>CM076576.1:40760094-40857061 GCA_034641835.2 Pinus albicaulis
ACTAATTCAGGAAAGGTAATTTGAAGAAATAGGATTTTGAATTTTTCCTAAAACCAAGACACCATTGTAACAGGTTTATTTTCTAAAAACTTAATGGCAGAGTGATCAGTATATAATACTATAGGATACCCAGTTATATATTGTCTAAACTTATTTATAGCATGTACTACAACTAAAAATTCCTTCTCAGTCACAGTATAATTTAATTCAGCAGGAGATATATTTTTGATGATATAATAGATTTCATATGGCTTCTTGTCTTCCTCCTACCCAAGTACTGCTCCAATTGCTGTATCTGAGGCATCAGATGAAATTTGGAATGAAAAATTACAATTTGGACCCCTCAGCACTGGGGCCGTTGAAACAAGCTTCTTCAAATCATTAAAGGCATTGCCACATTTATCTGTCCATATGAAATCAACATTTCCAGTTAGTGCATATAAAGGTGCAGCTATTCGAGAATAATGTTCTATAAATCTTCTATAATAACCAGAAAATCCAAGAAAGCTACATACCTCTGTCTGTGTGGTAGGTGTGGGTATTAACAAGATTATTTGAATTTTAGCTGGGTCCACCTGAATTCCAGCTGCTGAAATATAGTGACCTAAGATAACTCCTTCAGTCATCATCATATGACACTTTTAATTGCTTAAACAAAGCCTAGTGTCAATACATCTTCGCAACACTTTTTCTAAGTTTTTCAATGCTGGCTCAAAGTCATCCCTGTAAGGTGTGAAATCATCCATATATACTTCGAGACCTTCATTTATTAAGTCTGCAAATATGCTAAGAATGTCCCTTTGGAATGTAGTAGGGGCATTGCATAGGCCAAAAGGTAAGAATCGGTAGGCAAATGTCCCCCAAGGACAGGTAAAAGTAGTTTTGTCTTGGTCTTTAGGGTCAATTTGAATTTGATTGTACCCACTGAAGCCATCCAGGAAAGAGAAAAATTTATTTCTTGCCAATGTGTCTAATACCTGGTCAATGAAAGGAAGGGGAAAGTGGTCCTTCTATGTTGCCTTGTTAAGTTCACGGTAATCTACACATATTCTCCACTTTCCGTTCTTTTTTGGTACCACTACTAATGGAGAGACCCACTTACTATCAGATATTGGGTACATGAAATTAACATCCAATAGTTTTTGTAGTTCAGCTTTCACAATATCTTTAAGGTGGGGGTTTAGTCTTCTTTGGGGTTGGAAAATGGGTCTCGCATCTTTTTCAATATAGATGTGGTGTGTACATAATTTAGGATCAATTCCTTTCATATCAGGGTAATCCCATGCAAAAGCGGCTTTGTATTTCCGCAATAGTTGGACCAACTTCTCTTCTAGTTCAATAGTCAGTTTTTTGTTAATGTTTATAGTTTTTCCTGGTTCAATTTCTACAATATTGCTATTATATACAGAAGTAGTGGGTATTACTTGATCAGGAATTTCTTTCAAAGGATATTCTTCTTCTTTATTATCAAATGCTGCCTTGATCATGTGACATTGCAAATGAGATCTGATTTGTGGTTTATTAACAGAACTATTAATGATATCATCCTCTGTTTGATATTTAAAATCAAGAGCATTTTCTATAGTTAGAGGTGATCTCATATTTTCCATAAGATATGATACATGTGGTTTTCTTGTTTTGATTATTGATAGACTTGGCTGGGCTGGGGAGTATAGAGCTAAATTCTTGACACAGTTGCCCCTTGTTATTGTCATGTTGCCTTGTCGGCATCCAATATACGTATCGGTAGTTTCCAACCAAGGTCTACCTAAGATTAACGGGTGTCCATCTAGCTAGTTCTTTGGATTGATAACCAGGACGTCAGTAGGATATTCCCAAGAATCTACAGATACCATTACATCTTGTAGTGTACCCTCAATTTTTACTATTGATCGGTTAGTCAATTTCAATAAGGTTGTTGTTGGTTCTAGTGATGTAATGCCAAGTTTTTGACAAGTAGTAGTTGTTAGGATATTGATTGCTGCTCCCAAATCAACTAAGGCATTTGGAAATGATTGTCCATTGATTTGCACTGTCACTATAGGATCTCCTGGGTCTTCATATTTGATAGGAGTTTCCATCCCTGATAATAAGTAAGACAAAGTACTGACTATTTGGACGGTTGAATTAGTGGTTGATCTCCTCTTTGTCTTCTTTATACATAATTCGTTAATGTTTTTTGCATATATAGGAATATCTTGAATGGCTTGGAGGAGAGGGATTTTTATAAATAATTTTTTTAATTCTCCCAGAAGATCAAAATTGGGCTGTTCTAATGGGCGTGGTATGATTAATCGTTCTGGCAATGGCAGAGAGGAAGTTGTTACTTGTTGCTGATCTTGTTGTTGAACTTCCTTTTCTTTCTGTAATGTTTGTTCTACAAGTAACGAGTCTTCAACATGAACATCGTTGTTTCTCTCTATTTCTACTATGCATCCAGACCTTAATTGAAGATCATTGCACTCCCTCAATTCAGTTTCTAATTCTGGGGGTTCCATTATTTTGAAATACTGAACTGGCCTATTGTTTGGGTTTGGGTTGGGCTGGGATGGGATTTGCGGTCTTAAGTTGGTCTAGGGATTTGTATAGGGAGCTGGCAGTGTAGGTTGGGAGAGAGGGATTGTTCCAGCTGGCTGATTTGTAGGTCTTTTCCAGTTCGGTTGCCAGGCCTGACTCTGTGAGGTAGAGGGGGACCATTGTCTTGGATATTTATTGTTTTGCCAAAATGGTGGACAGAAAGGAAAGCTAGGCCAATTATTTTGATTTGTTTGATTTGGCTAAGATGTTGTAGGGAATGGTCGTTGTGACCAATTAGGGAAAGGAGGTTGATTTTGCCACATTCCACTATATTTTTGAGCATTTTATTGAGTAGGCTAAAAAGAAGAAAATTGATTAGTTGGCATACCTGATTGTCATGGCTGCCATTGTCGGCACTAATTAAGCAGACATACCACTTCTGATTCTTCTTCTGCCTCTTTATAAACTTCTTTTAGGCCAGGAAGCGAGGGACATCCTTCTGTAGGGTGATCTTTCATGCAAATGGCACAGACTTTGATTACATCCAACGGACATTCTTTGTGGTTGTGTTTCTTTCTGCACCTAGGACAGAATATCGCCATTTTTTTCTCTGCTTCTACTTGCTTCTGTTTGGCTTGCATAATATCGAACTACATTTTTAGAGTCCCAAGTATATCTGTCTTAAAGTATTCCAGTAGGTTTCCAATATCTGCACGAGTCACACCTTCATTAGAGGTCTTGTTGTCTCTTGTAATCATATCACGTTCGGCTGATTTTAGTCTTGTATTGCCCCTTGAACTCCTGATACATAAATCAATGATGTCAGCATAAATTTCCTGATATATATTACCTTTTCCCATAATATTCAATGTTTCAACCCATTGATCTTTCATCCCCCTAATTAATCTATTTTTCAACACATTATCAGGTAAGGGTAAGGATGCATAGGGAGATCTCTGAATATTGTATTGAAACCGTTCCACATATTCTTCTAAGGTTTCATTTGGTTTTGCTGTCATTTGGAATATTTCATCCTTTAGTTCCTGAGACCTGTTATAGTCTTGATATTTCTTTAAGAATGCAGCCTTCATATGATCCCAATCAGTTATGACACCCCCACCTAATTCTATAAACCATCGTAAGGCTTCCCCTTTTAATGTAGAAGTGAATAGATTTAGTTTTTGGGGATCGGTGGTATAATCATATCCCCTACATAACACATCAAATTCAAACAAAAATGCATCTGGGTCTTATGATGTTAAGCCATGAAATGTGGGAATATGTTGAAGGGGAATGGCCTTCATAGGCGCATTGACTACAATATCTACTATAGGATATTACAGCGTAGAGGTTTGTTGGGGTGTCTGCTGATTCTGATTTTGGTTCTGGGCCATTTGGTCAAAACTGTGCCAATATCCTTGCGAGATCTCCAAGGAATTCCTAGGCTGACTATCAGGGGCAGGAATGGCTTTGACAGTGCTCCCCTTGTCTAGAATAATGAGTATTCCTTATTGTCCTACTATTTGAGGTAATTCAGGACCTTGATTTTGACTGAGTTTAACAACACTTCCTTTATCCGGACTGTTTACTGTTTGGACTACTTCAATTGGAGATGTTGGGTTTCCTGTTTCTCCTGTTTCCCCTTCTCCTTCAAGGAGATTACTAGAGTTCCCTTCTTGAGGGGAACTTATGCAATGTAGTGTACCTAGAGGGGATAATATAGGGTATAAAGGGAGGTACTCAAGGGAATAATATGATGTATTAATATAAGAATGATAAATAAATGGGCCATAGTTAATAAATAAAGTGGTTAACTCACATTATGTAAGGGACCACATGTGGTAAGGGAATAAAGTGATAAGCCCCTTATATTGGATGTATGGTATTGAGAGACCCATGGTAACTACCCATGGTATTGCATGTATGAAACCTATATAGAGGTTAGAGACTCTCCATTGAGAGATGTCAAGGATTATTGTATGGGCAAGCATATGGCTTGTGGAGTGATATCCTTCCTTAAGGAGTGAATGTATGGTGTTTCCCTACCTTAAGGGTTTTGATATTAATGAAGATCTGAAGTTTTATCTTCTATGGTGTTATTTCTTGGCCATATTTACCATTTACATACATTTTCTTATCATTTCTATTACAAGTGGTATCAGACCACTTTCTTGGGCAGAGTTTGGAGATTTGTTTTTTCATTTTTTTGCAGGAAATTTTTGGGCAGCGAGTTTGTAGAGCAGATCTGGAAAATTGGTGAATTTTTTTTTCAGAAATAAATATCATATCTGTATTCCTTGCGGAAAAATACCCAATTTCAAAAAAAAAATCAGTCAAATCGGAGTCTGGATGAGGGAGTTATCACTGATTTAAAATCAGCCATTTTTTCAAAAATTTTGTGATGCTGGGATAGTTGCAGTGCAAAACTATGTTTCCAGAGTGCCTAGATCGGGATTTAAGCCATATGGTTAGATGCATAATGGATATTCCATTTTCAAAAACAGGTTATATTATGGATTCTCGGTTATATTGACCGAGTAATGTCCATTTTAAATTCTTGCCAAAGAAATATTTGGGCGGCGATTTTGTAGAGCAGATCTAGAAAATTTGGTGAAAATTTTTCAGAAATAAATATCAGCGCTAGATTCCTTATGGAAAAATACCAAATTTCAAAAAAAAAATCAGTCGAATCAGAGTCCGGATGAGGGAGTTATCACTGATTTAAAATCAAGCATTTTTTCAGAAATTTTGTGACGCTAGGGTAGTTGTAGCGCAAATCTGTGTTTCCAGAGTGCCTAGATCGGGATTTCAGTAACATGGTTAGATGCAGAATGGCTATTCCATTTTCAAAAATAGGTTATATTAAGGATTCTGAGTTATATTGACCGAGTAATGTCCATTTTAAATTTTTGCCAAAGTAAGTGATTTTCTTCAAAACCGTTACTTTATTTTATGGATTCTCGCAAGATGAAGTTTACAAGAAAAGATGATGGCCCTAATATTGAAGATTTTTTACAACATCTCAAGGCTCAATATGCAAGTTTTTGGATATGCTCCATAGGGCTTCATATGAAAGATGAGGCAAATAAATGGTGGACCTCACTTGACAGCTCAGTGAGGAAACTTCTCGAGAAAAAACTTGAAAAAGTCCTTTTGGACAAGTGATCTCAAGCCGGAAATAAGGATAGAAAGAGCCATAAAGACTTATTTTATACTAATATTTCCATATTACGGATTCATGAAAGTATTCAAAAAGATAACATCATTGTGTCTATCATTCCTAGTTGCAAGCATAATTGTATCAATGTGAATTTGGCTAAAAAATTGCAAGTTCCAGCAAAGCATATTGAAAACACACAGGTTGATAATGAAGATGTTCAAATTTATAAAGATTTGAAGATTTCTATGGATAAGTATGTGTTGCATTCTGATTTTTATGCTTCAGATATGGCTGTTGTGGATGTTGTTTTGGGACATCCTTGGATGGAATCCATTGGTACTGTCAATTTTAATGTGCAAAAGAAATTCATGAAGCTCTGGTATAAAAAGAAGAAAATTACATTGCACGATATTTGTATTAGGAACCATGCAGAGACTGAGGAGGAAGAAGCAAAAATATCTAACGACGCAGACACATCAGATGATGAGCCTTTGATGGTAGACAACCAAACACAGACATCAAAGCAAGTACCAATAAAGGAACCAGACACCACTCCATCACCAATCATGGAGGAATTAAGGAAAGATATTACATCAGTTAAAGCTTCAACATATCACCACCCGCATCACCCAGCAAGACAACAACCAGCGAGGTGGCAACGAATTAGCAACAAGGACAACAACCCCTGGACGACACATCGAGAGGTGTGACGATCCACTAACAACACATCAACAATGAAGAACCACCAGAACCCGCTTCCATCTCAAGCGAGCAAGGCACCGACTAGATCAAGTGTTCACCTTTCCCTTGGATGGCTAGATGCACATGAATGGTACCAGTGGAATACTCTTTTGAGTAGATCTTGTTATTTATGTTCTTCTCATGTTTCGGGGACGAAACATGTTTAAGGGGGTACAGAGGGAGGTACTCAAGGGAATAATATGATGTATTAATATAAGAATGATAAATAAATGGGCCATAGTTAATAAATAAAGTGGTTAACCCACATTATGTAAGGGACCACATGTGGCAAGGGAATAAAGTGATAAGCCCATTGTATTAGATGTATGGTATTGAGAGACCCATGTTAACTATCCATGGTATTGCATGTATGAAACCTATATAGTGGTTAGAGACTCTCCATTGAGAGATGTCAAGGATTATTGTATGGGCAAGCATATGGCTTGTGGAGTGATCTCCTTCCTTAAGGAGTGAATGTATGGTGTTGCCCTACCTTAAGGGTTTTGATATTAATGAAGATCTGAAGTTTTATCTTCTATGGTGTTATTACTTGGCCATATTTTCCATTTCTATACATTTTCTTATCAGTTCTATTACATGCAAGGATTCTCAATTTATTGCTCAATTCCCTCTATCTGACTGTGTATCTCAGTAAAGGCTTCAGATGGTGACTCTGTAGCCTGAAGGGAACTAGTAGGATGTCTAGAAATAGTTCTTCTAAATCCTATTGATGGCTAAGATTCAGTTCTTTTAAGGATTTCGTCAATAAAGGTTGTTTGCCCAAGGGTCACTGGTCCCTTAGGTTTTTCAATTTTAGGAGGAATTTTGTTTTTCTTAGTTGGTCTATTCATTCAAGAAAACAAACCTTCATTCCTACCCAAAGAAAGAAGCTTACCTACTTCTGCTGTGAAGCGGGCTATGAGCAAGTGTGTTTCTTGTCCAATGCGCAGGTTCTTACCTTCCGTCTTTAATACCCAATTCTCTGCAAGCAGAAGAAAATCAATTGTGCATCACTCCTTTAAAATGGCATACACTCTCCCCGGCAAGGGCACCAAAATGTCGAGGCATAAAAATGTATCTATTGACTTTTATTTAACATTAATGTCAATCGGGAGCTGCTAACACAAGTGCTGTATCATAATAAGTTGGGTGTCTAAGAAGTATTTGACGAAGACAGTACAATTTGAATACAAGAATGAACAAATACTTGTAAAGGAACCTAATTACAAATGGAAATGCTCTGAAACTTTAACTAAATCAAACTGCAAAACATCGATCAGGGATGCAGTAGCAATAAATCTTTCCCTTAGAAATCGATGCAAGATACCCAATCTGGGGACTTGGAAGCAATAACCTATGTCCTCTACAGTTGGTGATCTTAAAACAATTGAAATGAAATCAAGCTCAAACTACTTGCTGATAAAGATAAATTGAAAGGAACTGCCAAAGCTGAAAAGGAACAACAATTTTGTAACTCCTATGCATACACAGCAACTGTAATCAAATTATCTGCTAAAGAAAAGCTATGAATCAGAAATAAGCAAGAACTAGAAATGGAACAGCAATACAATTTGAACAGCAATTACAAACTTAACTAACTTCAATCTATCGCCGGCCAATACTACAGATCAATCGATCACAAAGAGTCATAAACTAAGAGAATAATAACTTAGAGTTGAATACAGAAAAATAAAGCTTCACAACGATAACAGAATAAATGAATAGCAGATGTATTTCTTTCAAAGAATAAAATAGCAATGCAATTCGTTAATGAATCAACAGCCAATCAACTCTGCAATCGAAATAAACTGTAAACACAAATTCACACAACAATAAACAAAGATTAAGGATACAAACAGAAAATTAATTCCACCAGAGCCGGGCCCTTAGCGCCAGTGAAATACCATTGGGCTACTTCAGACCTTAAGAAATGAAATGAAACATGTGCTTGATTTTAATTAAACATAAAGTATTACAGAGGCTGTTCTCTCAAAGCCGAGAGTCAATAAACACAGTATTGTAGAGAAATGTCTGAATATAAGAACTGTCTTCGACCAACTGACTCTCTGATCACTAAAGGAAATTACTTTATATATCAAATCCTGATAGACAAGACGAGGAATAAGATGAGTTTGAACATTGATCCCTCAAGATCGAAAGATTATGAGGGATTCACTCCCCTCTGTTTAGTTATCAACTTGTCTTCTTTGACCGAGGCCGAGATGTCCCCTGCCTTTTCTTGGCAATTCGTTCAGATCTCCTTGCCTTTGGTTGGATATGGTTCAACGTTGATGGAGTAGCAGTTACATTGATCTCAGCCTTGCCTTTGGTACAGCTGTTCGCTTCATCTAATCCTTGTTTTATCAACAAAAAGTATCCTTTAGTCATCTTTTACAATGAACGTAGATCTTTCCAATCCCATCATAATTCTTATAATAAATTACCTTCTCAAGGAAAAAAGGAGTATGTCCATAGTAAAATAATGAGAAAATATACAGTAATTTCATACCTTTTTCACTGCCCAAAAACATGATGCAGGTTGATGCACCCTCATCCACAATTTCTCGATGGATGTCAAGACCATTAATAAAAACTTGGATAATGAGCACAATCTGATGCGGAAGTCATGGAACGAAATTGTCTAAATCGAAAGTGAGAAGGCTAGTATTAGCATGATCAATCCCGCCAATCGCAGATAACAAAGCTTTCCGTTGAGATGGAGAACTCTGAAGTACTTATAATGCGGACATCGTAGATGGTGCCTAAGCCAAATCCTCAACAATATTGTAATGGTGAGTGGCATGAGCATTTGGATTGTAAGAAGACTTGTGGAGTACACCCTTGGATGGTGGTTGTACAACAGATTTTGCATTTGGCCTTTCAATTTCAAGTGGGCCAGAAGCAGGTGGAGGAGGAGGACCATCAGCAATTTCCTTCCCTATCGCCTGACGTGATCTAGTATAATATTTTGATCGAGTAGCAATAGAAATGGCTGTAGAACCGTTCATCATGAACACCTGAGAGCCAAATGGGGTAGAGGACTGATGTTTCTCTACCATCTAGGTCTGCTGAGATGGGAAGGGTTCTTAAAGAATGACTGGAGTTCCTTGGGTGCCTTTGAGCAATCGCCTCACTTTGGACCATCTAGGACAGTCCTTGGTGAAGTGCTCTTCATCGCAAATCAAACAAGCGTACTCCAGCTTACATTGAGAACCATCATCAACACAAGGTTTCTGAGAATCATATTTTGGGGTATCAGCATTGGCCTTACCTTTACCCTTCTTTTTACCTTTAGAAGCATGATCCATCGGATTGGCCTAAATGACATTAACTTCTGCAGGCTTTCCAGAATTTGAGGTGGACTGAGAAGCAACATTATTGGAAGAAGTAGACTTCGGCCTCCCAGAACTTGTTACTTGTTGCTGATCTTGTTGTTGAACTTCCTTTCCTTTCTGTAATGTTTGTTCTACAAGTAACGGGTCTTCAACATGAACATTGTTGTTTCTCTCTGTTTCTACTATGTGTCCAGACCTTAATTAAAGATCATTTCACTCCCTCAGTTCAGTTTCTAATTCTAGGGGTTCCATTATTTGGACAGACTGAACTGGCCTATTGTTTGGGTTTGGGTTGGGCTGGGCTGGGAGTTGCGGTCTTAAGTTTCTCTGGGGATTTGTATAGGGAGTTGGCAGTGTAGGTTGGGAGAGAGGGATTGTTCCAGCTGGCTTATTTGTAGGTCTTTGCCAGTTCGGCTACCAGGTCTGACTCTGTGAGGTAGAGGGGGACCATTGTGTTGGATAGTTATTGTTTTGCCAAAATGGTGGACAGAAAGGAAAGCTAGGCAAATTATTTTGATTTGTTTGATTTTGCCAAGATGTTGTAGGGAATGGTTGTTGTGACCAATTGGGGAAAGGCGATTGATTTTTCCACATTCCACTATATTGCTGAGCATTGTATTGAGGAGGCTGAAAAGAAGAAAATGGATCAGTTGGCATACCTGATTGTCATGGCTGCCATTGTTGGCGCTGAATAAGCAGACATACCACTTCTGATTCTTCTTTTGCCTCTTTATAAATTGCTTTTAGGCCAGGAAGCGAGGGACATCCTTCTGTAGGGTGATCTTTCGTCCAAATGGCATAGACTTTGATTACATCCAATGGACATTTTTTGTGGCTGTGTTTCTTTCTGCACCTAGGACAGAATATCGCCAAATTTTGCTCTGCTTCTACTTGCTTCTGTTTGGCTTGCATAATATCAAACTGCGTTGTTAGAGTCCCAAGTATATCTGTCTTAAAATCTTCCAGCAGGTTTCCAATCTCTGCATGAGTCACACCTTTATTAGAGGTGTTGTTGTCTCTTGTAATCATATCACGTTCTGCTGATTTTAGTTTTGTATTTCCCCTTGAACTCCTGATACATAAATCAATGATGTCAGCATAACTTTCCTGATATATATCACCTTTTCCCATAATATTCAATGTTTCAACCCATTGATCTTTCATCCCCCTAATTAATGTATTTTTCAACACATTATCAGATAAGGGTAAGGATGCATAGGGAGATCTCTGAAGATTGTATTGAAACCATTCCACATATTCTTCCAAGGTTTCATTTGGTTTTGCTGTCATTTGGAATATTTAATTCTTTAGTTCTCGAGACCTGCAATAGTCTTGATATTTCTTTAATAATGCAACCTTCATATGATCCCAATCTGTTATGACACCCCCACCTAATCCCATAAACCATCGTAAGGATGCCCCTTTAAATGTAGAAGGGAATAGCTTTAGTTTTTGGGGATCGGTGGTATAATCATACCCCCTACATAACACATCAAATTAAAAAAAAACGCATCTGGGTCTTGTGATGTTAAGCCATGAAATGTGGGAATATGTTGAAGGGGAATGGCCTTCATAGGCGCATTGATTGCAGTATCTACTATAGGATATTATAGCGTAGAGGTTTTCTGGGGTGTCTACTAATTCTGATTTTGGTTCTGGGCCATTTGGTAAAAAATGTGCCAATATCCTTCCGGGATCTCCAAGGAATTCCTAGGCTGACTAGCAGGGGAAAGAATGGATTTGATAGTGCTCCCCTTGTATGGAATAATGAGTATTCCTTGTTGTCTTACTGTTTGAGGTAATTCAGGACCTTGATTTTGACTGAGTTTAACAGCACTTCCTTTATCGAGACTGTTTAATGTTTGGACTACTTCAATAGGAGATGTTGGGTTTCCTGTTTCTCCTATTTCCCCTTCTCCTTCACGAATATTACTAGAGTTCCCTTCTTGAGGGGAACTTATGCAAGGATTCTCAATTTCTTGCTCAATTTCCTCTGTCTGACTGTGTATCTCAGCAAAGACTTCAGGTGGTGACTCTATAGCCTGAAGGGAACTAGTAGGCTATCTAGAAATAGTTCTTCTAAATCCTACTGATGGCTGAGATTCAGTTCTTTTAAGGATTTCGTCAATAAAGGTTGTTCACCCAAGGGTCACCAGTCCCTTAGGTTTTTCAATTTTAGGAGGAATTTTGTTTTTCTTAGCTGGTCTATTCACTCAAGAAAACAAACCTTCATTCCTACCCAAAGAAAGAAGCTTACCTGCTTCTGCTGTGAAGCGGGCTGTGAGCAAGTGTGTTTCTTGCCTAGTGCGCGGGTTCTTACCTTCCGTCTTTAATACCCAATTCTCCGCAAGAAGAAGAAAATCAGTTGTGCATCACTCCTTTAAAATGGCATACACTCTCCCTGGCAACAGCACCAAAATGTCGAGGAATAAAAAGGTATCTTTGAAACACCTAATTAGCTTACATTAATCATCAATTTGGGAGTGACTTTTTATTTCAAGAGTGTACTCTATCTGAGGCTACATTTATCTAAGAGCAATGTTGTGAAGATGTAGTACAGAATTCTAAATACAAGAATGAACAAATACTTGTAAAGGAACCTAATTACAAATGAAAATGCTCTGAAACTTTAACTAAATCAAACTGCAAAACATAGATCAGGGATGCAGTAGCAATAACTCTTTCCCTTAGAAATTGATGCAATATAACCAATCTGGGGACTTGGAAGCAATAACCTCTCTCCTCTACAGTTGGTGATCTTAAAACAATCGAAATGAAATCAAGCTCGAACTACTTGCTGATAAAGATAACTTGAAAGGAACTGCAAAAGCTGAAAAGGAACAACAATCTTGTAACTCCTATGCATACACAACAACTATAATCAAATTATCTGCTAAAGCAAAGCTATGAATAAAAAATAAGCAAGAACTAGAAATGGAACAACAATACAATTTGAACAGAAATTAAAAACTTAACTAACTTCAATCTATCGCCGGCCAATACTACAGATCAATCGATCACAAAGAGTCATAAACTAAGAGAATAATAACTTAGAGTTGAATATAGAACAATAAATATTCACAATGATAAAAGAATAAATGAACAACAGATGTCTTTCTTGCAAAGAATAAAATAGTAATGCAATTCGTTAATGAATCAACGGTCAATCAACTCTGCAATCGAAATAAACTGTAAACACAACTTCACACAACAATAAACAAAGATTAAGAATACAAACAGCAAAGTAATTCCACTAGAGCCGGGCCCTTAGAGCCAGTGAAATACCGTTGGGCTACTTCAGATCTTAAGAAATGAAACAAAACGCGTGCTTGATATTAATTAAACATAAAGTATTATAGAGGATGTTCTCTCAAAGCCGAGATTCAATAAACACAGTATTGCAGAGAAATGTCTGAATATAAGAACTGTCTCCGACCAACTAACTCTCTGATCACTAAAGGACATTGCTTTATATATCAAATCCTGATGGACAAGACGAGGAATAAGATGAGTTTGAACAGCGATCCCTCAGGATTGAAGGATCCTGAGGGATTCGTTCCCCTCTGTTTAGTTATCAACTTATCTGCTTTGACCGACGCCGAGCTGTCCCCTGCCTTTTCTTGACAATTCGTTCAGATCTCCTTGCCTTTGGCTGGATATGGTTCATGGCTGATGGAGCAGTAGTTACATTGATCTCATCCTCGCCTTTGGTACAACTATTTGCTTCATCTATTCCCTGTTTTATCAACAAAAAGCATCCTTTAGTCATATTTTACAATGAACGTAAATCTTTCCAATCCCATCATAATTCTTATAATAAATTACCTTCTCAAAGAAAAGAGTATGCCCATAGTAAAATAATGAGAAAATATACAATAATTTCATACCTTTTTCACTGCCCAACAACATGATGCAGGTTGATGCACCCTCGTCCACAATTGCTTGATGGATGTCAAGACCATTAATAAAAACTTGGATAATGAGCACAATATGATGCGGAAGTCATGGAACGAAATTCTCTAAATCTAAAGAGAGAAGGCTAGTATTAGCAGGATCAATCCCGTCAATGGTAGATAACAAAGCTTTCCGTTGAGATGGAGAACTCTAAAGTACTTATAATGCGGACATCGCAGATGGCGCCTAAGCCAAATCCTCAACAATATTGTAATGGTGAGTGGCACGAGCATTCAGATTGTAAGAAGACTCGTGGAGTACACCCTTGGATGGTGGTTGTACAACAGATTTAGCATTAGGCCTTTCAATTTCAAGCGGGCCAGAAACAGGTGGAGGAGGAGGACCATCAACGATTTCCTTCCTTGTCACCTGACGTGATCTAGTATAATATTTTGATCAAGTAGCAATAGAAATGGTTGTAGAACCGTTCATCATGAACACCTGAGAGCCAAATGGGGCAGAGGAATGATGTTTCTCTACCATCTAGGTCTGCTGAGATGGGAAGGGTTCTTTAAGAATGACCAGAGTTCCCTGGGTGCCTTTGAGAAATCGCCTCACTTTGGACCATCTAGGATAGTCCTTGGTGAAGTGCTCTTCATCACAAATCAAACAAGCATACTCCAGTTTACGTTGAGAACCATCATCAACATAAGGTTTCTGAGAATCCTATTTCGGGGTATCAGCATTGGCCTTACCTTTACCCTTCTTTTTACCTTTAGAAGCGTGATCCGCCGGATTGGCCTGAACGACATTAGCTTCTGTAGGCTTTCCAAAATTCGAGGTCGAATGAGAAGCAACATTATTGGAAGAAGTAGACTTCGGCCTCCCAGAATTTGAAGAAGAAGACTTTTGAGAAGTCTAAGACACAGAACCAATGATACCATCGACGGATGGAGTTGCTGATGGTTTAGAAGTTCTAGGTTGGGGAGCATTAGGAAAGATATCATACAATTCACTAGAATGAGAGTACACAAGATCAAGGTATTAGGCATAAGAAATGGATTTTCCTCAGTCTCACATGCCCCCATAGCTATGTCTTTTGCAATCTGATTGACAAAGGAGGTGGTGAACCAATGAGTTA
Organism: Pinus albicaulis; assembly: GCA_034641835.2. Lineage (NCBI taxonomy): Eukaryota > Viridiplantae > Streptophyta > Pinopsida > Pinales > Pinaceae > Pinus > Pinus albicaulis. The sequence continues at coordinate 40,774,883 of CM076576.1, forward strand.
GAAGCTGATCAAGAATTTCAAATTTGATCATGTGACGACGACGTCGCCACTCATGAATATGATCCGAGTTATGAGTAGCTCGGTCTTGTTTCAATGAAGTGAAGAGGTGCATCCTAGTCTCATAGCAGACCGGTAACTGAAAATGCATAAGGAATGCCATGGATAAAGAATTGAAGTCTTGGAAGACGCCACAAGATAGCTCAATGTAACACTTTGCAGCGGCACCAGTAAGAGTTCGCTGGAAAAGAAGGAGCCGAATAGAATCATCCACCCAAGAGTTAGAGGAACACCACAAGTGGTAAGTCATAACATGCGCTTGGGGGTCTTCACCAAACTTGCCCTAAAATTTAGGACAATCACCAAGAATCTTGGTTGGAACCAGAGGCCAATACAGGTTATGAAGAATGGGATCATTCCTTAACTATGACACATCAGGTAATTCCAACGTAGCAAGAAATGTTAATTGAGTATTGAAAGTCATCAGAGGTCTTTTATAAGGACCCATTTTCACATTCCACCCATTCTGAGAGGAATTTTTTCCCCATACATTCTGTCCGGGAGGATTCAGATCATAGGGGTTAAAAGAAGGATAATTCAGTTGATACTGGGGTTGAGGACCATGATACTAAGTCGGAGTAGACCATTGAGGTCCCTACTAAGCAGCGTATGGAGTCTACTACGGAATGTAAGCATGGATTTGAGGTTGATGATATACAGGTTGATTTTGAGGGTAAGAAACTTTGGGTGCACTATATATCGATTGATATGAATCTTGAGGGTAATAAGCACCTTGTGGTTGAGCAGGCAGACCCTGTTAAGCAGGTTGAGTGGGCTGCTGAGTGGGTAAACCTGGCTGACTATAAACGAGTAGAACTAGTTGCTGAATCGATTGAACCGACTGAGGAGCAGGTTGAATCGGTTGCTGAGCGGGTGTTGTGCTATACAACAACCCCCCATTTATTCTTTATAAATAGGGACCCTTTAGAAATAAATAGGAAACTATTTTTATAATTTCCTAAAATAAAAAAAAATAGAAAATAAAATTTTATGTTCCTTTAAAAGCGCATCCCATATTACATATATTATTTCAAAAAGAATTATAAAACGTAAGATATGCGAATTGCGAAATGTGCTCGAAGCATTTCCGAAGAAATAAATAAAAAACATTGTAAAAGCATAAAAATCATCATTTTATTCTTCCTTTTTTGCATTTCACTTTATTTAATCAATAAATCTTTAAGAAACAAATGATATAAGTTTCGATACTCGCGGACACGACAAGAAAATAAACTAGGAAATATAAAATCTTTCACAATCGCGTCCACTTTAAGTTTTTCTCAATTCACATTGCACGTAACTTATAATATATACTGAAATGATATCTTATAAAAGTTGCAATCTACGATTTGCGCAGATCGCATTTAAAAGTATTTAAAGGTTAGGCATCGCAAAATATTATAAGGAATGATTGCGATTTGTGTATTAAATGAATTCAGCGTGTGAAAACATTTTGTGTCATATCAAATAGAATTTAAGATCTTAACGGCTTTAAAATGATTGATAGATCTTACGTGCGAGGCCATGTGAAATATTAAATTAGGAATTATGAAAAATGATTGATAGATTGACATCTTCTTGCATGCATTAGAATTAAATGATTGATTTACTCTGATAAGAATCCTTATATTTTAAATTCGCTTCGCTCTCAGGAAATGAATTACTTGGTTGAAGAAGTTCAAAATGAGAAAAAGAGGCAAGGAAATCTCTCAAACATCATCCACAGAAGACACAGATATGTATTCATTATTTTCAGACACCGTCTACAACAAAGACTGTGGCAGTTCATCATGGGAGGCAATGTACAAACTCTTTGAAGATGAAGGACCAAGGGTGATAAACAAATTTTCTACTACAAGCACTAATTCTACCTCTGATGCAACCCTTTTTGATGTTGCATGCTCACACATTCATAGGATAGCGGCGAGACCAAAGGTTCTTCCTTACATAGACATGGTTAAGTGATAAATTGACCACTTAAACATTGAAGATAGAATTTTCAAGAATTCGAGAGGAGAGATTATGGGTTATTTCAAAGCAGAGGATTTAGTAGCAATGTATCATCTACCAACCCCACATCAGAAGTACGACAATAAGTATGTGCAGAATTTCAAAGAAAAACATCCAGATCTTATCAAAGTCATCCATGAATGGAAGGACAATGAAGGGAAATTGAAGAAAGATAAGTCTGGTACGTACCCAATTGCACAAATTCCTAATCCTTATTTTTATGCCACTGGTATGTTGTGTAGAATATTTTCCAAGCCTAATAGTACTATATTTTAAAGAGATTGGGTTCCCCTAATTGACACAATCGTCAATTCATCTATCCTAAATTGGGTAGAAATTCTATCCAATTACCTAGCCAAGCATATCACTGAATATAGGAATAAAAGAAGTGTTTTGCTCAGAGAAATACCTCCTTTTTACATGTCTGCTTATGTCATGGATGCCATTTGTTTTACTTTTAATTTTCCTACCATGGTTTGGAAATGTACCACCAAAAACCCTGCCTGATTCATATTTACCATAGAGAACTCTGGGATTCTGAGTTCCACTTACACTTCTATAAAAGCTTCTATGGAGTCATATTGCCCATGCATCAGATGATTTTCAACAAAAAGGCTCCTAGGGTTTCTGAAGAATCTAATGTAGATATTCTTCCCGTAGCAAGATGGTTTGCTGAAGAAAAGTTCACATATATTAGAGTATTTGGGAGTCATGCTTCATCCCATGTTTTACCTTTCTATGTTTCAGATAAATTAATTGCAAAATAAATAGCATATCATCTTGTCAACGATGTCACAAAGCAGTTAAAGGATGGTAGAAAGGCTATTTGGCCTACTTTACCTCTATAATGTGGCATCGTTTCTCTGGCTAATATTGGCCATACATACAAAGAGGTTCCCAAGATTGAGTTGTTGAAATTGGCATTTATGCCAGGAAGATTATATGATCCCAATGATGTGATTAAAAATTACATTGCAGAGCTAAGAATGAAGCCTTTTGTAAAGGAAGAAGATGAATTTGATGACTTCTTCCAAGGCATGGAAAATTTCTCTGATATTACCAAATACATTTCTAGTCAATTAAGTCAAGAAGATGTTGAAGCTTTTCAAGCATATAGAAACAAGAGACTAGAAAAGGTTCCTTTGAATTTGTTGACTATTGAAGATGAAAAACACACTCCAAGTGTTATTCTAGATGATGAAATGAAAGATATATCTGAAAATGAATCAGGTCAATCACAGCAGTAGTCTGATAATTCAAATCAATCTGAGGAATCCAAATCTAAGAAAAAAATTCAAAAATTGACAAATTATTCAAGAGATAGAAGTGCTGGAGAAAACAAAGAACAATGGAACAAAATCAAATTCAAAAACAGTTCAACATAATCATATCATGTTATATCAATTCAAGCCGTATCAAGTAAAATATCTGATGAATGAATGGGAAGAATTTTCTGAAGCAATAAAGACTCACAAAGAAAATCCCAATATTGATCAAAAATCAAGTTTTCAAACACCAGAACCTTCACAGAAAATAGTTGAGACTGTCAATCCGCTACAAAGAGTTCTAGCAGTGCATGACAAAGAAATCATACCGGCCTACCCTACAGATCAAATAGTTCTGCAGATTGAAGATATTCCGTCATTAGACATTTTCTACAGTCCTAGATACAAAGATGTGGTTAAAAGGAATAAAAGAATAAGGATTGATAAAAAAACTCCAAAACCAATAGATGAATCAGTTAATGTACTTTGGAAGGATTCCTCAGATGATCCCACTGAACATCTAATCAAGTTATCACAATATGCAGGGGCATATGCCACCACTACTGTTGATAAAGCTACTGAGGTTAGAATATTGTTGAAACAAAAGGAAGCCAAAGTACAATAATTAGAACAGTTTCTAAATGAAGAGAAAGCCAAGTCCATTGAGTAGATCAAAATAAGCACAACTCAATTTCATGAATATATTGAAAGCGTAAAATTGAAGTCTCAGATAGAGCTTAATGAAAAGCAGGCACATCTGGAAAGAGCAATGGCTAAATTACAGAGTCAACCACAGTTAGAACAATTCATCAAAGAAGCACTTTATGTAAACACTATGTTAAAGAAAGAACAAGAAATGTTTTGTCACCAAGCTTCCATGATTGATTCTTATTGTGATTCCAATAAGATAATGATTCAGCAAATAGAAACTCAAAAACTAGAATGTGAAAGACTTGAAAATAAAATCGAAGAACACATTCAGTGGCAAATTTTAGATATAGGAAAACAAGCTAATCTACCACAAATAGATAAGCTTCACAAAGAATTGTTATTTTCAGAATGGAGAGCACAAATTAATCAAGTAGATAAAGCAGTGACCAAGACGTCCAAGAAATCAAATGAGATTATTCAGTCTATATGTGATCAATTGTTTAAAAGAGAACTTCTTAAATAAAACACCTCTGATGTGTTTTTAGGAACAAAGGAAGTAGAAATAAAATGGAGACAGAGCAGATATACAAGAGGAAATGATCAAAAAATTTAATAAGTTTGATCAGGAAAATTACTGGAATTTTCTGATCAAACCTTACCATCAACATCAAACTCTTCAATCTCTTACAGATTCAGCAAAAAGATCTCAGTCAGTAATCTCAAATGCTATTTTCAGGGGACAGATTCAGTCATAGATATCATAGCCAACTCAACTTAAATCAATGCTAGCTATTTGTCAACTTTGTGATCACACTCAGAAAGAAGGGCCAGATTCGCAAAATCAAGATTGTTAGTTCAAAGTTCCTATATTATTGATTAAGTTAAGTTTTTAGAGAAAGGTTGTTTAAAACCTCCTTTACATTTTTGTAATAATTTAATTTTAGTTTGTAGTTAGTTTAGTGTTTAAACCCTTCTTATGCATTTAGAGAAGGGTCCATAATTTTATTGAGAACATTTGCAAAGAATTCTTAATTGTAAGTAAGTTTATGAATTCCTTGATAAAGTAATGGAACACGGCCTTTTCAGTTATATGTCATTTTGTTGATCACTGTTGATGCACTTTTGTATTCTTTGAAAGAATTATTGATAGAAGAGTTGAATGTGGCCTATTATCACTAATCATATGAACAGAGAAGTAAACATCTGGTACTATTATCATGTATGCTAATTTTGTTTTTGAATATTAGTGATGAATCCAGCTTTCATGAATTATATATGAAATTAATTGTTTTTGTCTGAAATATCAATTGCACTATTGTAAGATATAAAGATAGAAATTGGTTTGTTTTATATATGACCATTAGATATATGTGATATATTTATCATTTTCTTTTGACTAACTATTTTTTTCAAGAGAATCATCTTACAAAGCAATAATTCTATTAAATCTATGATGATCTTCATCATCACAGATTGAATAGATATCATTCTAGATCGCATCAAAATAATATTATCCCGGGTTAGATTAAATTAGACTTAAATTCAAAGTTTTTCATTTTAGAATAAATTTGTTTTAGTTTTTAGTAATTATTTATGCAAATGATTTGAGAGAAACCTAATAATCAAAGCAAAAAACCAACTTTGGGAAACTAGTCCCATTATATCCAGTCGGAGCCACTATCCAAAATGGAAAATGAATTGTCTTAAGGTCCAAACCAGGTGGTTATCCCCCTTTATTGTTGCCACAGATTTTTGAGGCCTCAATAGTGGGTTGAACTGAATACTGAGGGCCACCGAGTTGCCCTTGTAGGAAAGGTTGGTTCGATGGTTGCGATGGACCATGTTGTCCCTGATAAGCAGGTTGACTCGGAGGAGGACTGTAGGGTTGTCCTGGTTGCATAAAATTTTGTCAATAATGAACGTGTGGCGGAAGTTGTGATGCCAATGGTTGTCCCTGTGGTGGGTATATTTTCCCCCCAGGAGCATATGATGGTCTTGGTTGATTCTTAGGTTGACCAGACGAACCATAGGGTTGACCGTGTTGGACCAAAGGTTGACCTTGTGAAGGTTGGCCTTATGGACCATAAGGCTTTCCCTGTGGACTAGAGGTAGAGCCCTGCTAAGCCAAAGGTTTTCCCAGTGAGGGTTATCCTTGCAAGCCAGAGGGTTGCACAGGTAAGCTAGGTCCAATATGAGAAAAGGTCTAATAAGGATCATAAATAGCATGATGAGGATCAATAGGAGGCAAATAGACAAAATTACCATATTCATCATAATGAAGTGGAAACATATATACAGGGTTACTGACAGCATCTTAGAGATGGAATTGAGGATTGGCAGGAGCTTGGGGCTACTGAGAACCCTGAGAGCTCTGCTGCTGAACATACAATAGATACTCTTCAAAATTAAGGCTACTAGAAATCACTGGGGTAGTGGAAACTGCACTAGAAGTAGGTGGGGCCTCCGCGGCACTAGATTGTGATCTACCCAGACTGGGATTGACAGGCCACGTAGGATTGAGAAAAATAGACCTGCGAGTGTGAAAATATCTCGATGAATGAGTCTTAACAACTGGTGTGGATGAAGCCACACAAACAGTAAGTTGGACTGGAACGGATGTAATAATAACTAACGAACCATGTGTCGAAGGTGATAGTCCTAAAAAAGGGAGGACCGAACTCTGAGGAGGAGTTGATGTACTGGATTGTGCTATGGATGCAACACCAGACATAATTTGACTCAAGGACCTATATCAAAGCGGAAGTAACATCGATGGTGGAGAATATTGAGTAGAAACCTGAGGGACATCTTTAAGAAAAATATGATATTCTCCTGTATAAAAATACATTACTTCACTACCAACAGGACTGGATGAATCCATGTCTAACTCCACCATAAGATATTTGAAAAGACTACAGGGACTAGGGGGTACAACAACAGCAAAAAATGGTGAGCTCGACGTAAGAGGAGGAAAATCTCCTTCTTCCCCAAAACCAGACCAAGCACCAGAAGGAGGCCAATTTAATTCAACTATCTCTTCAGGGGGAGATCGAGTAGCAAGAGGCAAGATAGACGAGAGAATAGGCTATGAAAACTCAGCAAACCTAGTGGACTGAGGGGTTTCAAAAGAAAATTTTGGAAAAGAACTACCACTAGGAGGCAGTGAGGACACCGAAACTGATGGTTCCGCCACTGTGACTGTATTTCAAAACAGGAAGGAAAAAATATAACCAATCGAAGGATTCCAAGATAAAAAACTAAGGAAAACAAAAAAAGCCAAGAAATAAAACTTTTAATGAGCATATGATTGTAGGTGATTAATTTTATGACAGTGAAACCAGATTTTGCTGTTTCATGTTTTAAGAGTCGAGAAACAGGAAAAATATGATTCTAGTCACTTTCAATTTTAAACAAGTGTGAAAGGACAAGTGCTCGACGATATCTTCTATTTTTAAGGAGTAATGAAAAGATCAAAATGACTACTCAGGTACTCTAATCAAGAGGGTGTACTAGGTTTCCATGAACTGCCATATACACCTTGGTGATCAAATGAAAGAGAAATGACCAAGGACTTAACATATGTGTAGGTAGTCTCCCCGAATGTTGTGTTCGGTGTATCACGGTTACAAGGTAGTAGACTCGGCTTCCTATGGATAAAATGATCGCAACCTAGAGGGGTATCCCTTTATATACTCGATGGTACGAGGAGCACAAGTCCATACTAGCACTGTCTAAAGCCAGATGGCGAACGATAGCTACTAGGCTTTAAGACATCAAAACACATCTCTAGCATAGACCACTAAAAATGTTAGGTTAGGTTCCAATGCTTCCTTAGGTGAATTAAATGAATTTTAAAGTTGATCTTGGATTATGTTGCAGTTTCAAGGCCCTACCGAATTTAGATCTCAAATTTCCTAAATGCAGACTATATGCAAATGAACATCATCTTTGATTCAATGAATTCTAGTTAAGAGAAGGATAGAGATATTTAAAACAATAGAAAACAATGAAAGTATGTGAAGAAATCAACTAATGCATCTAACACAATCAATTGAAAATGAAACTCTTTCCTAGACTATCAACTTCTAGTTATGAAAAATAAGTTTTCACTTTCGATGCAAAGGAAGGAATGCAAAATAATTTTTATTTTTATTTTTTCAATGAAAAGAAGTACATAATGCACTAATAACATGAAAAACGAAATGGACATTAGCCTGAATATTTCAAATGTATTAATCGAAATTTAATGAATCAATCAATGCAAAACAAACACAATAAAGCACTCAAACTAATGCTGCAACCTTCCAAACCAAAAGAAAGTTTTCAAAATGACCCAAAACAAGAAATGTAATCTATGCTTGGAGCAACAAGGAGAAGAATCAATCGAAAATGAAATGATCATTCAATCAAAGCGAACACTCAAAAGGATCAAGAAAACTTAGTGAAATCGACCCGAGAATGAGACTGACAACAATCAATGAGACTTGATTTCCAAATAGAAGGCTCAATGCACAAAGACACTTAGAAACCCTAAAGGCCTTAATTTACAATGATAGGAAAATAGATAGATGACTGAGAAAAACAAGCCTACAACAGTCACAATAGTCCTGAAGACCTAATTACATACAAAAAAAAACCCAGAGTCAAGTACCACTGACCAAAAGACTCATCAAGGAGGTCAAACCAAACCCTACAAGATTCGGGGTGACTGTAAGGCGGTAATCTGCGCCAAATAGGGGTTGGCATGACTGCAACAAAAGCAACCTGCGCCAATCGGTGCGACTGTTCAAGAGAAAAGCATAACTATGGGAAAAAAATAAAAACCAAAAATCAATGAGTAGAGGTCGATCTTGACACTCTGGAGCTGAACAGAGGATATAAAATAAGCAAGCAAACCAGAAAAATATAGATAAGCAAACCAATGACCGAAATTGACCCAACAAGATGAAATGACAAACTCACACTGATCCCCAGTGGGGTCACCAATTTTCTAAGCAAGTAAATCCTCTCTGTAGACATAGACGATCCCTCTAGCCCTAGAGTGGGTCTAGAAACAAAGAGACATGCTAGAATGTTGATTCCTAATTACTGAATGAAAAGAGGACACGGTATATTGACCTACCTAGAATCCAATGTTGTCATCATGGATGTAGTGGTGGTGGCCTCTCGCTCCTGCCTCGGCAAGTCACAATCCTTCTGCAGTCATGCTCGGATACCTGCACATAGATCAGCAAACAAGAACAACATACGACATAATAACTTCATTCATAACTACTAGCCAGTTAAAGAGGGCTAAGCATATTGTGTTAAACATCTAGCATAACACAAAATGGGAACCAAACAATAGTCACATATATATTGATATAAGGAAGAGGTACAACCAAAGCTTTGACATCGCAATCCCCTCCAGTGAGGTTCAACTGAAGCGCGTCTCAGATGCTCGTTAGGGGATTTAGACGGGATGAGGGCATGGACTCAAGCTCTCTCAATGAAGTTTCTTCTTGTTCTATCTCTTCAATAGTTCAGCTATAGTATACTCAATTCTCCATGTTCATCTAGCTTATGCAAGGAGAGATAACTTCTTTTTATAAAGGAAAAGGAGGAGGTTAGGATCCCTACAAAGGTGGGAGGGAGGCCTATCCTTTAGGAGGTTCCCATAAGAGGTGGAAACCATAAACTAAAGGAGAGATTCTGTGGTTATTCAGTCCAACCACTCCCAATGACTCATCCTCAAATTTGCTGGAGTGGAATATTCGCCTCTATTTTTAAAAAACATTCCATAAACAGCTCGACCTGGGTGGCTAACTGAGACAGAGCACCAACTAGTGTGGGGCCCAGTGTTAATCTTCCTCATCAGCGCGAGGGTAGCATTGACTACTCGCACCAAGGAAAAAACAAGGGTTTTTGAATCTCTGCTCAGGGAATTGTTAACAGAAGGAATATTTCTCTCATGTAAAGGGATGCAATGATGGTATTTGATAGGCATGACACTACTTATTGATCACATAAATGACCCTCCAATGGGTGAGATGGTGATTGCAGGGACATTGACAAAATGTTGTGTAACATTCTCCCTTTTCAAAAATTTTGGAGGACCATAATGAGAGCTCAGAAGGCCCAATCATCAGACTAAAAGTAGCACTATAATCAGCGCTCCATAACGCCCAAGGGTAGTGCCACACATTCACACCCCAGAAAAAATAATTTTTCAGCATCGGCAGGTATGTCCTCTCTCATCTTCTTGTTTAAGCACATGTTTTTCAAATAAATATTTGAATGAAGAAGATTCTTTCACTTTGGGTATTTGATTTTTCATGTATTATGCAAACCATTCACAGCTCCATCCACTGAAAGTGCCAAGAGAAGGTATCATTCTACCCCGAGCATGATAGAGACCTAGAAAAACTCTACATGTCCTGACATCACTTCTACATCAGAAACCATCCATAGGTTCCAAAAACCTAACCATGTTTATCATCACCTCACCTTGTACATGATAAGCATCCTCGTTGGTCGGTAAAGCCTCCCTTCCATGGCGCTTGTCACCCAAAGTAGACCATACATCACAATAAAAGTGACGCCATGGCTATACCAATATAGTCCGGGAAGCACCTCATGCCCATTCACTTGCCATGCATGAGGTCAATTTTTACCATATCAAAATAAAACCCCTTTCCCAGATGACCAGGTTTTGTAAGCAAATCAAAAGCGCACTACGGCGCCTCGTAGTTGGCCTACCATAACTCCATCAGCATAACCCACCTACGATACTTTTTTATTTGCTTCATCAACCTCACACATGAGACCAACCAATGGGGATCCCACCCTCAACAAAATGCCTTCATCACATCATCAGTGAGCAAACACTTTCCTGTTTTGGGGCATCTGTCTTTTTGTTTTGTACAAACCAAACCCCATTATTTTATTCTTTTGGTAAGTGTACAAAGACCGCAAACAATGCACTAAATCCCCCACCCACCCATTCATTTTTTCTCCCATGGCGACAATCCATCCTCACCCTTGGTCGGACTATCACGCCCTCATGTAAAAGCCACCATGACATTCATAACTAGTTTATACCCACCCTGGAAGTCCTACTGACTCCAGGGATTTCCCCATCAGAAATAGTTATGACTGTCGCCAAGATGCTTTTTATGCTCTAACCTTGGGCCACGGAATCCCCATCATCAGTTTTCAGTCACCCCTCACCATCATGCCTATGTTAAACCCCTCACATCTAGGATACTAATCCTCCATATCAGTGACCCCCTTATTCGGTTGAGGCTTCTTTTTTTTTGACATCAACACCGCTTTTCCAAAAAGGAAGCGATACCTTGGATCACCCCTCTCCATAAAAGGGATATCCTCAGGTGGCACTGTGGGAGACATCATTTCCCATAGATGTCATCGATCCTCTTGACATTCAACTACAACACAAGCTTTCATGTCAATATGGTATCGTACCTTACAACCATTTCACTTTGATCAAATTTTTCAAAGACTCGTGCCTCTATAAGCATCTCTTTCAGCAATGCTTACATGGGAGGGTCCCAGCCAGTAGTTATGCAAAAAATGCGCATTTATATGCCATACCAAGTTTACACATGTGGGTACCACATTCCACCTATTTTAAAAGGAAAAACGCCCTTGAGGGCATCAACAGTCGTCGTCATCAACCAATATATCACTACCATATTAGTGACGTACACATAATCTATATCTGTCACATAGATTTTTTTAACTAGCCAAAGCATCACGAGCATAAGACATGCCCGCCTCGTAGAAAATTTGTATATATTATTTTGTACCTTTACTTGCAGGGATCCTACAGGACATGGTCGCTCTTCGACCTGGTGCAGGGTGTCTCCAACTCTGAGCTACACGCATGTCTCTCTCTCTCTCCACACAAAAAAGAAACTATAATGTATTTCTGCTATACAGTTCTTCCTAGACCTCACACATTAGGGGGCAACTATTATCACTGGAAAATCGGACAAGAAAAGATGAAATTATTTAATGTCAGGCAGAAGGATTTATAGGGTTGAGAGACATTAGAGAATCTGAAGTATTTAAATATCTCTAAAGTCTGGAAGGAAAAATCAAATTGCACACAAAAAGAACCGGTCAAATGCGTCTTTGCACGCAAAATTCTTCGATAAGTGCGCCTTTGTGAAACTTTTCCTCAAAAAGTCGCGCGGTCCTGAGAGTGGCGGGAGTCACTTTCTGAGACCACAAGGCACACTACAAGACATTGATCCCACATGTGAGGCTACCTAAGGATAGCCACCCAAGCCTCCTTAGGACGTCAAAGGAGCACACATTCGAATAAATGTGGCACACAATGGAATCATCCTCCTCTCTTGGGTCACCATTGACAATGTACCACGATAGGGAAGGAGGATTTTAGTTCTCCTATAAAAGGCCACAAAGAGATGAAATATATGAGAGGAAATTTTTATGTTGGCCAAAATTTCCCCAAGCAATACGAACAATGTGTGATCTGGAGCAGAGATAGAGGGGTCTCAGTTGTTGGCCATCGAACAACTCCAGTCCACCATAGTAGAGAGAGGGATACTTTGCGCTAAGGAAGCTCGAAAGTAAAGACATCCTTGCATCAGGACTTGGAGCTCCATAGTTCCAAGGGCCCCTTGGAAAGTGGGTTAAAGTTATCCTCATTTCCTACCAGAACTCAATAAGAGGGGACTTAAGCATTGTCGTTTGGATTATTAAAGTTGTTTGACTCTATTCAGAGCTTTTGTTTTATTTGTTTTAGTTTTAGTTTAGTTTTTATGTTTGAATATGCATGCTATTTCTCTAGCTAGTATGTTTATGTTTGAGCATGTTCCACTAACTTTCTTGACTCCATCTATTTTCTACTTGTGACCAATAACTTAAGAGGGAAAAACCACCCCTCTTAAGCAAGTGTGATTTGGTACATTTTTACGCCAAACACACCAACACACCCAATACAAAATGCATTAGAAGTCGAGCATGATAAAAAAACATGGTTCTGAACCCACCTTCACACGTTAGAAATTTATGAATAACTAACAATAAATTCCTCCATTTCCCTTTCAGTGTCGTGACAAAAAATTATTTCTTAAAGATAGAAATGTTCATACATAGATCTTTGAGGAAAAATTTCCATTCTTTCTCCTTGATTTTCCTATTTTGAAACCAACTTTCTCTGCTTTTGGGTTATTCTGTAGCTTCTACTATGATATACTCTATCAGTATGATTTTGATGTCACCAATTTATGCCTCGACCTTGTCAAAATCTCGTGCAAAGGATTTTGTAGCCTATGAGTCATGCCCTTATTTTTTTTCAAAGAATGTTAGCTATCCCACTTGCTAGAAATGTTCTCTAACTTGCAGATATGCCTTGAGGAACTTGGATCTATTGGGTTTTGATTGGATAATGACACCCATGGTGGAGAGAAATCTTAGTCTTGAATTGATTTTTTTTGACAAAGGTGATGGAGGGCTAGCATGAGGAAAGGTAGGTAAACTGGATGGTGAGGGGCATGAAATGGAGTTTGAATGATAATGAATTAATGTGCTTGCGGGGTATTCAAATCATAATAGGAATAAACCATTTCACATGATTCCCATGATTGTTATATATGATTTCATGGGATTGTTAAAATTTATACAATTTTGAATGGATTTGATGTGACATATTGGGGCATGATGATAGAATATGGGTATAACGGTTATGTAGGGAGAAATAATGTTAAGCAGTTCATGAGGTCCTTTAAATTGATTGAGCCTTATAATATAATCATCCAATGAATGAAATATAAGGTCCCTTATATGAAAATAATTAGACATTCTACATACCTCATTATGTTTTATGATGCTCCTTTGTTGTAGGTTCTCTGAATGTAGACTGTTCTGGCTGTAGGATCTGAAATATGTTGCAGAATTCATGATTGGCTGTGGAATAACATTGATTCTGTAGTTGTTTATTTTTTTTAGGTTTACTGTTGATTAAAAAAATATATTTGTTGTTGTTGCTTCTTTTGATGGATATTGAAAAAGGTTTTTCTTCAAAAGTGCTACTTTACAATTTGCAAAATTATTAGAGAAAATAGGTATAAAAAGAAATGGGAAAAAGATAGGGAAATTGTGAAAATCTAAACTGCCAAGAATTCTTGGTTTTTAGTTAAGATTTTCTGTATAAGCATGCCAACAATGTTTGGTTTCATGCTTATACCTTTTTTATTTTTATTTATTTATTTTAGTTTATTTATTATTATTAAATTTTTTTTAATTGATGAGAAAAATTACAAAGGAGTTGGAGAATGAGGAGAAAGATCTATTTTCTTAACCAATTTGAATTCAATTTTCCTTGCAAATATTTCACAAATTCCTCTCTAGTTAATGGTTTATGATATAATATTAGTCTATGACCATTAAAAAGAAAATTAAGTTGTTCATCATCAATAGTTTTGATCTTTACTACTCCATTATCAACGATAACATCTATCTCATAAGGACCAAGCCAATGAGTTTGAAATTTTCCTTAAAAAATTTTGAAATTCGAATAAAAAATAAGAGCCCAGTCATTTGGCTTGAAATGTTTAGCTTTGATGAATTTGTCATGTCATCTCGATTTTTGTTGATGAACTATGTTGTTTCTTTGGATAACATCTTGTTGAATCACATCTAACTCATTCAATTGTGCTAGTATTTTGTTTTGAGCTTCTGATAAATCAAGACCCAATTTTGCCGTTGTTTTGAAAGTCTCTACTTGAAACTCAATTGGAAGAAAAAATTGCTTCCCATAGAAAATATCATAAGGATTATGTACAAATTTGTTTTTCAATGTGGTTCTATATGCCCATAGTGCCTCTGGAAGCTTTTCTGCCCAATCTCTCCTATGCTAGTGCATAAACTTGGTTAGAATTTATTCAAGTACCTTTTTGGTGGATTCCACTTGTCCATTGGCTTATGGATGATATGGAGTATATTTTTTATTCTTGATCTTATATTGTTCCATGATATTTTGAACCAAATTGGATGTGAATTTATTACCTTGATCTATTACAATTTCTCTTGGAACACCAAAACGAGTAAAAATATCCTAAAAAATAAATGTAACTGCAACATTTTCAGTTGAAAATGAAAGAGTTTTAGCTTCTACACATTTTTTAACATAATCTGTATAAACAAGTATATACCTTTTCTATTTATTTGGAGGATTTATTGGTCATACAAAATCTAGAGCCCATTTTTAAAAAGGATATACAAGTACCTATGGTTGTAGAGGAATTTCATCTAATGGAATAGGCGGGCCCCATTCTTTGACAACTATCACATATTTTGACATATTCCTTGGAATCCTTTAAAAGAGAAGGCCAATAATATCCCCAAAAAAGGATCTCATTAGCAGTTCTTCTATTAGAAAGGTGTACTCCACATGGATCATCATGACAATATTTTAGGATTTATGGTACTTCATTTTCTCGAACACATCTTTGAATGATCAGATCAGGTCCAATTTTGTATAGTTCTCCATCTATCCAAGAATAAGGTGCACTGGTTTGGATAACTTTCTATTTTTCTCTGGATGTTAATTGTGGAGGTAGTTTTAATGTAGCTAAGTAATTAGTAATATCTGCAAACCAAGGAGTTTTAGTAGATAGTGCAAAAAAATATTCATAAGAAAAATTATCGTTTGTAGGAATTTGATCACTATTATTTTTCATTCTAGAAATAAAATCAACAACTGTATATTCATTTCCTAGTATGTAAAGGGTAATAATATTGAATTCTTGCAATAATAACAACCATATTGTAATTATGCCATTAGTAATGGGTTTATTCATTATATATATAATAACATAATGGTCTATTTGAATGAAAATTTCATACCCAATGATATAATGATGAAACTTGTTAATGGCATACGCAACAACTAAGAACTTATTTTTTTTTATACTGTAATTTAACTCTATTGATGAGCTTAGTGAAAATCAGTCACCTTCACTAAGTGGGCTCGCAGGCTATTTTTAGGTGTAAGTCTATTTTTAGACTGTCTATTTTTAGACATGGTGATCATATTTTAGAAGTTGCAGGATGCTATTTGTGGATGGTTGGTCAAGTTGGAAAAATAGATGAAATTATGTTTTTAGAATATTGGGAGAAGTCTATTTATAGATCGTTGATCTAAAAATAAAAGTGACGATTATTATTATCTCTTAATAATAATTAGACTCTAAATATCAACTTTTTCTATTGGAGCACTTAATTTCAGTATACAGATTTGGAAAATCAGTGGGCTGAAGGAATTACACAATTCCTAGGGTTTACTGGTGGTTCATGCATGGAGGACTCAGTTAGAACTGAAGTGGAAAAGTTATGACAAAGTTGGAAGAGTAGTTCATGGAGTTGTTATTTAGTTTAACTCAGTTAATGGAGTTAAACTCAATTGAGCTAGTTGTATCTGGTCTAACTGAATGATACACTAGTGAGAGTGGAGTGAATTAATTATTTAATTGATTTACTAATAATAACTCATTAATCAAATAAAAAAATATGGCAATTAACTACAGTGCATGTTAGTTCCAGTGGAGACCTAGTGGAGAGATAGGTGAAAGGGAAAGATGGACTATCTGTTGTGACTATAGTGATGCATTGATTGCACCACACACACATTGGAGTTTCCAATGCAAATTGTGCAGTGCAAGCAAGGGTAATTCAAATTCATTCAGAGCTATTCTTCAATAGGGATTGCGCAGTGGAGGCAGGCTAGTAGGTGGCAAGAAATCGGTGCATGGATTTGTAGATTTCTTTTGATTAGTGTGTGATGATTGATTGTACTGAGAGATTGATGTAATAATCTTTGTATGAGATTGTTACATGATCTCCATGATACATAATATATTACAGTTGGTGTTTTCAGCTTCAAGCTTTCCCATTAAACAGTTGTGTTATGTGCGATTGTTTTTATTACTTCATGTGTTTGCAATTGATTTTAAATTTACGCAAAAGATTAACATTGGAAGGATTTTGTATTTAACAGGAAGATAAATATTGTTAGATCAGGAGAATCTCGATATATACATGCATCTTGTATATAATTTCTACAAACTCTGCTGGAGTCAATTTTTTCTTGTGTAATAAATAACATAAGGTGTCAAATCTTTTTTCCCAACACAACTCCTAAATATGTATCTAAAGCATCAATAGAAATATGAAAATGGAGAGATCAATTGGGTCCTCATAAAATTTGCACGTCAGTGGTATTTTTCTTCAATTTCTCAAATTATTTCTACCAATCAAAATTCCAAACAAATTCACAATCTTTTGTAAGTATTTTGAGAAGTGGAGAGGTTATATTAGCGAAATTTTCTACAAATATTCTATAATAACCAATGAAAGCAAGAAAACTTCTAACATATATTTGACAAACAGGAATTGAAATTTTAGAAATTAACTCTACCTTAGATGTATCCACTTTAATTCCATCTCTTGAAATATGGTGGCCTAAAACAATCCCTTCATTGAACATCATAAAACACTTCTCATGGCTTAATGAAAGGTTTTATTCTTTACATCTAATGAGAATTTTTTCTATTTTTTCAAGAGCTTCTTCAAAATTATTTCCATAGACAGTAAAGTCATCCATATAAAATTCCACAAAATCATGAAATAGATCAGAAAAATATTTTGGCAGACAAATCGCTGTTGCGGACAAGACTGATCTACCTAGATTCAAAAGAGATATGTTAACAAACAAAACAAGTGACTACTACCATTCCTTAATTTACAACTAAAGTATAAAGTATGAGATATGCAAAAGCCTCTTACCTTTCTACGAAATTCGTATGGAAGTCCTTCCGATGGTTTCAAAATCCTTTCCTCGTTGCTTCAAAGGAAGATATGTATGAACAGAAACAAAAGAGGCATAAAATAATAACGTATATAAGAGTAAAGAATAACATGAATGGAAATTTCTACATATCATAAATCACAATATTAAACCAATAGTCAGTTATAAAACATGCAAGGGATCAAGGAGATTTGCAAAGAGCATTAGAACAAGTGCAAATAGGAAAGAACATTGCTTGTATTAATATTTGAAAAAGAATAAGAAATACAACCTTGCCTTGATGATGTAAGCCTCCTCCCAATAGTCTCCAATCCTCCTATTAGTATGAATCTTTTGTCGAAGTGTACGAAAAAAGACCACTTTAGCTACACATAACTTATAGCCCTAACATCAAATATGACTACCAATATCTTCAGATCTGCAGTTAGTTGATCAAGACAAGTGCTGCAAAAAACTAGATCTATGCATAAAGAGACATTAAGCAGTAAAAATAAGGTTTTTCTCCATACATCCAATAGACAAGACAAGAACAATATTTTTTTTTGAAAGAATTTTTTCTAGTAAGGGAACCTGGGAGGAAAAAAAGAAGGTGTTTCCAATTCTCCTCAATGGGATGGGTTCTTGGAAGTCCTCAGCACTTCAGATCTATCATTTCTCTCTCCTATTGGTGTAGAAAACCTAGACAAAGATAGAACTCAAAGGGAGCTCACACAACAAATAATGGAAAATATGACAATGATAATGGTTCAAAGTCAGACCAAGAGTATAGATCCAGAGTGATCTAATAGGCAACAAAAGGTGAATAATGGTAGGAGAAACCCTCCTATTTATAACAAAATATTGGGTCATTCTAGATCTAGATCCACCTTTTATGGAATATTTTATTATATTTGTTGGAGGGAAAGAGTATTTGACTTGGGTCAAATCGCTTTATTTGCGAATAATAAATAAATAAATTATTTATTTATCATTTCAAGGAAGTGGTTGAAAGATAATCAAATAAATAATGATTTATTTAATTATTCATGGGTGATTTAGCCATATTTAACAAGGAATATTATTTAAATAAGATTTAAATAATTATTCCTAGAAAATAATCAGATAAATAAGGATTTATCTAATTAATTTCTTTGTTTTGGGTTAAACATGACCAGGAATAATAATTGAATTATTGTTTAATTAATTATTCCTTGAGGAAAATCAAACAAAGATAGGTTTGTTTAATATTTCCTTTTGGGGTTTCCTGTTTAGACCATAAACAACCTAATAAATGTGTTTTATTAAGTTATTTTACATAGTGAAAGAAATTTTACTTAGGGAAAAATTGGTCTTACATGGTGTACTTGGGTCCATCTAATGGTAGTAGGTTAGATGACCAAAAAATGGTGTAACAGATTGCCCCCCAGCGTGTGAGTGTTAGGAGCGAAACGTATGACCGAAGTATGTTGTAAGAACTCCATCACCAGACATCAAAAGGGAAGTCAGAGAGAGAAATGTAAGGTAGACTAATGTGCTGAAGAACTAGACCCTGAGGAGACGAGACTTACAGGTGCAACAAGTCTCTTTTTATGAGAGGGTACCTGTGCTAAAGGCGGTGGGGGAGGCATACCTATGCCTGCCGAGACAAAGTACAAAAGAATAGTGTGTCCAGTAAACGAGGGACCGAACCATAAAGTACAGCCGACATAAACATGAGCCGGATAAAAATACAATGAGGGATCCCACATACATGCTATGCCTGGGATAACAGCCAGGACTTATACAATAATATCTGAGTACATGAGGTACAAATACAACCCAAATGCCCCCAATGAGCGGGGAAGGGCTCACAAAATCTGACTGATACATGCAAATCAAAGAGGCGCTGCAAACGGCTAAGGCCGGCATCATTAAAAATATGGAGCTGCATCAAAGGCTGCAATGAAGAGGTCATCCAGGTATGTGGGGGGCTACCTGCAGGGCCACCCCCTCATGAGGGCTAAGATATCTCACACACACCCGGGAATCACCAATAGCTACTGCTGCATCACTGAACCATCAGGCATACGGATCTCGATCATGCTGAAAGGAGCTGGCGTGGAGAAACAACCAAGTCAAAGGGTAATGAGAGATCCCTTTGCCTGATCTGAGGCACCGAACAAGAGTGGAAGCTGGAACCAAGGTACACCGCCCTCTAGACCTGTCTTCTAGAATGCAAGAGCTGATGTCAACAAAAGGAGGTCCGCCATAGGTGAGGCAATGAGAGATCCTCAACGAAGGCACGAGAGAAAATAGTAGAGTGATGGACAGACTAATACCAATGATGATGATGGAATGGAGGGGACTGAGTAGCGAATGGACGACTTCCCTTGCTAGAGCATGAAGGGCATGAATGACACGGCAGTGACTGACACAATATCACAAGGGATAGGGGATAGTGGGGTTGAAGGCCATAATGTGCGACACAAGAAAGAGACCAAGCAATGAAGGAGGGAGGACTATAGCGGAGTACAAAGGGACTCGGGATAGACTCCATGAATGCAATGATGACTCAACTTGGATGCTCTAAACAAGGGCGACTCGATGGTGCTGCCACACAGTAAAGGTCCCATGGGGGACCATGAAAACATGAGTACAAGATGGTATCTCATGACGAAAATCGACACGAACAAAGACAAGTATGGAGGCAAAGTGGTGCCCCAAGTACAAGTGTTGTAAGTGAGGAAATTCGATTGTGGGGGGAGGTGAAGTGACCCTTCTGGACAAAGTATGTCCTGGTGAAGTATCAAAGTACGAAAATGAAAAATATGCTGGCTATCTAAAAGAAAATAAAACATGCATTTCAGAAGGGAAATGCTAAGGGTAATATTTCTTAAGATAGAGTGCATTGCGAGGATTAGGAACGGGGTTGCCTTCGAAGTCCTCTAAGAGGTATGCCCCCTTACCGAGATCCTTACTAATGATGCAAGGGCCTAGCCATAATGAGTCGAACTTCCCATGACCAAGAACATCATGGGCTTGGTCATATACTAGAACAAGGTCGCCTTCGTGAAAAGTACGAAGGTGGACTTTTCGGTCATACTGAGCTTTGGTGCGTTTCTTAGTCGCTTCAAGGGTTTGCAATGCAACACGACGATCTTCGGAGGCGCGCTCAAGCATGATAAGTCGTTGTTCTAGAGGTTGGGTATCAGGGAGAAGTTCCACGGCCAGATGAAGGGAAGGGATTTCACACTCGATCGGTAAGACTGCCTCCTCTCCAAAAACGAGGTGGAAAGGAGTAAACCCGGTGGCGGTTTTAACAGAAGTTCGATAGGCCCACAAAGCAGGGAAGAGCATAAGATGCCAGTTGGTTTTGTGCATATTCACCGTTCGTTGAAGCATAGTCTTGAGTATTTTGTTGAATGCTTCAACTTTTCCATTACCTTGGGGGTAATAGGAGGAGGAATATTGGTGCTCAAAACCCAACAATGAGGATAGCTCACGCCATATCTCATCTTCAAAATGTCGGCCATGGTCAGAGACCAGTTGTTTCATGAACCCCGAATCGAGCAATAACGTGGTTAAAGAAAAAGAGGGCTGTGGTAGCTATCGTGTTGTTAAATGTTGGCATAGCCTCGGCCCATTTTGTGAAATAGTCGACCGCCACGATGATATATTTATGGTTACCAGTGGATGACGGGCGACACTCCATAAAGTCGATGGCCCATTTACAAAAGGGACCAGTTGTAACAACAGGATGGAGGGGAGCTAGGGGAGCTCACGCCTTAGGGGTGAAATGTTGGCAATTGGAACAGTGTTTGACTGCCTCAATGCAATCACTGAAGAGGGAAGGCCAAAAATACCCAGCGCGCATGACTTTCTGGGCAGTAGCGAGACCAGAGAGGTGGCCACCACAAGCGCCGCTATGGCAGGCATTGAGGACCTATTCAGCTTCAACGTGTGTGAGACAACGACGAAGGACAGTATCTATATCGCGACGATAGAGGTCGTCACCGATAAGAAGGTAGCGGGGAGCCTGGTGTCGGATACTTCGTCGAGTGTCACGATCAAGGTGAAGAGCGAACTTTTGGGTTTGCAAGTAAGTGAGGATATCGCCGTACCAAGGATCGTCCAAAGTAATGGCGAATAAGTGCTCATCAGGAAAATCATCATTAACTGGGGGATCCTGCGTTTCAGTAGGTAATTCAGAAATGAGTTCAACAAGGGCTAAACCTTTCTTAATTTTTGGTGTAACAAATTCGAGGTCGAATTCTTGAAGGATGATGACCCAATGGGCGTACTTCCCAGTGAGGATGCGGCAACTCAATAGGAAAGCCATGGGGTTGGAATTAGTCATGACCTTGGTGGAATGCATGAGGATGTAATGACGAAGTTTTTAGACCGAGAACAGGACAATGAGTGCTAGTTTTTCTTCATGTGAGTAGGAAACAGGAGGCCCTACGAGGTTCTTACTGACGTAGTAGATCACATGCTTGACACCGTTTTCATCTTCCTGGATAAGAACTCCAGCAACAGAATAGGTGGAAGCGAAGATGTACAGGATGAAGTCCCTATCAAAGTCGGGAGGGCGGATCAAGGGAGCTGATGTGAGAGCCTGCTTGAGGACATCAAAAGACTCATGAGCATAGGTATCCCAGACAAATGGGATGTTAGATCGGAGGAGTCTAAGGAACCCATGTGCGGTGGTGGCATAGTCAGGAACGAACCGATGAAGAAAATTAGCTTTGCCTTGGAGACTTTGTAGCTGGCATAAGGTATGTGGAATGGGGTTTCCTATTTAGACCATAAACAACCTAATAAATGTGTTTTATTAAGTTATTTTACATAGTGAAAGAAATTTTACTTAGGGTAAAATTGGTCTTACATGGTGTACTTGGGTCCATCTAATGTTAGTAGGTTAGATGACCAAAAAATGGTGTAACACCTCCCCTTAGGTGACAAGCTTTCCAACCCTATTCCAACAACATAAGTTTACATTCATAAGTCCTCCTTATCCCTTTGGTTTGTGTTGAATTTATAGGTTGAGAGGAGGAGGTTTTATATCCTCTTCTCAAGGTTTGAGATCCTCAATAGGAGGGATTAGGGTTCCACAAAGGGAGGAAGTTTTCTCCATGTGCAGAGGGATGACGCCCAAGTATGTAGAGGCTTGAGGCTTTCAATTTGGAAATATTCCTCCAACAAGGCTTCTGGACATCGTTTTTTTTTTTTTTTTTTTTTGTAGCTTAGGAGGTACTCCAAGCCCTAGGGTTCAAGTTTTGGAGGGAAAAGCACCACAAGTGTAGCTTCTAGGCTTGGACCCCAAGTGTGGGGTTTTTCACCCATTTTTATTTAGGCCAAAATCGTGATGGATGAGGATGATAGTGCTCGGCGATACGATTCCAACGCATCATGAATCATCTGAATCCGAGTTATCGTTTGGAGATAAACGAATTTTTGAAGTTGACAAGGTAATTATTGGTTACCAAGTCATGTAGGATTGGTGTAAAAACAATCCAATAAATGTGTCTCTTCTAAATTCATGGATCCCCTTATATGTATATAAATTAAGGGTGATTTGAGTCATTTAAGCATCCAAGGGTGATTTGGAGCCTTAAATGCAATAAGGGAGCTAAAAAGAAAGCGAGGGAGCCAAGGAACAACATGGGAATTTTCTGTGATAAGATGACAGTGTTGTAGGTGATAACGAGGGTGGTTTTAGGGTTGGTTGAGGCATGTTTAAGGGTTGTGCTTGATGTGGCATGCTGGGCAAAGAAGGTCATAGATATGAGGAGTATAGGACTGTTGTTTGACGGTAGTTGTGGCACAATTTTTAGGAGCACTAAAGATTTAAACCACTGTTGTGCTAGGCCACATGCCATAACCATCAATTGGAGGCCTTAAGGGCTACGTCTAGGGTGGACAACAACCATACAAGGCAACATATGCATGGAGGACTTCTTCTAGGGTGGACCACAATCTTTGGTGGTTATTTGAGCTAATTGTATGGTGGAGTGAGGGAAACATGGTGTGACCTACGTAGCAGTACAATGTTCAGTAGTGCAACAATGTGTAACAATAGTGCTTGGAGATGCGTGTTGGGTCATGTTGATGACCAGTGTTGGATCATTTTGTTGGAGAAGCCTGTTGATTCCAAGTAGATGACTTTCCATGGTGTTGAAGTGTCATCTTAGGAGCATATTTAGTAGTGATTGGATTGGGTGCCATAGGTATGTTGGAGGGAAGCATGTTGGCTATCCAAAGTATCCCTAGACAAGCTATCTTTGTAATATTCCTAAATTAGCCATGAGCTAGTTGGAATATTAATTTTTTTTTTTGCTTTCTTGTTTGATGAATAAGAGGATATGGAGATCCATAAATTTCCTTAATATGAATAAAATAAATGCCAATGTGAAAGGAATACATCTTGGTAGCTTAATTGAGCACCCTTGTGTTTGAAAAGGGGCTGTAACACCTTGACTGGGTCAAATTTGACCAAATCAACTATGATGTCATGGAGTAGTGGCATTCATGATGGGACAACGCAGTTTTAGATGGAGACTATTTTCATGGAAGTAGTGTCATAAATGAATGGGGCTTAGGGTTAGGAAGCTCATCAAATATATAAGGAAGAGGATGGAAGCCATATTTGTTATGTATTGGTATTTTATATTTCTGAATATATGGTATGTTTAGACATATCACTTTATTTGGCTATTTAGCTAAGATTGTAGTGTTGTTTAGCACAGGGTGTTCCTGATCGAGAATCCCACCTCTTTCCTTGAGAGGCCTCTTGGAAGAGTTTTCACTACATTCCACTATTAGGAATTTGGCCAAAGCTTCAGTCTTAATGTACAATGCAATTTTCTGTTGAGAGGTTGTGTTGTGTTGCAGGGAAAAAGTTGTGGAGGTTTGATTTGGGAGATTTATGAGCTAGATCTCATTGGAGGGAGGTTCCTTTCTCTTGGGAGGCTATTAAAGAAGGACCTAGAGATTTATTAACACATTTGGCATCAAGCCATAGTATTTTTATCCCCTGCAGCATAGTTCTAGTCCATGACTACGTTATTTTAGTGAGTTGTTGAAGTGGGCAACCCAAAAAGGGTCGAAAATCCAAAGTTAAAATCTGGCCAAACCATTTCTGGGTTTTTCTTGGTTTTTTTAGTAGAATTCATGGTCAAAATATTGGATTATTCTAAGAACTCTAACAACCTTCCACACATGGTTCTTCTCCTCAGTAGCAGGAGTTTCCAATAGCAGCAGTAGTAGCAGCACAACATTTCTAGTGCTTGGTTTCTTTAGTGTATTTTAGCCATATTATGGCTTGAGTGCATTCCTTTTGGACCACTGTGTACATTCATATTTGATGTTGTTTATAATGATATGAATCAACTGTTTCTTCTCATAGTTATAATGTCTTGATGTAAATTTCAGTTGCAACATATTTCTGACATTTTCCAGATATTAGTGCTATATTCTTGTTTTTATTTATTTGAAATGTTGCATTTGTTCTATATTCCCATATTTTGCATTTTGGAATATTAAAATCTTGAAGGACGAAGAGCAGCTGAAGGTTGGGTGAATTTTGGAGCCGAAGTACAACACTTTGATGGACAAAATTTGTTTGCATGCTGGCAGTTTGGAGCTCGAGAATTGGCCAGCCCAGCGCAGATTAGATCAGCCCATGTACACTATAGATGGACATGAAACAATTTTGGGTAGTAGCCCTCCTGGAGTCTCAATGTGTAGATGCCTTGATGGACTAAGGAACTTCTATTGAGCAGTACAGAAGCTAAGGACCTATAGGACAAGATATGACATTGTGTTTTTCATTATATATTGTATACCATAGACTATTGTATTATTCATATTTGGTTTAATATAAATAATATTAGTGATTGTAAATTATTGTACAATTTTGTTTAAAACTGTATATATTATGCATATGTGATTTACTGCTTTATATTTTCCACTGTGAAAGGTAGTTCATGGTTGATATTCTTGGTTTGGTAGCGTCAATGATTTAAGACTCTAAACTAGACCCAAGGTCATGGAAATTCAACAATTTTTACTCTTGTTAAGTCATTTGCGTTGTTTTCAGTGGAAGATAGAGTGCAAATTTGTGCATGCCTCAATGGTCAAACCTGTGGCTACACAAATAATAGCTAGAAAATTGTGCAAGTGCCTAAAAGTAGGTTTGTTGAGAAATGTAATCTAGGATTACTGCAGTCTTTGGGATTATTTTTATTCCAACATTGCAAGGGAATTCTTGGAACACTTCCTTGGATAGCGAGATATCTAGACTGACTGTCATTTTCCTAATGGTGACAAAATGAAGTATAAAAAAAAGATACCCAAAATTGCTCTTTGAAAGGTCGTAGGTGCATTACATAATCAAAAGGGAAGTACCCATTAGGCATATTTTCCCCATGTACATGTAAAGGTGGTTTTATCTTGATCTTTTGGTGCTAGTTGGATTTGGTTATACCCACTAAAAACATCGAGAATGAAAAATATTTCTTCCTTGCTAAGGTATCTAATACTTGATCTATAAATGGTAGTGGAAAATGATCTTTCAAAGTAGATTTGTTCAATTTCCTATAATCAATACATACTCTCAATTTTAAATTCTTCTTTGGAGCAGTCACTAAAGGTGATACCTATTAGATATTTGATATCAAATAGATGAAATTCACATTAAGAAACTTTTGCAATTCCTCTTTTACAATTTCTCTCAGATTAGGATTCATCCTTCTCTGAGGTTACTCCACTGGGCTGGCATTTTCTTGGAGATAAATATGTTGTATAAAAGTTTTAGGATCAATTCCTTTCATATCATTGTATTCCCATGCATAAGAAGAAGAATGTTTTTGAAGAATATTTATCAATTTTCCCTTTTGAAAGTATTCCAAGTTATTATTAATGTTTAATGTTTTCCCTGGAAAAATTTCTACTAAATAATTTCCAAACTTTTCCATAGAATTCAAATTCATTTGATGAGATGATAAATATTTAGTATTATATTGTTCCTAAAAATTTTGATCGTGCTCATAGTATGAAGAAGAATTGTTACTATTCATTAAAATTATTAATTGCTATTTTTCATCTATTTGTGAAAGATTAAATTCTGGTTAAATATCATCAAAGTCTTGATCACAATCTATCCAGACTTCAATTTATACTTTAGTTATTGTTTTTGTAGGTGGATACAATGTGAATGTTTTAGTAGAGTTTCCATTAGAAATATACATATCACTAAATCTTCAACTCATGAATGCATTAGTTGTAGCTAGCAAAGGTCTACCAAGGATCAATGGATGACCTCCTAGATTATTCTTGGGAGTTAAAATAATAAAATAAATAGGATATTCACAAGAATATAAAGAATTAGACACATATTCTAATATAACATCGGGTTTAATATCATACCTATCTGATAATTGAAATAATGTAGTGGTATATTGAAGATTATGAAGCTTTAATTGATCCATAGTTTATTTGATCATGATATTGATAGCTCCTCCTAAATCAATCAAAGTGTTTGGAATCTCAATACCATTAATGTGAATTTTTACATTAGGGCTACTTGGATCTAGATATTTTTGAACTATTGGTTTCCCCATCATAATATCAACAAATTTTCCCACCAATTGGATTTTATTGAAATATTTTCTTTTCCTTCCCAGTTTTCTAATGCACAACTCCTTAATAGTTTTTGCAAGTATTGGAATTTCCTTTATAGCTTGAAGCAAAGGAATTTTGGCGCAAACATTATTAAGTTCATCTAGCATGTCATAATATGGTAAAAAAAAATTCCCTTTCTATTCCTTTATCAATTTTCAGCCTTTCAGTACAAGGTGGATCTTTTAAGGAAATATAAGGTTGTTCTACTATAGGAACTATAGGAGCTTGATTCCTTTGCTATGGAAAGGAATCAATACTTAAGAAATTCTTATAAATGTGTCACAAAGTAATTATATCAAGTGGTCTTCGTTCAATCCATTTGGAAACTAATTCTTTAAAACCCTTAACAATCTGGTATAATGAAAGACTCTATAATTCCATTAACTACTAATTTTTGAACGAAAAAGAAGAAATGCAGAAGAAAATAAAAATGATATGTTGTAAAAAAGAATCTACCACTCTAAATTTTAGAATGAATTTATGGAGAGAGAGGAAACTCAAAATAATATGTTGTAATCACATAATCTATTACTTTTAAGTTCCAGAGAGAGTTTGTGAAGGGAGAGGAGTTGGAGTGAAGGAGCGCAAATTAAGGTTATTTAACTCTTACTCACAGATGTAATTAAGAGACCAAAAACTGCATTACTTCACTTCATTCAAGGAAGAAGGGACAAAAAATGACACAGGTAAAACGAATTACCATCAACCATTGCAGGAAACTTGCCACTTCTTTCATTAATTCCATATAAAAGTAAATACCAAAGTTTTAGTCCTTCAGAGGTTCAAAACTCGAAACCCTTCTTATTTCTTTCTATATTGCTTAAATAAATCAAAAATAGTTTGTAACTGTTAGAAATTCTTGAAACTCCTTCGACTACCTAAAATGTTAAAACTACTTATTACATTGTAATTAAGGACATCACTATAGCTTCGATCTTAACAGACAAATAAAACAAATTAAACTTAGAAAGGTTATTCTTTTTTCTGAATCTGATTTGTTGTTGATGCATCTCCCTAAAGTACTGATATGTCTCCTCGACAGATCGAACATCCTTGCCCTTTATTTCTTCCAGATTTCAACATTTGTATTTTCTTCTTGTTATCATATCTTTTCTGCTTCTGGTGTGGTATTTGAATAGTTCTACAATAACATATCCTTGCCTGACTTGACTCAGCTGTTGCATTTTTAATAGTGCCACTATGTGCGCTCTTTTCTCGAATTTGCCTATGCTTCTATGTTTCAACCAAGGTTATAAGGTCCCCTTCTAGTCAACTCTACCTCTTCAGCTTGTGTCTGCTACGTTCTGTCTTTTCTTACCCTTTCCTCTGCATCGGGTCACATACCGAGTCCACTGCCCGCATTCACGTTTCTTTGTAAAACCAACGCATCTGCACATAATCTTGGACTTTAAATAAGTTAAAATTAACCTTTGAATGGTATCGCATCTACCTTTCCATCGCATTTAAGCCTTCGGCGTTCACAACATATTTCTTAGTGCCTTTCCTCCTGAACTTGTGATGTGCGATATGTAATCACATCGCCTCGTAATATCGCATCTTTAGGACTCATCGCATATCGAATTTTATAACCTTTACCTCATCAGTACTTCGCAAATTTTCTAATTTTCAATTCCTCTAATCGCCGCAATATCTTATCACATGCGATGTGCGATATTCATCGCATTGCCAAATCTTAAACTTGTCGCTCTTCACAATGCCTCTTTGCAAGTTTAACCATATCTCAAACTTGTATCCTTTACTGAATGCGATGTGCAACAGAACCTATGGCCAACACGTGGCTTCTCTTTACAACCTCTGATCCATCTGACTTGCATTTTTGTGATATGATCTCCACCGTCCATCTCTCCACTTTAATTCTGTGCTTTGATCCTGACCGTCGATTTTCCCCCTTTACGCTTCTTCCAAAAATCTTAAGCTTTTAAGGAAAATATGCCAGTTCTATGCCTTCGGGAAATCTATAGGATTTCTTTGATAATGAACACAGTTTCACTCAACAGGCTCACATATGTTCCTTTAACGAATAAACGATCTTGATTACTAATTTGTTTTTCTCCACGGTGTAACCCTCCTGATCTTATTTTGTATTTTGTAGTGATAGTCTCTCCTGAGCTTGCGAATAAGCTTGACTTGACCCTGACCTGTGTGCAATGTTTTGAATGCATCAATTGACCCAACTCTTGACCTGTTCTGCATTCGAATAATCCTCACTCAGACCGCCTTCACATCTCCGCACATAATGTTAATACACCAACATATAAATCAAAATTCTTTTTCGACATACAAAATGTTTACCTTTTCTAACATATATGCTTTTTTGGTGTTTTGAGAAATATTTCAAAAGTAAATGCAAATGAGCCACAACATCTG
This sequence comes from Pinus albicaulis, assembly GCA_034641835.2. NCBI lineage: Eukaryota > Viridiplantae > Streptophyta > Pinopsida > Pinales > Pinaceae > Pinus > Pinus albicaulis. The sequence continues at coordinate 40,804,730 of CM076576.1, forward strand.
GTTCCACCTGGGGATAGTGTTTTTTTCCATGAAATATCTAAGAACCGCATATTAGTGCCTTATCCATTGGGCATGGAGTCAAATATTACTTGGTGACATATGAAAAATGAGCAATCTGGTATTTACAATGGTGAAATGATGAATTTTAGTGTTGGAAATAATGCTTCAGATATTTCCCATTCACAAGTAGCTGCAGAGATTCTCCATCTAAATATTCTAGGATGAAAGTATTTTTTTATCTGGCTTCAGATATTCTGTATGGGCCACACCAAAGAGGGTCAAACTTTCCATGTTTTCCTTTATCTTCCCTTCTGGTGTCCCATCTTAATACCAAATCTTTTTCTTGGAAGGGGATTTCTTTTTCTTTTCTATCAAATGTGGAATTCATCTTTTTCTAAAAAGAAATCAAGTTATCTCTAACTTTGTTCCTACCTTCACTTGATTCAATCACCTTTTTTAATATTCTCACTAGAGCATTAGGTTCTTCCTGAGCTTCTTGAAGGAAAGCAATCACTGGTTTGACCAACTAAATAGGAAATAGTGCCTAAGTTCCATAAACCAATTCATAGGGTGACTTGCCAGTAGACCTCCTGGTGGTTACTCGTACTACCCAAAGAGAAAACTTCAACTTTGAATCCCACTTTTTCTCATTTTTAGTGATTGTCTTCTTCATAATCCTGACCAATGTCTTGTTTGAAGACTCTACTAATCCATTCCCTTGTGGATGGTAGGCTATGGAATGTGACAAAATTACATTATATGTTTGACAGAAATTAATGAATCGATCAGAATTAAATACCTGAAAATTATCAATTACAATCTTGACTGGAGAACCAAACATACTGAAGATGTTCTCCTCCAGAAACTTCATCACCACTTGGTCATTTTATTTCTTGGTGGGGACAACTTCAACCCACTTTGTGAAGTAATCAGTAGTAGTTAGAATACATTTGAACTACCCACTTGATGGTGGATTGATATCTCCAATAAAGTCCAGTCCCCACTGCCTGAAAGGCTCTTATATAAATACTGGAATGAGAGGCAACAAAGAAAGTCTATTATTTTCTGCAAACAATTGACACTTCTGACAACTTCTGACCAGTCTGTATACATCAGCAAATAGTGTAGGAAAATAAAACCTGACTTGAGGATTTTATGTGCTATGACCTTCCAACTAAAATGTCCTCCACATAGAATTTCATGATATTCCTTGATAACCTCAATGGATTCACCTTTAGTTAAACACAACAACAAAATTCCAGCAGGATCTTTCCAGTACAACTTTTCTTCTACTATGACATATGGTTGAGATTTAAGCTTGAGAGCTCTGTATTTGGTTCTATTCAGTGAAGATGGATAAGAAAAGAAACACGGTTGATGAACAAAATCTTTATACCAATCTGAACACAAAAAATTGTATTGGATACATGTTTTGGGCTTATTCCGACCTTCTTCATTGTTAGCTCCATCCATTGGTGCCAAGATATTAATTCCCAATGCTTGTAAATTTTCTTATGTTAGAAACTTTTCTAAACCCTATCCTTTGATTAACTTGGTGGGTTTAATTTCCAAATCATACTCCTGAATTTTATCTATCCATTTTCCTCTTTTTCCTTCAACATTACTTTGAACCAACACATCCTTGACAATAGAATTAGGTACATAAGTATTTTTTGGATTGCAACACATAAGTCCTGAAGGCTTTGAATGCTTTAACCAATGCATACACGTGTTTCTCCAAAATGTTATATTTTAGATCAAAATATCTAAGAACTTTGCTGAAGAATGCCACTATTTGTTCCTTACTATTGTTGTTTTTCTGTAATAACACAACACCAATAGTGGTGGGGGAAACAAATGAAAATATTTGAAATACCTTTTGATAATTAGGGTTATTAAAATCGGAGCTTCCTGGAGTGCTTCTTTTATTCTAGAAAATCCTTCTCTTGCTTCTTTATCCCACCTCAATTTTACATTATTCTTCAACATGTCTATTATAGTTCTCACAATCTTGGCATAATTTGGTACAAATATTCTCAAAAAGTTTATTTTTCCCAAAATTATCTGAATATCTTTCTTTCTTTTGGGAAAAGGAATGGTCTGAATTGCCTCCACCCTTGCTGGATCAATATTTACTCCTTGTTTCAAAACTATGTGACCCAATAATTTACCTTCCTCCAAGGCGAACAAGATTTTTTGGGATTTAGTGACAGACCATACTTCCTGCACTTTTTGAAAGTCCTTTGCAAATGTTCCTGTTGTTCATCATCTGATCCTGAAAAAACAGTTACATCATCCAAATATATAACCACATACTTGTCTCCCACAAACACTATGTCCATGGCCCTCTGAAAAGTTACACCTGCGTTCATAAGACCAAATGGTATCTGTGCATACATGAAGGTGCCCCAGGGGGTTGTAAAAGCTATCTTCTTCTAATCTTCCTGATCCACTACCACTTGGTTATATCCAGAGAATACATCAACCGTAGACATCATGTAAGCTCCTGTCACTTTCTGTAAGACATAATCAATTTTAGGTAAAGGATAATTATCCTTTAGAGATGCTCTGTTGAAATTCCTGAAATCCACACACAATCTTATCTCTCCATTTCTCTTCCTCACAGGAACCAAATTAGAAACCCAATATGAATATTTGAGAGGTGCTTGCATTAATTTCTTCACTTCCTTTTTAATAGGAGCTAACATTAATGGATTGATATGTCTGAGATTTTGTCTATGTGGTTTGATTCCTTCTTTCAATGGGATCTTATGTTGTATTATGCTTTTATCATATGTTTTCAAGTATTCATATGACCAAGAAAACCCATCCATATACTTCTTAAAAATTTCAATGTATATTTCTTTGTAATTTTTGGGAACACCCTTGAATAATTTCACCATTTTTGGCTCCTGCCGAGTTCCCAAATTTCAATTTTCAATCTCTTCCTCTTGATTCATTTCCTTAAAATTAATCGCAACATCGTTAGAGTCAAATAGTATTTCAAGGGGATCCAGTCCTTTAGGGAGGATATTGTCTTTCAATTTGATAATATTTTTCTCGCCTATTGACTGCTTGAAGTTTCTTACCTCTCCTTTCTGCTATGTCTATTCTTCTTCTTGATCTATCTCAACATCTTCAAAGTTTCCAATCATTGTCAAGAAATGATTTATCTGCTCATCATATTCAAACACCTGCCAATGTTTCACATTGTCAGGAATAGAGGGTCTGTGTCTAATTTCGATCTCATACCTTAACCTTGGATTCATTGGAGGCTTAAAGGTACTAGATGCAACTGATAATGAATCTGCCAACCTATTCTCCTCCCTCGGGATGAACTGGAGATTGAAGCCTTCAAAATAGTTCTCTATCAGATCCAAAAATTCATTTCTGTATGATCTTAATCTTGAACGCTTAGTCTGACAATGATTTTTGATCTGTCTTATTATCAGTTCAGAGTCACCGAAAATTGAAATACACTGAACTCCCATTTTTTTAGTGACTTGAAGACTTAATATTAAGGCCTCATACTCAATACGTTGTTTGTTGAATCAAACTCTAATTTAAAAGAAAAAGGCATGAGGTTACCTTTTGGTGATATCGACAAGAATCCAGCTCCTGTGCCTTCCTTGGATTAGGCACCATCAGAGTAGCATTTCCAAATCCTTTTTGAGTGCAGCTCATTATTTTCAACTGTTGAAGAGAGCTTCTTCCCTACGTCTTAAACAAATTCTGCATCTTCATGCAACATGAAACATGAAAGATCTTCTATTTCTTGACTATAAATAGGGGAATTTCTTGCATATTTCCTGGTAGTAGTCTTCACAAGCCTTGTTTCCCTGTACAATATCCTTTGTTCCCCATTGAAAATAGGAATGTAGCATAAGTGAAATCCAATTTAAGAACACCTTCCAACTTTTCTCCCCAAAATCTTGACAGGAGCATTCCAAACCTAGCTAGAATGTCAGCAACCACTACATCCATGACTATACTCTTTTCTAGAATTTGTGCCAAAGAAACTGCTACATATTTAATTAACCCAATGCATTTCACCCTTTTGGAATCAAATGAATACAGATCCATATAAGGTTTGGTAACGTGCAAGTTTAATTCCTTCATAACAAACAATGGCATGAAATTATGGGATGCTCCTCAATCCAGAATACAATTATGGAGAGTAAAATCATGAAGCAATAGAGAAATATAGAATGGTGGAACATAGGGGTATACTTCTTCTACATGAGGACCAAAAGTGACCACTGGCTTCTCTTCTTGTAATTTCATAGTGTCATTTATATATTCAATTGTGTGAGATTAATAAATTTTGAAATTTTTTTCTTGTATGCTGGTATTTTAGCTAATTCTAGAAGAGGTACCTGAATTTTTACCTTCTCCAAATATTTTGTCAAACTGAAAGGATGAGTTTGTTTAACATTATTTTCACGTTCTTCTTCACTATTTCTAGAATTTTCTTCTTGTTCGGGTACAGGAAAAACTCTCTCCAAAATATTAGTATCAACTAATTTTCTCTGGGAAGGTTCACCCTGTCGCACATCTGTTCTATTAACTGAATTTACAGATTGCTTCCCATTACTGACTTGTTTTATAGGGTCATTTTGTTGTGGAGTCACCATTGGAGGAGGGATAGAATCTTGTTGTTCACCTTCACTATCCTGCACTCTAGATCTCTTTCTAGACCTCAAATCATAATTTTTATGCAACTCAGCTTGCATGAAATCTGTGAATTTCCTACAGTATTCATCCATTTCAACTTGGTCAAAAGATACTTCAGCTTCAACATATTCTCCCTCGCAATCTTCCTATTCATCATCTTCTATTGTGTACATAGTAGACATTTGATCTTCAGCTTCCCCTTGGTCATCGTCTGCTAACTCTTCGGGTGCTGCTTCTATATACAATGGTGCTTGAACTTGGTCTTCATATTTTCTTTCCCTATGAAAAATCTGCAGGGGATGCCTTCTGAATTGAGAGTTAAATCTCCCTCGGTTTTGTTGTACTTGTCTTTAGAAGTTTTTAATTTCCAATTCCATCTTAACTAGCTTATTTTAAATTTTTTTTATCACCTTTGTCATATCTTCAATTCTTTGATCTTGTGATGATTCTTCTTTGGCTTTCCCCTTCTCTTGGACTGGATGTTTCCCTTCCGCCTTTCCAGCTGCAGTCATATTATCTTCAATCTCTAAAGAATTTGTTTGTATTTTCTCTAGAGTAGGGGATCTCCTTTCTCTAAGCATGAAACTAAAATCGGATTCAAAAGCCCCAACAAAAACCACCTTTTCTCCAAAAGGAGGGGGCTTCATTTCTATAGGCAAATTGTTATACAAATTATTGAATCTTTTGATAAAATATAATATATTCTCATCTGGTTTTCTTTTGATTGCATTGAATTCTGTCAGTGAATATCCATGATCCCTTTTTTCACCCCATCTCTAAGTGAATCGGTTTTCCAATTCTTCCCATGTATTAATAAAATTATTTGACAATCCCTTAAACTGATTTCTAGCCTCACCATCCAGATACTGAACAAAAAGCCTCAGTACAACATCAATATTTTCTACATTCATATCTTCAGCAAAATTACAAAACATAGGAAAAAAAATTTCTTCAGTTATTTCATCTTCTCTAGTAAAACGTGGGAGTAATTTAAGATACTCTTGAGGCATTGCATTCATTGGATGTGGAAGGTTAAGTGGAGCATATTTTTTCAACAAAAAGGCTGGTGCTGCCATGTTTGCACCTTGATTGACCGTTCCTTGGTTAGATGTAGTCGATGAAACTGCTGTGAAAATGAACGAAGGTGGAGGTAAAACTGATATGGGGGTGGGTTGATGGACAATAGCAGAGGGAATAGCAACTGGAGTTTGTTGAGCTTGAGTAAAAATAAAATAACAGACTCAAACGAGTGTTCTTCCAACTTAGGTTCTTGAAAATAAAGTGGCGTGAAAGGTGAATCTTGTTCTGAGAAAAAAAGTACTTCATAGATATCTTTAGACAAAGGATTACGAGAACTACTACCAGGAGCTGACAGTGTAGGACTAGGTGTTGAGGGGGTTTTGGGTTTCCAAACCCTTTTAGGAAACAATCTTTTAGGGCATGACAAAGCAGGGACCTCTTGCTGTGAGGTATCTGACCTCCTGTGAGGCCTTTTGTGAGACATAATTCTAATAATAACAAACACAACCAAATATTTCCTCCTCACTAACCAAAAAGAGGAAATAATGTGAAAAACCTAGGGAAAATAGCTTCGTCTCTTTATCCCTGGCAATGACGCCAGAAAATGTTGTATCTTAAGAGACAACTCCTTGGCTGTGGAAAGGGATCAGTGCTTAAGAGATTTTTAGAAATGTGTCACAAGGTAATTATATCAAGTGGTATTCATTCAATCCCTTTGGAAACTAATTCTTTAAAACCATTAACAATCTAGTATAATGAAATACTATACAATGCCATTAACTGTTGATATTTGAATGGAAAATAATAACTACAAAAGAAACTCAAAATGATATGCTGTAACACATAATCTACCAGTCTAAATTTCAGAATGAATTTATGGAGAGAGAGAAAACTCAAAATAATATGTTGTAATCACATAATCTATTACTTTTAAGTTACAGAGAGAATTTTTGAAGGGAGAGGAGCTGGAGTGAAGGAGCGCAAATTAAGGTTATTTAACTCTTACTCACAGATGTAATTAAGAGACTGACATCTGCATTACTTCACTTCATTCAAGGAAGAAGGGACACACAATGACACAGGAAAAATGAATCACCATCAACAATTGTATGAAACTTGTTGCTTCTTTCATTAATTCCACAGAAAAGTAAATACCAAAGTTATAGTCTTTTAGAGGTCTGAAACTCGAAACCCTTCTTCTTTATTTATATCTTTCTTAAATACATCAAAAACAATTCGTAACTGTCAGAACTTCTTGAAACTCCTTCGACTACCTAAACTGTTAAAACTACTTATTACATTGCAATTGAGGACATCACTATAGCTTCGATCTTAATGGACAAAGAAAACAAATTAAAATTTGAAAGGTTATTATTTTTGCTGAATTTGATTTGTTGCTGATGCGTCTCCCTCAAGTACTGATGTGTCACCCTAACATATCAGACATCCTTTCCATGCCTTTCTTCCAGAGTTCAACATTTGTATTTTCTGCTTACTGTCATGTCCTTTATGCTTATGGTGTGGTATTCGAACAGTTCTGCAATAACGTATCCTTGCCCGACTTGACCCAGCTGTTGCATTTCCAACAGTGCCACAATGTGCTCTCTTTTCCTGACTCTGCCTATGCCTCTACATTTCAACCAAGGTTATCAGGTCCCCTTCTGCCCGATTATGCCACTTCTACTCATGTCTATTGCATTCCGTCTTTTATTTCCCTTTTCTCTACATCGGGTCACATTCCCAACGCAACTGCACATAATCTTGGACTTTAAATAAGTTTAACTTAACCTTTGAATGGTATTGTGTCGGCCTTTCCATCACATTTCAACCTTCGACGTTCACAACATTTTTCTTAGCTCCTTTCCTCCTGAACTTGGGACATGCGATATGCGATTGCATTGCCTCGTAATATCACAAATTTAGGCCTCATCGCAGATCAACTTTTATAACCTTTACCTCATCAATACTTTGCAACTTTTCCAATTTTCAATTCCTCCGATCGTCACAATATCTTATGGCATGCGATGTGCGATATTCATTGCATCGCCAGATCTTAAACTTGTTGCTCTTCGTATCGCATCTTTGCAAGTTTAACCATATCTCAAACTTGTATCCTTTACCAAATGCGATGTGCGACGGAACCTATGGCCGAAACATGGCTTCTCTTCACAACCTCTGATCCATATAACTTGCATTTCTATGATATGATCTCCACTGTTCATCTCTCCACTTCAATTCTGCGCTTTGATCCTGATCGTTGATTTTCCCCTTTACGCTTCTTCCAAAACTCTTAATTTTTAAGGAAAATATGCTAGTTATCTACCTTCGGGAAATCTATACAATTTCTTTGATAATGAGCATAGTTTCATTCAAAAGGCTCACATGTGTTCCTTTAAAGAATAAACGATCTTAATTACTAATTTTTTTTTCTCCACGATGTAACCCTCCTGAGATTATTCAGTGTTCTATAGCGCTAGTCACTCCTGAGCTTGTGAATAAGCCCGAATCGACCTTGACCTGTGTGCATTGTTCTGAATGCATCAATCGGCACGACTCTTGAACTGTTATGCATGCGAATAAGCCCGACTCGGCCTGCCTTCACATCTCCACACATAATGTTAATACGCCAACATATAAATCAAAATTATTTTTTGACACACAATTTTTTTACCTTTTATAATATATATGCTTTTTTGGTGTTTCGAGAAATATTTCAAAATTAGATTCAAATGAGCCACAACACCGGCTAAGGTATCTAATACTTGTTCTATAAAGGGTAGTGGAAAATGATCATTTAAAGTAGATTTGTTCAATTCCCTATAATCAATACATACTCTCAATTTTACATTCTTCTATGGAACAATCACTAAAGGTGACACCCATTGGATATTTGATATCAGATAGATGAAATTCATATTAAGCAACTTTTGCAATTCCTCTTTTACAATTTCTCTCAGATTAGCATTCATCCTTCTCTGAGGTTATCTCACTGGGCTGGAATTTTCTTGGATATAAATATGCTGTTATAAAAGTTTTAGGATCAATTCCTTTCGTATCATTGTATTCCCATGCATAAGAAGAAGAATGTTTTTGAAGAATATTTATCAATTTTCCCTTTTGAAATTCTTCCAATTTATTATTAATTTTTAATGTTTTTCCTGGAAAAATTTGTACTAAATAATTTCCAAACTTTTCCATAGAATGAAAAATCATTTGATGAGATGATAAATATTCAATATTATATTGTTCCCAAAAAATTTGATCGTGCTCATAATATTAAGAATTTTTATTATTCATTAAATTTATTAATTGATCTTCTTCACCTTTTTGTGAAAGAGTAAATTATGGTTGAATATCATCAAATTCTTCATCATAATCTATCCAGACTTCACTTTCTACTTCAGTTATTGTTTTTGTAGGTGGACACAATGTGAATGTTTTAATGGAGTTTCCATCAAAAATATACATATCACTACATCTTCAACTCATGAATGCATTAGTTGTAGCTAGCCAAGGTATACCAAGGATCAATGGATGACCTCCTAGATTATTCTTGGGAGTTAAAATCATAAAATAAATAGGATATTTCCAAGAATATAAAGAAATAGACACATCTTATAATACACCATCGGGTTTCATAACATATGTTTCTGATAATTGAAATAATGTAGGTGTATATTGAAGATTATGAAGCTTTAATTGATCCGTAGTTTGTTTGCTCATGTTATTGATATCTCCTCCTAAATCAATCAAAGTGTTTGGAATATCAATATATTTGATGTGAATTTTTACATTAGGTCTACTTGGATCTAGATATTTTTGAACTATTGGTTTCCCCATCATAATATCAACAAATGTTTTCACCAATTGGATTTTCTTGAAATCTTTTCTTTTCTTTCCCGGTTTTCTAATGCGCAACTCCTTAATAGTTTTTGCAAGTATTGGCATTTCCTTTATATCTTGAAGTAAAGGAATTTTGACGCAAACATTCTTAAGTTCATCTAGCATGTCATAATATGGTTTAAAAAAATTCCTTTCTATTCCTTTATAAATTTTGAGCCTTTCAGTACAAGGTGGATCTTTTAAGGAAATATAAGGTTAGTCTACTAGAGGAACTATAGGAGCTTGATTTAATTGGTTATCCTGTAAATGTATAGGAACACCTTCCTTTGGAGGATTCTTTTCTTGATCAAGAATTGCTTCTGTTTCAAGAACCTCATACTCTTTAGATTTTTGGATGAATACTATTGGTGACTTGTTTTGCAAAACCATACCAGGTCTAAGTTGAACATTATTTATACCTCCTTCTAAATTATAAACAGCTTGTTGATTTTTATTGTTTGGATTTGGAAGTGGTTGAGCATTTAATTGATTTGGTTTTGAGGAAATGGTGTGGATGGTAATGAAAGTTGTTGATTTGGTGGTTGAGCTTGGAATTGAGGGGGCTGACTTGGTTGAGCAAGATAATATTATGGTGGAAAAAGGGAATAAAATTGTTGAAATTGAGGATACTGAGGATTTCTACCATAAGGATTTTTCCAACCTTATGCCCAAGATGGATTTTTAGGTTGAAGGGGCAAAGTTTTCCAAGGCATAGGTGCAGTCCAATTATTTTGTGGTTGTGCATATGGCTGATATTGAGTCATATTTGGCTACTGATTTTTCCACGGTCTTTTAGCAACAAAAAAAAGTGATTCAACCTGGCTTGTTCCAACCTTGTATTGACAAACAAATTTAAGACCAGGTATAGAGGGACATTCCCTTGTATTATGATTTTCAGCAAATATGACACAAATTTCTACACTATCAAGAGGGCGTTCTCTCAAGGCCTGTTTCTTTCTACACCTCGGGAAAAAATAGATAATGCAACATTCTCATCTTTGAAGAAAATTTAATCGAAGCATTAACTTATTTATAGAGATTTACTAAGAAGAATAATAAAAACATAGCAAAAATATTAAACATACATAATACACAAATTATTTTCCCTCGGAAAATCCCAACCCTAGGAAAAAACCAAATGCAATGAAATTTCATTAGCCTTAGACAAAACCATGACCATCTTCGCCAAGTGATCCTTCACCACTCACCTCCCTAGCCTTCAATACAATGAATTCATCTCAGCCTTTTAAAGAATACATTACATGAAATTGTGTGGGAATAAAACTATGGCTACATAATACCTTGTGCCCCAAACTGCCATAATTAGACTTAGTCAATTTTAAATATGTTCCCGAGTCAATTTTACCTAACATTCCCCCCTTAAACCTTGACTTGGGGTTCCTTGACTAAATTTTCAACCTTACCAAGTGAGTCATCCTAGCCCTACTCACTCTGGCCCTTACCCCATCAAATTTTATACCAGGGTATGTATTAACCTCAAATCCCCCCTATCTCCTAGGTCTATCTCAATATTTACAAATTATTACCTAGGGGCACGCATGCCTTACTAGGTCTTACAACAGTATGCCCATTTACATGCAATAATTTTGACTCCATTATAATAATAATTATTCTGTAATCCCTTGTTGTGTTAACACATCCTCTCATGATTTTAAATTCTTTGAGCCTGATTCTTTTATGACTACCATCCTCTCTCCTTGCTATCACTAGAAAATTTGGCCCAATTTCCAACGGCCACTTCGTCGCTATTCCGACACATAGTCGTCGCAAGAGCGACAGTTCGAGGACGGGAAAAATGTGGTTTGCCATTACATCGCAATTCCGATGCCTTGACAAAGTGTCGCACTACCGACACTTTTTCCATCGCTTCCAAACAAGCGTCGCTCTTCCGACGTTTCCCAAACCGTCGCTCTTCCGACGTTTGTAAACTATCGCAATTCCGACGAAATGTGGTCCGACGTTTTTAATGTCACTCTTCTGACTTTTTGATACCGTCGCTCTTCCGACGTTTGTAAACTGTCGCAATTCCGACGAAATGTGGTTCGACGTTTTGAACGTTGCTCTTTCGACATTTTTATACTGTTGCTATTCTGACGTTTTCAAGCTGTCACAATTCCGACGCTGTACAAAAGTGTCGCAAGACCGACGCATTGAAAAAGCATCTCAATACCGACACATTCCAAAAGCGTCGCAATACCAACCCTAGGAAGAACTGTCGCAATATCGACGGACATCACAAGACCGACGAAAATGGAAATCGTTCAAGACGTCGAAAGACCAACACTTACAAAGCATTGGTATACCGACGACGGGTTCAATTTAAAAAAAAAAAATTGAAACTTTAAAATAGGATAGTAAATCTCCAATATTTGTTATGAATTACGGGCGTTCCAATTGTTATGAACATAATTCAACCATGAAATATTAATATAATAAACCACCCCACAGCCCTTTGACTATAAACAATCATATAAACATGGCTCTGTATTTCAAAAAATAGGTTTAAAATAGAAACAGGGCAACATTTTTTTTTCCAATTGTTATGAACATAATTCGACCGTGAAATATTAATATAATAAACCACCTCGCAGCGCTTTGACTATAAACAATCATATAAACATGGCTCTGTATTTCAAAAAAAAGGTTTAAAATAGAAACAGGGCAACATTTTTTTTTCCAATTTTTATGAACATAATTCGACCGTGAAATATTAATATAATAAACCACCCCGTAGTGGTTTATTATAAACAATCATATAAACATGGCTCTGTATTTCAAAAAACAGGTTTAAAATAGAAACAGGGCAACATTTTTTTTTCCAATTGTTATGAACATAATTCGACCATGAAATATTAATATAATAAACCACCCTGCAGCGCTTCGACTATAAACAATCATATAAACATGGCTCTGTATTTCAAAAAACAGGTTTAAAATAAAAACAGTGCAACATTTTTTTTTCTAAGTAAAGATCATCTATTAATAGTGGGAATAAAATTACAGCATGATCGAAGTCAAAAACATTGCCCAAAATTATGGAAATTTTGTCATCAAAAAATCAAAAAAGAAGATTTCCCTCATACGGGGAAACCAATCTTGAACGTTTTTCAGGTCGTTGCATTGCCCACGCAAGGGAACCATCGTTTGATATATTTGATGATTATAGTGTTTACAGAATTCAAATATAAAAAAAAGGTCTAGCATAGTAATATAAGCAAAAACATGCCCAATTAAGTGGGCTGCAAAGCAAGAAAACCAAACCAAAGAGAAGCAACTACTCATCCAGTGGTTCTTCGACAATTAGGCACCATCCTTCAGCAAACATAAAAATGAAACTTTGAAACAGGACAGTAAATCTCCAATATTTGTTATGAATTGTGGGTGTTCCAATTGTTATGAACATAATTCGACAGTGAAATATTAATATAATAAACCACCCCGCAGTGCTTCGACTATAAACAATCATATAAACATGGCTCTGTATTTCAAAAAACAGGTTTAAAATAGAAACAGGGAATTTTTTTTTTTTTCTAAGTAAGGTTAATCTATTAACAGTGGGAATAAAATTACAGCATGACTGAAGTCAAAAACATTGCCCAGACTTATGGAAAATTTGTCAAAAAATCAAAAAAGAAGATTGCCCTCATACGGGGAAACCAGTCTTGAACGTATTGCCCACGCAGGGGAACCATTGTTTACAAAATTAAAAAATAAAACAGAGCTCCAACACAGTAATATAAACAAAAACATGCCCAATTAAGTGGGCTGTGAAGCAAGAAAACCAAATCAAAGAGAACCATATACTCATTCGGTGGTTCTTGGACAATTCGGCACCATCCTTCGGCAGGAGCAACTTCAGACACGGAAGGTCTAGGTTCTCGAGCATATGGTTCCTACACATTCACGCCACTGCTCCCCTCCTGAAGGCTTGAAAGTTGGGCTTTTTCTGAGCTCAGGCCCGCTGGACAGGTGCATTGTTCCTCCACTTGGGTCTCTTCATGGAAAACCACGGTGATTGAAGATGTGATTCATGGGCAGTTTAGAGAGAAATTAAAGGAAAAAAGTGCAGTGCGCGTCATGGGAGAAGGTGAAGCGGTGGGGAAATGAGGAGCAGGGGAGCCCATACGGTGTCCATATCCTAGAACCCAACCCCGCCCACTTCTAGTGTTTGGATAGCGGCCTGCATAATAATCACTTGATTGGGAAGACGACTCGGTTGAGGGGCTGGAGGGAGCGCGCAGGGGTTGGCCTCTGGTGCTACCCCTGCGGCAACGCATCCTTTGATGCACACGAGGCATGGGTGCAGTCTCAGCAATGGGCACAAGACGAGATGGAGAAGCAGCATTCCAAGAAACTGAGGAAGATAGACACAGACCAGACCGAGAGAAATGTAGATTTGCAGCAAGGTCTAAGTAGCAGTTCAGCTGGCTTTTCCTTCCCGTCACAATGAGCAGGCAATGTAACCCAGCAACCAGAGAGCATCTACAATTCAAAGGTTGCAGCTCGTCTAAGAAACCATAGCGAAATGCCATTTTATCGACCCGACTGCAATGGCATCTAAGTACGCCCGTCATAAATCTCATTGATGAGAGCCGAAGGCTGGATCATATTGGAGAATGCGGAATCGCTAACAGGAGTGGAGGTTCGATATTGAACAACATTAAAACTTAATGCGATTGATTGAATAGTGACATTAAACCTTAATGCGATTGATATGACAAGCCAGAGGAGGAAACATGGCAGAAATTGATTGGAGTAGATCTTTGTTTGGGCTGCTCGCGCAGTGGAAATCTAGACCCAAAAAAGATTAGGGTGAATTTGATAAGAAATTCGCGTCACAACTCTCTCTCTGTACGCTAGCCCAAATTTGGACCCGAAAACGATTAGGGCGGAATACATTTGGTTTTCGCATCACAAAATTGGCCAACGTCAGCAGGCTATTTTGGAACGCAAATTTGGTTTGAATTATGGTTTATCGTCGTTTGAAGTCTGGCGGGCTCCACGGCTAAAGGGTTCGTTTGAAGTTTTGACAAAGGTTTTGTTATATGTTTTATTTTATATAACACGCGGCGGAATAGTTTTATTGTTTGTTAAGGTCCCACACTAGTTTTGGTAATATTTTATTTTAAATGTGATGTATATATGTTATATATATATATATATATTTCATATATATATTAAAACATTTATAAATTGTGGACCCCAGGAGCATTTTAATAGATTTTTTATTTGCATAGTTTTGTTATGTTTTTAATATATGCGTTGCATATAAAATAAAAGGGTTGTGAGCCTGTTTCAGAATGTAGTTGTAAAGTTTATTATTACACACAATAGCAGTGTAAGTGTTTTGAAGAGCACAACAGTGCGTAGTTTTAGAGATAGAGAATAATTTTGAGTGCATTGCGTTTTGCAGCAGTCACATTTTGTAATCCCTCTCAGTGAGGAAGAATTTGTAATAGTTTTTTTTTGAAGGAATAGAAATTTTTCAAAGTGTTCAACTCTGTTTCCAGTGAAGAAATTTCAATATTTTCTATGTGTTAGAAGAGGAGAGTATTACTCTCTCCATTGTTATTCTGGAATTTTCAAATATTCCAACACAGGGCTATAAATGAAGGAGATTGCTACGCATCAACATCAACATGTTTTCAAGTAGGAGCTACCTGATTTTGTAACAAAATTCTCTCTGGATGTAAAAATTTGCAGACACTGAAGATTACTCAGGTGATGCCTGAAGTTTCCATTGAATTCCTATAAGAATCTTAGATTTGTGATAGAAATCCTTTTGCTAATATATTAGCTTACTCCTTTTAAGTTTGTCTCATTCAACTAATAAAAAATGTTTCAAGGAGTATAATGAAAAATAGATTATGTGTGAAGCATAAAATAATCATTGATGCTAGACTTGGAAGTTAAGAAGTATAATAAGAAGTAGATACACTTCTCTAAAGCATAATACCGTTTTTTTGAAGCATAAGACAATCATTGATGCTAGACTTGGAAGTTCGAATAAGACGAGATAAAACAATGAAAAAGGCATTCCATTACTTGCATGAAATATGAGTACCGCCTTTTACCAGTAAGCTGGGAGAAATGTCTATATTTTGACTGGAATTGATTCTTGTGAACTCAAATTTCACTAAAAACATAGTTTTTTGTATGTTTTTCAGAACATGGTTAAAAATGATAGTGCATCAAAATCTATATTGTTTGGCCGAATACATAAGTAATAAAAAATTCTCTTTACTAAGTTATTCACTTCATTAAAAGCCCGATCTTCACATGTGACACTTTTTCTAGGGATAAATATCAAGTGGGTTGTGACATTTTAAAACTTGATTCGCAGTGAAGTGCCCAAAAGGCAAGTCTATCAAATCATCTGCGACCTGTGTCATTTAATAGTAGCGGATGATTTGATATCATAATAGAGGTGCTCCAATTCAAGTAGTGTAGAAGAGGCAGGAGCCTACAAGGCAGATCCAAAATTTGGAGAAGAGCAAGGCAAATCCTGGGAAGAACAAAAAATTTGGGAATCTGGGATCTCTTCCAAAGGCCATGATACCAAAGGTTTGTCCTGTTTGTATATCTTTCTCATATACATCCAATATAGCCTTAAATGCCCACATAGATCACTATCTATCAAGTGAGTCAAATGCTAAAAAATCTGGAACAAAGTTTTCCAAGCCTAAAGTGAAGGTGAGAAAAAAATGATCAATCCTAGATATAAATTCTATGGCACCTGTTTGCATGCTAGAGGATTTGGATTATAGTACTAGCAAAGAGCAATCGATCGCTGATGCACATCCATTGCCTTTGGATCAGCTCAATCTCAGAGACACCACCAAGCAGAGGCAACATCAATGCAAAGATCTCAACATTTCAAAATTAATGCAAAGATCTTGCGTAGTGGTAATGCATGTATTTCAAAAGAAACAATAACAATGCACATTCTAACCCATTCGAATAACCACTGTATCAAGGGTTTACATCTAATTAGATCCAATCCGTATATCGATGGAAAAAAATTAATATAATTACATTTTCCGTAGCAGAGGAAACTTTGCGAAAACAGAAAAGGAATATAAAACGAGGATGTCAAGATGTTTATATGACTCAGTACAACAATTATTTGTGCTTAGTAGACACAACACTGTATTCTTAATGCATTTTTTGTAGAATACTAAACATATTTGTCCAAAATTTGAGATGCAAACTGTAGTATCTACTACGTTTGGAAAATTGGAGGCTTATAAGAGATAAATTGTGAACAGAATTGTACCACTATGATAAGAAGCTGTCAGAAGAATTCCTTCTACTTCACAAACATGGAACTACCTTAAGAATGCTTATGGTTGATATAAATATTAGAGCATGGAAAGTGTAGTAGTTATGCTAAAATACTGAGTAACAGCTTGAGAGTGCTCTTCAGATACTGTACGAATGCACCAAATTAAAGTTGTACTATTGCTAAAGATAAATGGCCAAAAATAGTCAATTTTTATATCATGAAGTTATGTCTTTCTCGGTAGCAAACTGGGGATAGGATGGAAAATATGAGAGAACTAAGTTCCAAGGACTAAAAAAACAAGGCCAACATAGTTCTGCCTTGAATCAGAGACAAAACAAAGCTGCCAAAAAAAGTGTTTGCCACTGTCATCACCCCAAGGAGTGCAAAGTCAGTTGATGGTGCCAACCATTTGACGAAGCAGAGAGAAGATTCATGGTGCCAATGGTTGTAGCACAGTTTGTTGACGTGAGCCATCATTGTAATAAAGCAGATTGATGGTGCCAATTGCTGTAGAAGTCCATTGAGAGTGCAACTACTGTAGTAGAGCAGTTTGAGAGCACCCATTGAAGCTCCTATATATAGCAAAGTCAACATTTTCCTATGGAACAAGTTTGTATAGTCAAAGCCACAGCAAGATCAGATAGCCACGATCCTAAATGAGAACCAGAGCCAAAGCTAAGACAGATTCATGTTTAGCAGAACAAGACAGCCATAGCAAAGGATCTGACCACAGAACCAGATCATGAGAGATAGCAAGATTCTTTCTTCCACTGTGGAAATGTAGAAACTATACAAGGGCTTTGCTTCCAGCAAATTTCATTGTGACAGTAATTGCTATGGTGTTGTAAGCGCTCATTATTAGAAATTATAATCTTAAAGCAATTATGGAATTCTTTTAACTTGGAGAGGGTTTTCTATGGTTATAAATCCTCATGTTCAAATTGCATTGTGGATTGGTTGTGTTTGATATTATGTTTTTACTGTCCACGGTTGAATTTTCGCACAGAAAATTATCATTCTAAAGTGAGCAATTTTGTGATGTTTCTTTTGCTTCCTATTGTGAAGTATTTTGCTTAGAACTCTAGTCGTTGTAACAGAGGTCTTGGGCATAGAACAGGGGACTTGGGTTTTTTGGAATCAAACTTCAGGTTAAGATGCTCATATGAAGAATGGCACAGTGAGCCTTAGCATGGAGTTTGGAGTACCAATTTGAAGTGCAGGTAGGGCATTTTACAATAGACCAGTTAGATTTTTGGATGCTAATACAAAGTTTCTTCTTCTTTCAAAACATGTTTCTTGTTTTATGTAACCAATGTGGGTCCTGTTCTTGTTTCAATTGGGGATGGATTAGCATTTTTTATTTCTCCAGATGATCACACTCTGGGTAGCCGTGGAGGCTATTTGGGGGTGATGAGTCCAATAGGTCTCAATGAACTGTTGCCCTCGCCGGGGAATACTATTGCAGTGGAATTTGATACTATTTTGGATGTTAAACTCCACGATCCTAATGGAAACTAGTACCTTTAGCTCTAGTACCTATTCACAAAAGAGGGTGCCATAGTCATTCATGCATGCAGAGAGGGTGAATTGCAGGCATTGCAACATGAGGTGTTGTTGTTGTTGCATTGGCCACTAGATTGTTTGTCTAGTTCTGTTACAAGCACAAAGTGTTGAAAAGGACAGAAAAATTTAGTTCAGATATTGTGAAATTGCCTCGTAATTCACCTACAAAGAGCTCAGCAATGCTATGAAAGACCTTTTTTGAATGTGATTGATAATCGATAATTGCAAGCAAGGGTAATCCCCTTGTGAAACCCAAATTTCTGAGCATTTTCTAAAACCTGATGACATAGTCATTGTAATGAACAAGTGCCTAGGTCCATATTACGTCCAAATCTACCAAGCACCAAGATCTATAAAAAAAATCCATAGTATCTGTGAACTAAGAAGAAGAGGCAGAAAATGTATTCTGCTTACCTGTTCGAATAATGGTTGGGGTTTACCATGGAAAAATTTTGACAGAGCCCATGTAGTATTTCTTATCATTGAAATTCTGGCAGTATCATTCAACTGGGAAAGCACCTGCCTTAGAGCTCCATGACTAAGGGCAAGATCCCTAAATGTTGCAGAGTCTCCAAAAATATTTCCCAAAGTCCAAACAGCCTTACACGAACACCAGTTGAACTCAATGTTGGGTACTAGTTTTTTAAATCAAATTCCAAAATTACAGACATATAAAGATAGTTGGGAAGAATAATTTTATGCCTCTAAAATAACCGTGCTACCTGTTCTCGAAAATTATCATTCCCAGAGGTAAGAAGTTCCACAAATATAGGCAGTGCCCCATAATCAATCACAACCTTGTATTCTCAGAGGTTCCTAAGACTATATTAGTCAAAGCCAATTTGCTTCAAATTGCATTATCAATCACAAGGTATCACCATCAAAGCTATAATTTTAAGATAAAAATTTATCTACCATTGAAACTATAATTTTAAAATAGATACACCTAGTGATATAGACACCTAGTGAGAGTAGAGGTTAGGAAATTATAATAAGAATTATTACAAGATATCACTCACAGTGCAGTTGATTGTTCATTGTCTACTATAACTATAATTTTAAAGAAGACACACTTAGTGATATAGACACCACCAAGTGAGAGCAGAGGTTATGAAATTATAATGAGAATTATTTCAAGATATCATATTACTCATAGTACAGTTAATTGTTTATTTTTTGGTGTATTAATTGTTTATTATTTATAAACACAATCAAACATATTATGAGGGACGATGATGAAATTGACAACGGTCTCATAATAAACCATAACGGGCACATCCCCTGGAAAGATAGACTCTGAATAAGAAAGAAAGAAAAACAAAGTGACTACTTACAGGATCATAGGCTTCCTGAAGAACAAGATCCAGAGCAGCATCTGTAACCCCTAAAGCAACACCTCTCTCTGCAAGACGAATCGCTACATATTTCATATGTAGTCTAGCAAATTTTCTGAGCTCATCACGAGAAAGAGGATCAAATACAACTATCTCATCAAGTCTATTCAATAGCTCTGGAATGAAATTTCTTCTAACCTGCAAAAATATTCAAAGGCATGTCAAAGCACTGTAGCCAACTTCGTGATAAAATTATATGAAAAATATGCATACACAGAGTCCAGGAGAATGAAACGGCAGGTGTATTGGCAGCTACCGAAATGCAGCAACTAAAATAGTAGGTGTATTGGCAGTTGCGGAAATGCAGCTACTAAAAAGGCAGGTCTGTCAACGGTTGCAAGTGTGTGGATTGTTGCTGGTATTTTTAGACCGAATCCATGTAAATATACCAAAAAACAGTGGTATGTCAAACCTAGAAGGTAACCCGAGAGACTATGACCGTCAGATTAAACAAGTAACAGGTGTCATTCCTAGATAAGAAGTGTTGATGAAAAAAATTTGATCTCTTTCATAATAGAAGGCCTATTGGCCTAAATATCTAGGACATGTGGCACTCCATGATAAAGACACATGGTGTGTGGATTTGATTTTTTCAGGTGGTCAAGTGGGCCAAAAATAGGTGAAATGTGGCACCACTCAGAGATTGACATGTGCCAATTGGTACAAGTGGTAGAAAATTAGCTTGCTCAAACAACGAGGTGATGTAGGAATGACATGAGGGAGAAAATATCAGAAAAGCCCCAAATCTGAAGAACTAAAGCTCATCACCAACCTAAGATTGATAACTTTACATGATGTAACCTATGAAATCGTAAATGGAGAAATCATAGTAACAATAAAGTAACCTATGTAACAATAAAGTCGGATTCATACTGGGAGTGGTAATGGGAGAAATCATAGTGAACAACAGGAAACATGCAGAGTTCCTTACAATCAAATAGATGAAAAAACACATACAAAAAACCTAAATAATAATCATGAACAAGCTTAATATTGAATTATGAACTGTAAAGGAACTTACAAAATGTGACATTACGAACTTGGTCAAGCGCACAAGCAAAAATATCCTGGACATGACCCTGGTTGACAAGTTGTATTGCTCATGACGCAAGAGGATTTGTACCTGCACTGCCAAGTCAATCAAAATCCATCATTATCTATACAATAAATACAAGTAATTGATGTAGTATTTTTTACTCTAAGATGCATTCTTATGATAATGTTAGAGCATATGTTGAAAATGTCAAAACATAACTGAATAAGCTCCTCTTCATTTCAAGAACAATTTATTGGAGTCGCATGAACTTGGAACAAGCCTCCCACGATCTGAAAGAGTAGCAACTAAGTCAACAGTGACTTTTTTGTTGCTACGTTGAATCGAGGGAGGTTTTCTCCAAGATTAAATCGCTCCAATAAATTATTCTCTACTAAACAGGGCCAACCACGTGAAGGTGGAAGCTCTTATGGCCCCTCCCCCCCACCTCACATCACTCTCAATTCCCCAATACCCAATCTATATTTCATTTTTTACTTTCATGAGCATAAAAAAAAAAATTCAATAACTAATAAAAAAAAAATTCAACAAAAAGTGCGCAAGGAAACATTGAAATTAATGCTTGACATAAAAATAGTATGATAAATGAGTTTTTTATATAACACAAAAAATGTTCCAAGTATGGTAACGTTTGTCTTATAATAATACAATATTTTACATTATCAAATTTTCTTTTTCTTCTTCCTATTTCTAAAGCTCTTAATTACATCATCAATATCATCATGCTCTACTCTTGTTTCATGCCTTTCGACCTGCACTGCTGACCTAGTTGCGTAGTCACGATGTCTGATCTCATCTAGTGACGGGGCATCGCCTACAAAAACAGATAATATTAAATTTTAATTTTCAGTTTTTAAATATCATTGAACTAGTTTGGTAATATTAATAAAAAAAAATTCAATGATATTATTTACCTGGTGCACCAGTTGTTTTCGTTGGGACTGTTGCCCTATCTTCCTCTCTGGTGGTAAGATCCTCAAGGGAAACATTCTCTGTCATTTAAAAAAAAAATGTTATAAGGACAACCATCAAGGTATAATTAAAAAAAATTATAAGTGGAAATTAATTACCGTCACAGCCCTCACTGATAGTAGCATTGTCAGCCTGGTCCCCACTACAATGATCACGTTGCACATGAGGATCATCTACATCTGGCTCTAAAACTAGGTTATTTGCCTCGTCGATAGTGTTGCTCCCCTGATTTAAACAAATTTGTTAGACATTAAATTTATGGATGAATACAAACATATTGAAAGGTTAATGTTTTACCTTATCAGGAATTCTGGATCTTGGGACCTGCCCCAAGCTTCTGCGACGTTCAACTACGGCTTGATAGTCGAAATGGAAAGCGATATTTTTATCTTCCTCTGTAGTTTCTGTTCCGAAGTCATCACCCTACATTACATATGATTGTGTATTTTTAATCATATTTGATAGGATTACAAAAACGTTGGAAGGCGATGCAATTAATTATAATGTGTTTAGCTACTTAATTACAATTCTTGCAGTTAATTTCAAGTAGCTGCCCTGGCCTAGCTTGTGATGGCCCTTTTTTTCAATCCTAGCTTTGGTTGCCTTCGAGGTGTCAGGCAACCTAACATCAAAAGATTGAAGTCAGATATGACGTAGCACACTTTTATTTTAGACATAGAGAAAATTAAAGCTATTGAATTAAAGTTGTAATTTACCTTGCGGGTCTTGTTGGAATTTTTCCTTCTTTCTTTGCCCTTTTCTCTTTTCCGTCATGGATGAGTGCTCTCCAATCACTCTCTAGAACTGTGAGAGGACACTCATATCTAGGGTTAAATTGAAATTGCATCCTATAGGTGTCCCTGGTATATTTCAAATATTTGTTGGCTACCCGAGCCATCGTTGTTCTTTCCAATGTGCTGACCCCAAAAAGGGCTTCTAGATAATCTAGAAGTTCTTTTTTCAGGTTGGAATTCTAGGAATTCCACCTTGTGCGTATGGTTGGGCCAAAAATTACCAAAGCATGGCTCTCCAAAAACCTGTAGAACTCATTGTTTCCTACACAGAAAAAAAATATATTATCATTAATTTAAAAATAAAATCATGATAAATATGTTTTAGATAGAGTACATGAAATAGTTAAAATATTAAAATTTACCTGGGAGTTGTACGTGCTTTATAGGGACACCTTCATCGTTCACCAACAATGTTCCTTTAATGGTCCCTGTGGAGCTGACAAGGGTAGCTCCAGGAAACGCAATAATGTAGTTGGCCATATCAGTCTCATCACTGCCAACACGTTTAGCGGTTGTCTGGGTGTTTGCTTGGGCAGGGTGTGTTTCTTGGCTAGCACCTAAAGGAGTAGAAAGTGTACGAGAGGGTTGTTGGGCAATCTCTTTCCCTTGTGTCCCACTACCACCAACACCGGGTTTAGCAAGTGCCAGAAAACGCTACATACAAAAGAACTTTTTGTTAGTTTAGTCAATGTAATAATTAAAAATCAAACTATAACAATTCATCTCATGCAGAACAAAAAAAATATCCTTTTGACTTTTTATTATTACCTGATATGTTTCTAGCTAGGTCATAAGTTTTTTTATCCTCTCTTCTGTTTCAGGTGTTTGAGGCGCGTCTATCAAAGTACTAAATTCCGACCTTGCATCTCGTGCCTTTTTTCGCAACAAAAGCGCTGGAGATAGGGTGTTGAGATTGCAACAAGATGATGAGCTTAGTGGAAAGGAGTCACCTTCACTAAGTGGGCCTGCAGGCTATTTTTGGCGCAAAGTCTATTTTTAGACTATGTCTATTTTTAGACATATGGATCATGTTCTATGAGTTGCAGGATGCTATTTGTGGATGGTTGGTCAAGTCGAAAAAAATAGATGGACTTCTATTTTTAGACATATTGGGCGGAATCTATTTTTAGATTGCGAGTCTAAAAATAGATATGTCGAATATTATTAGCTCTTAATAATATTTGGACTATAAACATTATCTTATTCTCTTGGAGCACTTCAGTTAAGTGCACAGATGTGGCATAGGAACTGACAGAAGGAATTACGCTATTCCTGAGGGTTAAGTGGAGCTATTGCATGGATACTTTAGTTAGAACTCATGTGACAGAGTTTGGTGGAGTTGATTGAGGAAGTTAGTGGAGTTGTATTCAGTTTAACTAATCTAAACATAGTTGAGCTATTTTTATTCAGTTTAACTAATTGATACAATTAGTGAGAGTGGTGTGAATTAATTATTAATTAATTCACTAATTATAAACTCATAAATCAACTAAAGAATGAATCAGTTAACTTCAGTGCATGGACAGTTTCAGTGGAGACCAGTGCAGAGATAGGTGAAAGAGTAGGTTAACTATCAGTTGTGACTATACTTTTGTTATTTGCAACACACAGATAGGTGGAGTAGCCCATGAGGATTGCAAAGTTCAAGCCAGGTGGTTTATCTATTTAATGAAGCCATCCCATAGCATTAATTACACAATAGAGGTTGGCTATCAAGTGGCAAAAGATTGGAGCGTGTGTTTTGCTAGATCTAGTTTGATAGTGTGTAGCAATTGAGGGTGTGCATGAGAGCTTGTGAGGAGATTTTGTACTATGATTGTTACATGATCTCCATGAAATATAATATACATATAGTTGGGGTTTTCAGCTTTAATATTTCCCATTAAATATTGTGTTCATATGTGTGATTGTTTGTGGTTTTAATGTATGCATGCAATTGATTTTATTTCCACATGTGATGATCAATGGTAGAAGAGATTCTGTATTATGCATGAAGCTAAAATAGTGTGTGATCAGGAGAATATCGGTGAATAATATCTCATTTATTCAAATTTCTACATAGGGATGAAGAAAGCTCTTCCTCATAGAGGGAATCATCAGGCGTACCATGGCTAGGTGTCTGCATATTTGAACAAAATTAATATTATTTCAATTATTTAAATAACTAAAATACCTGAAGATAGAGCAATGCTGGCACTTTACATGTTTTTCCGCTGGCCTCTTTCCATGATCATTCCGTCTCGGGGTTGTTCCTGTACTACCCTGATCAGTCTTCCACATTGCAATAAAATTATAAATGTAAAAACTTGAAAACAATATCTAACTTGAAAACACAAAAAGAAAACTGAAATAATTTCTAATAAGACACCGGAAGACAGAGTTAGAGTTTCAAATATGCCTTGCATTGAATTCAGTCCTGGAAACATGTCATTGCACATTAAGGCATCCAAACAAGAGACGAGTTGACAATGAAGACCTTATTGAATATATTGTTGGAGAAACTTCTAGTAAACTTGTTGTGAAGACCTTGAGGAAATTTTTGGAGCAACATTGTTGAAGCTGATGGTATAGCATTGTTGGAGACGATCTTGAAGGGCCTTGAAGTGAAGCTTTTGGAGCAATTATTGAAAAATCCTTAGAGAATTTAAGTAAGGCACTTTCTATCTTCCATCACCTTTTTCCTTTCAATATCCTTTAAACGATTTTGTTGATATTTAATGTTTGAAATCACGTTATAATTCCTTGATTATATGTGTTTGGGGACTTTCCCTTTGAAATTACCCAAAAATACCCCGGCAATTTTATCTTCAGGATGCATGTCTGACCCTATTGTTCAATATTTTGATTGATAGTAGTAAACATAGAGAGTTAGGGGGCTCTTGACTTGGTTTGGTTGGGCCATTAGATCCCTAACATCTACTAGGGAGAACCCCCCTTGAGTTGGAGGATAGCTAGCCCGAAGTGAAAAGAGGTTGGTGAGGTGACAATGGGGCTATTGAATTACACATGGTATCACACTTTAGCTTTAGGACTTTATCTTGAGAAGTGCGAGATTTTGCTATATCAATTCTCAAATTGTTTACAACACTATTGTTAAGAACTAATAAGAAGTGATGTTGAGGGGTTTTGGGGTATAAGAAACAATACCATTTAAAAACTAGGGTTCTCATTCCTTGGAATTCCTTCACCTGGGCCTAGGGGCGCACAAGAATAATTTCACACTAAACCATGAAAACTTAAAAGTAACTTAACAGATCCATAAAGTAATAATAATCATAATTCCTAATTTCCTATTGTACGATATAATGCAAATTATTCAAACATGAAGCAATGAATACATGCAATGTCTGAATTTCAAGATTGATGAACCAATACAAGAAGTTAGAAACTACAACTTTGATTCAATACTCTATGTCCTAAATCGAGGAAGGAATCTAGTTTGTAGTACAGAACATGCATCGTGTATTATCAATTCTTAATTGACAACAACTAAAGGCCATCTACCTCATCAATTCCTTCCCATTTTGTGTTTTTATGTTATATTCCTTATAAAAGTTTCAAATTTCTCTCAAAGTAAGCAACCACTGAATAAAATAAAAAATAGTTGAGATATGATTGAGAAATGGTCATTTATTTCTTGAAAGGATCTTCACAATTTCTTTGGTTTTTTTTCATCTCAAGAAACAAGAAATTACCTAAGAAACTATCATGATGTAATATAAGAAACAACATGGTGCAATGGCCATTTTCAAAGCCAAATGATGTCCATTGAGGACATGGCCTTTATTTGGTTCCTGTTTCATAGGAGTTTCAGGTAGAAATGGAACTTTGTTGTACCATTTCCAGTAGTAAAAAGGCAAAACCTTCTTTTTCCATGGGAAATAATTTACCTTTCCTTTTTCAAGATAATCTAAATCACAAAAAATATGAACTATACTGCACACATTCTTGGATAATGTGAAAGTGGAAAAGGAATACCCTACACAAGTGATACACACATGTACATTTGAACACTAATAGATTTTTGTAGTTGAAATGCAATGCTTGTTTTCATTTAAATGTAGGGTTTTTAAAGCAGGGAGAAATAATGGCTGCCAAATTAATAAGCGTTTCTTTGGGAAAATTTAAATCTTGTATTGGGTGATGAAGATAATAGAGGGTATTGAATCTTGATTCTTGACATTGTGTTTAACTTGAATAACTCAAATTATTATAAATATCAATGGATGAGTTCTTTTTTTCAAGTATGTCACTCAAAACTCTCATGTCAAAGCATTGTATGATGGCTAGCATTTGCTTGTTTCCCTTTCTTCAGTTCAATGTAAAAATTATATTAATATATTGGAGCACGAATGATAACTACAATTGTTTGCTCTGCAGTATATCCAGCCCCAAGATTATGAATTTTTTTCTCAACTGGAGCTATTGGTTATTGATGAAGCAACTGCAATTCCATTGCCTGTTGTAAAGGCTCTGCTTGGGCCATATTTAGTGTTTCCGTGCTCTACTGTAAATGGGTAATAATTATAAATGAGCCAACTACAATCACAGATTTTGTAACCATTCGTTTTCCATGGATAGTGATGATGATATTAACCCTATATATCAGTGACCTATATCTATATGAGAATGATCTCAACATTGACCTTGATATGGTTGTATGGATGTGACCTTTGGTATGTCATCAGAAAATCCCCAAATATCAGAAAATCCCCAAATATGGAGAACTAAAGCTCATCACTTTCGATCAAGAGTACTACCATTATGATAAAGTTGATGACTTTCGATCTCCCATTCTCTACCACTTTGCACTTCACCTTCAATATAGATCAGACCAAGGGAAATTCATTACTGGGTGTTGAGATGGATGAGTTTTTTGAACTAAAATCCATAGCTTAAACTTCATGAAAATGGTGGAGTCAAATTCATGCAAGCACAAACACATCTTACACATCCTCTTTGAAACTCATCCGAAAGAAAATTGGAAGACATCTAGAGATAACCCTATAGCCAACAAAATCCAATGGAATTGACCAAAAAAACCCAAATAGAGTCAACCCTACTATAGGAGGAAGGGCCTGCAGTAAGAACTTACCATTTTTCAAGAGCTGAGGGCGAATGTTGTTCTGCAAGAGCTGAGGGAAAATGTTAAGGGCGAATGTAGTTCTACAAGAGCTGAGGGCGAATGCTGAGGGAAAATGTTGTTCTGCAAGAGCTGAGGGCGAATGCTGAGGGTGAATGTTGTTCTGCAAGAGCTGAGGGTGCATGCTGTTCTGCAAGAGCTGAGGGCGAATGCTGAGGGCGAATGTTGTTCTGCAAGAGCCGAGGGCGAACGCTGTTCTGCAAGAGCTGAGGACGAATTCTGTTCTGCAAGAGCTGAGGGTGAATGTTGCTTTGCAAGAGATGACGGTGAATGCTGAGGGTGAATGTTGTTCTGCAAGAGCTGAGGGCAAATGCTGTTCTGCAAGAGCTGACGACAAATGCTGTTCTGCAAGAGCTGAGGGCGAATGCTGAGGGAAAATGTTGTTCTGCAAGAGCTGAGGGCGAATGCTGAGGGAAAATGTTGTTCTGCAAGAGCTGAGGGCGAATGCTGTTCTACAAGAGCTGAGGGCGAATGCTGAGGGCGAATGCTGTTCTGCAAGAGCTGAGGGTGAATGATGTTCTGCAAGCGCTGAGGGTGAATGATGTTCTGCAAGAGCTGAGGGTGAATGCTGAGGGAAAATTTTGTTCTGCAAGAGATGAGGGAAAATGCGTGCGTGATATCAGATGTTAATGTAGTTTTTAATAAAATCATTTTTATGTAGCGCACATATAAGTGTCATTATACCGATGGCGACCAAAGCGTCGCTATTGCGATGGATGCCTCCAAACGTCGCAATTGCGACACTTAGACATTGTGTCGCACTTGCGACGTTTGGAGGCAGCCGTCACAATAGCGGCGCTTTGGGATATAATGTCACAATTGCAACGTCTTCCTCCAAACGTCACAATTGCGACACTTTGTCTAAGTGTCGATATTGTGACACTTTTCTCTAAACGTCGGTATAGCGACGGTTTCGGGCGGGATTGAAAAAATTTGGGGAAATTTCTGACATTTGGTCAAAAGCATCAGAACCAAGTGTCGGAATTTCCCCCAAATGTAGTAGTGTATGTGGCACATCCCCTTACCACGAGTCCAAGACTTCCAACAAGATCATGCCCATGATCTACTCAAATGTCATGAATCAAACTTGCATATTTTCACTACAATATTATGATTTAGTTTCCAATAACACGTTACAACCCACCTCTATACAATGGAAACATAAACCATGACTTCAGTAACCACAATGAAAAAAAAATATGTTCACATCAACTTTGAAAATTCAAAGAACACTAGACTGATGTTTTGACAAGGTGTAAACCATATAACAATGAAATTAACTGCCACCATCTGTTGGTATCGATGGCCTCCTATAACTTGGAGCATCATGCCTCCATATAATGAAATTACGTTCCCATCTACCATATTTTCTTCCACTTCACAAAAACAATCCAGTGTGGCTCAAAACTTCTGAACTAGTTCCAATGGACCTCATTTTCTAATATCACAAGTTTGAGCCACAAAAAATTCATACATCTTGAGTGTGAGCCATGGTATTGGCCTCAAACGCATTCATAAAAGTTGACAAATATTTTGTCATCATGAGCCTCACCAAGACATCCACGAGCTCTTGATCTTCTCCCATGATCCTTCACCTAGTATTCACATCTGAACATAGATTTCTTGACTAGAAGCACCATTTCTTTTGCTCAGTTACATGACCATTTAATTTGTCACCTAAGTTTCCTTTGAATCTATTACACCGTGAATCTACATGCACCACTTCAAACAACCCCCCTTCATCGCTCCCGATTTCAAAACCAAGACTCATAGAAACTACAATTAAAGCATGAAGGAAAATACTGCAAAGTTTCACATGTATAAACTGTGAATTTTGGAGCGATCCAACCCAATTCAGGCTACTTATATCAAGCTCCCCTCGACGCTTGTAGACTACCAATGTCTCTTCCTCCGCATCTAAGCTCCATCTCTGAACTTATTGGACCAACGTATAGTTACTATTGGTCACCATATATAGTTAATTATACCACCATTGTCCTCTTTCTCCATCGAGAAAACATCCATGGAATTCCCCATGGCTTATTTTATCACCAAAGCCACATGCCCCACACAAAAAAAAAAGAATTATATTAATCTCGAATCATGTCCTTTGTTGAATCTTGGATTCCGTACTGCATAGGTCACCATGCCATCAATCAGATATTGCCTCGTTCATAGCAACACCATGCTCCCTATGTCCAGATTTGCAAAAGACTACATTTATTTCTCCATTCACTATGACAATATGAACCCTTGGAAATAGAAGTGTCCTTTTAAAGCTAACTTTTCACTCATACCAGATGAAGAAAATTTTCCCAAAGAATTAGCTTATTTACAAATATTTACTGAGAGTAATAATAAAAACACAAAACCAATATTAAATATACATATTGCACAAAGTATTTTCCCTTGGGAAACCCCAACTCCGGGGAAAACCTAACCCAATGAAATTTCATTAGCCTTGGAAAAAACCCTGACCAACCCATCCAAGTGAGCCTTCACCACTCACTCCTTGGCCTTTATTACAATGAAGTCATATCAGCCTTTTAAAGGCTACATTACAGGAAATTCCATGGGCAGAAAACTATGGGTACAGAATACTTAGTGCCCAAAACCACCACTGTTAGACTTGATCAATTTTGACTCTATTCCCAAGTCAAGTTTACCTAACAATATTTTTATTTTTACTTTTAGAGTATATAGTTTCTCACTAATATTCCCAAGGATATCTATTTTGAAGTTGTCAAGAAAATTTCCTAATTCTTCTTTGCTTACTGTCTCAGTTGCATATTTACTAACTCTTGACATGGCAGGATCTCTTGGATTCTTTCTAGATCTAGTGTTACCCCTTGATATGTGTTTACAAAAATAACATATTTCACTAAATGAAAGTTGAGAAACATCTCCTTTTCCCATCAAGTTGAGAAGATCAATCCACTCATCTCTTATAGATTTTAACAAACAAGTTTTTAATGTCTCTTCATCTAGTTCATGCATCCTAGATCTTTTAACATTATAAACAAATATTTCAACTAAGTCTTCAAGGATTTCATCATGCTTTTGCATCATCATAAATAATTCATTCTTAATGCTATGGGAAATACAATAATCTTTATATTTCTCTAATAAAACTCTTTTCATTTCATCCCGTGTTCTAATAGTATGTGTTCCTAGTCCCATGAACCATTTAAGTGCTCCATCTTCAAGAGTAGCTAGAAATAATTTGAATTTATAAGTATCAATTAAATAGTCATAATATCTACATAATAATTCAAAGTCATAAATAAATGTTTCTGGATCCTCAATTCTTAATCCATGAAAATTAGAAAGAATATAAGGTGAAAGATTCTTCATTGTAGTTGTGGTATCTTCATCAAAGATAGGAAATCCATAAATATCTTGTTATCCCTTACCTACTCTACCACCACCTTGACCTCCACCTCCTCATCTATTTCCTCCTCTGCCTCTTCCAAGTCAAATGCTAATTTCACCATTAACATTATGTACTTTTCCTTCTCCTTCCCCTTCCATTGTAGATTCTTCAGAGCTAATATAAGGTTCAGTAATAGGATTATCTAACTCTTCTTCTGGTTCCTCTACGAATGGTATGATCTAGACTTATGCAGGAACGAAACAAAATACAAATATAAAAATAAAAACATAGACACAACATGAATAAATCTTCATCTCATTAATATCAAATATATAAAAGATGCTTACAAGCATTATGGAAATAAACTAGCTCAGGCAATGGTAGCTTATCTCTGATAAGAAATGTGGCGACTACATGCCCTTGACTGTGTTATAATGAGGCTAAAGGGAATTTTTATTATTTAACAACAAATGGAAACCCTAAACAACCAAAACCCTAACCCCAGTAGATGGCACGCCAAGAGTTTGTGGGCTACATTTGGGTTAGTTGGGCAACCAACTTCCTGGGGTTGTAACTTGGTCATATGATCTACATTTGGCACGTATGATACCTCGTTGGAAATATATCTTTAATTCATACAGGATTTGTGGTAGGCCCACATTTATTCTACTGCGAACCTAAAAAAAATCCATTTAGGTGGTAAAAACAACTCTGAAAGTTCATGACCCGAAAAATGCTAAAAATAGTAAATGGTGCTATAAAATAGTAAATTATGCTAAAAATAGTAAATGCTAATAATAAAGGAAAATAATGAAACCGGATGGAGGTCTAGGTTGAATAGGTGGGTGGCCACCAACATCCACTAGTATCTCTCTCTTTGATTGCAATTTTACTACTATTCCAATGAGTTTTCTCAACTCTCGCTTTTGTGCACCTTTGTTTTCACAAGTGTCACTTTCACTTTCACGACTGTATTTTCTTGATTTCATTTTAACAAGTGTCATTTTCACTTTATTTTCACTATGGAATGTGTCACTTTCACTTTCTTAAACTTTTTCAAGTGTCGTTTTCATTTTTTCTCACTATCGCAAGTGTCGATATTGATTGGTTTCACTCCTACATGTGTCACACTCTGAGATACAACCAGAGGAAAATCTAGACACTCTTAAACATTTTTTGATCTTATATATCATAAGAATGTGTGCTAGACACTCTCTTAAATGTTAGCGCACTCTCTAGCTGTAGTTGAGACTTGTTTTCCAACTTATATTCTAAATGTCACAAATCTATGTTTTAACTGTCACGCTTGGAAATAAGTGTCGCTTTGTTGTTGTTTCAAGGTATGCATGATTATTTTGAGTACTATGCATCCTCTCGACTTGTGTTTCATGGGATTCATGCATGTGATATTGTTTTGGAAATTGTTTGTATGTTTTTCCTCTCATGTTCCACTAGTTCCACACTTAGCTATTTTCAAGCTTCCCCCTGTCCTCATACCTTTCCTAGTCATTGGATGAGCACATGTCTCATTTCTAGTAAAAAATGGTGCATCCCTTACCCTCTGCAAATGGGCACTGCACCATATAGAGAGAAACCTCTGTCATAAGAAATTGCGAAAATTGAAACATAGTCTCCCTTAGTCCCCTTCCATATTACCCTTAAAAATTGTGCATAAGTACCAGTCCTACCTTCCTCCCTAGCACATGGTGTAGTTCTAGTGGACAATGCAACCTTTCCTAGATCACCGCTGCAGAAAAATACGCACTCCATTGAACTTTCTCCATGTTCACAACACATTATGTAGTTTTAGTCAACAATCCATCAACACTTGTCCACTAGACTTTCCTAATATGCATATCACCTTATCATACTCCCTCTTTACTACGTAATGTGTGTTTTTAGTTAGTAGGGAGACACCCTTGCACCACTGCAACTAAAAAATACTCTATGCTACTCCTCCTTCTCTCTTGGGAAGTTTCAATCCATAGGATCTGTTGTCCTCTACAACAACCCCCCCATTTCATATAATTTTTATTCACAACACTATAATATGAAATGGGTCCCTTTTAGTTTTATTTGGTATCAACTTTGTATTATTCGAAAAGGTCCGAAAATGAAATAAAAACATTACAAAAAACCTTTTTGACAAACCAATAATGGCTTTTTGATATAAATAATTAAATCTCTTATCATTGCGATAAAGCGATCGCAAGATCGCATATCGCAATGACAAAGGAGGCATAACTTAAGGAACCATTGGTTTGCTCCGACGCGATAACACGCAATAGGCGATCGGCGATATACCATGCATGCTTTTAAAAGAGCCCCAGTTAATGCAAGCATCACCCGATGCGATGCGTGCTAAGTGGACGGGTTGTCGTGACAGTTCAAGGATGAGAAGGATACTTGATATAACAAAAGCGCCTTTTCGTCCCGATGCGATGCGATAAAGCCAAAACACGAACTTCGAAAAAGTTGTTAAAACGGGGATATTACGATTAATTCGTATTAAAAGCCTTATCTTTATAATGAAGATTCACCTGCGCTCAACCGCCAAAACGGCCAAGGCACGCTTAAACAAATCATTTCACCAATAAACGACGTGATGGACATTTAAATGATTGACGGGTTTTTGCAGCCATTTAATGAAATATTAAGTCTAAATCTTTCTATGGATTGAATCCACGGAACGTTAAGTTAATTCTTCATCACGCATTAATCAATATATTTCCCCCGTATTTGGTTTTTACTGCCAATTCTCTGTGTTACGCTTATTTTTACTCCTGTGCAGAATTCTTCTAAGCTGATAGATGCAAGCAGAATGGGGAAGAAGTCCAAGAAAACTGCAAACGCTTCCACTTCGCCAGCCAAAGAACAAGCCATCACTGATCCAGGAAATAAAAAGAAAGGGTTGATATCCGATACTACATGTTCAGGTCTTGGCAAAACTTCTTGGAAAAGTACCTATAATTTGATAGAAGCTGAAGAACCTGAAGTGACAACAGTAGAAGCCACAGTCGATACAACTCAAAAGTCTGAAGGTACTTTAAAAGACTTAGCTGACTCTTTCCTTCATCGGATAGCAGCTCGGGAACAAATTCTCCCATATACGGATGTAGTAAGGTGGGCAATTGAGGAACTCCCAATCACAGACAGAACCTTCTGCACCAGAGATGGGAGAGTCTTCGGTTCATTTCAAGCTAATGATTTGAGGCAGATGTATCATTTTCCTGAGCCTGAGAAGAAGTACAACAAGGCATTTCTGGAGAAATTCCGAAATGAGAACGAAACTGAATCCGAACCCATTCGGAATTGGAGGCAGAATCCGACAAAACACAAGCATAAATCTTTCGGTATGTATTCTGTTGATTCTCTATGTTCTCCTTACTGTTATGCTGGGATCATGATGTGTAGATTATGGGGTTTGCACGACTCCTCTAATTTTACTATAGATATGGTTCCTTTAATGGAGGCAGCGTGTAATAGTGAAATTATGGATTAGGGAACTATACTGTCTGACAAATTAGCCACCGCGGTTCTTGATTTCAGAGGCAAGACCCGCATTTCTGAAAGGTTTATTTCCCCATTCTACTACAGTGCTTATATCCTGGACACCCTGTGTTTTAATTCTGAATTTCCCGTGCTCGGCTGGAGGTGGACTCCACAAGACCCCATGCCTATTCACATATACTATCAGAAAGTGTGGAAAACCTCCCATAGGCACCATTTATACCAAATCTGCAATGGCTTCATGTTACCCATTCATTACTCTATTTTTGATAAACCGGCTCCCAAGATTTCCTACCAAGCAGGGATTGATTTAACTGGCTTAGGGAGATGGTTTGCAGAGGAAAAATTTACTTATATAAGAATTTTTGGCAGCCAAGCCAAACCTCATGTTCTTCCTTTGTACATACCTGATAAACTGCTGGCAAGGGAGATAGCCTATCAGATTATTTCCGAGGGCGTTACACGAACTCTAAAGAAAAATAAGAAGCAGGTCTGGCCCTCTTTTCCTCTTAGATGTGGTGTCTACACCTTGAATGATCTCAAACATGCAGAGAAAGAAGCTATAAAGATGAAATCATTAACTCTAGCAACTCTCCCTAATAGGAAATTTGATCCCGACAAAGTTGCCTATAATGCCCTTGAACAAGCCAAATTGGCAAAGTTTGATCATAAAGAAGATATGTTTGATGATCTGTTCTCCACAGCCGAGTCAATGTCCCAAGTTAGATCGTTGGCCAGAATGAAATATCAAGATGAAGGGTTAGTTGAATTCAACAGACTTAGAGAACAGAGGTTGCAAACTCTGCCCCTAGATCTGTTAGCAACAAGCCCAGCAGCAGGATCAAGCGAGCCTGAACAGCGACATACTAAGGAACCTATGGTTATAACAAAAGAACAGGAGAAAGTGCAAGAGGAAACCCAGACGAAAGAGCAGGAACAGAGCACCATAAAGGTAAATCAAGATACTCAAATTGATCCCAAATTTCTCCAGGAATGGCAGCAATTCGATTCAATTATCAACAATCCTGAGGGTTCAAAGGAAGCCCAAACATCAAGAGTAGCAGACACACAGGAGACAATTTCAAAACAAGTTCCAGGTGAAACCAGTGGCCTACCCAGTTCTAAAGGAGTAGAGATAATCCCAAAGTATCCCTCCGATCAAATTATTTTGCAGATAGAAGAAATTCCTCCCTTGGATGTCTTCTATAGCCCGAAACACAAAGTTGTGGTAAAACGACAAAGGAAGAGGAGAAGGACTGATCAGCCTTCCCTATTCCCAGAACAAACAGTGACGGGAAATGTAGTTTGGAAGGAGGAATTTGACCCCTCTGAGGACCTAACAAAACTATCACAATTTGCTGGAGCCTATTCGGCAAAAACAATAGATAAGGCATCGGAGGTGAGTCTTTTATTAAAAACAAAAGACCAGGATATTTTCTCATTACAAACGCAACTATCAGAAGCACGACAGAAGGCAGAGCAGGCAGAACTGCAATTGTTAACACAACAGCAAACCAATAATCAATTAACTCAACAATTGCAGGAAGAAAAGCAGAGGATTGATCAGAGTGCAGTCCAGAAGCAGAAAGAGTTATCAGAGGCATTGGCACAACTCAAGACAGCCAATGAACAAATGCTGAAGATAAAATATGAGCAGATTGCTCAACTATCAGCCCAGCTTGAGAAAAAAAAGAATCTTCCACAGGTAGCTGAATTCAGGGCAGAGGCAGTGCAAATAAACAAAGCATTATTAACACAGATAAAGTTGTTATGTCAACAAATCGCCCAGGCAGAACCTTTATGTGACTCAACAACATCTCTAAGTGATAAATCGGCTGATGCTAGAACAGACTTCGAGCAGGCCGATGAGACATTGACCAATTATCTTGAGCGGCAAGGTACTGAGGAAGGACAGTCGGCTAAATTGCCAAAGATCCTAGAATCGCATAAAGAGATATTATTTATGGAATGGCAATCCCAGTTAATGAAAGCAGAGAGGGCAGTTTCCAGATGCAAATTAACCACAAGTAATTTGGTTGAATTGATTAACGACACTCTCTACTTATCTAACATGATTTCTCAATGTACCCCAGGTAAATTGACATCAGCTAAAACATTGGAACAGTCATGTTACCCAGAGCTGGAGAAAACTGGCAGATTAATCGCAGGAATTAACAGTTTGACATGGGACACCTATTGGATGTTCTTAATCAAACCTTACAGCCAGAGAGCCGCCCTCAAATGCCTCTCAGATGCAATCGGGTGCATCATTCCCGAAATACAGGATGCCACCTATGATGCCCAACTCAATTCTCGCCTTAACCGACCACCGGAAGTGGAGCCGATGCTTGCAATATGCCAGCTCAGGACTAAAGACGAACAGCCTAAGTGATGAGTCATGCTGCCGGTTACCAGATTGCCATAGAAGGAGATATTCCAGATCAAGTTACACCAACTTAGTAGCATTTAAATTTTGTAGTTTGTTAGTTTAATTTAGTATTTATAGACCCTTTCATGTATTTAGAAGGGGTCGTAAGTTTTGTATATGACTTATAAACCTGAAGTTTCACTACTGTACTTCAGGCGTATTCTTTTATGAAACTGGACCAATTATTCTAATTTTGACAAGGAGGCTTTTATGCAAATGTGCACTACTGTCTTTGTGTGAAAGTATTTTTGCGTTGAAAGAAGAATTTCAAATAACGATTGATATTGGGGAGTGACTTGCAGCTCATATGGTACTATTATCTATGTCTGAATCCATTCTTTTTATATGAAAATTGTTGTTTGATTACTTTTGCTATTATTGAATATTTAAATGTGTTTTAACAGCAATCTTTATACTTTCCACTACTGGATGTTTACAGTTTGCTATTCTTTCAATCATTTACGTATCAGTAATATAAATTAAGATAAGTGTAACAATGTTTTATCAATTACTTCATTCAACTAATTGAATGAAGTAATTATTGTTTAAAAGAATATCTTTGTTTATTGAATAGTGTCATCTATATGCCTATTGACAAACATAGATCATCAAACGTTGCACTTAAGAATAGAAGCTTCCCGGGATATAATAGTCATTTACGTTTTCGCTTATAGATTAAATACTCCATTCATTATCACTTATTATTAAACCAATCACTCATTCACCCCTTTCTATTCTTTATCGGGAAACTGGTCCCATTATATCCAGTCGGAGCCACCATCTCAAACGGAAAAGGAGCTGTTTAAGGTCCGGACTGGGTGGTTATCCCCCAATGTTGTTGCAGCGATTTTCGAG
The DNA here is from genome assembly GCA_034641835.2 of Pinus albicaulis. Classification (NCBI taxonomy): domain Eukaryota; kingdom Viridiplantae; phylum Streptophyta; class Pinopsida; order Pinales; family Pinaceae; genus Pinus; species Pinus albicaulis. The sequence continues at coordinate 40,842,698 of CM076576.1, forward strand.
GCATCAACATTTTTGGCGCTAGAAGGAGGGCCATCAACTGTGAATGGAAAGCAAACCCAAATCTGCAAACCATTCTAAGAGTAATTCTCCCTCCACATCACCTCGTACTTCCCAATTACATGCTGGTTCTCCAGCATCCAAGCAAGAAGAAGAGGTATCCACTATCACTGCTCAAACCCACCATACTCCAGAACAATTAAGTCTTGAATCTCCTGAAGTTCAGTCTCTCATCCAAAAAATTTAGAGTTTCTCGATTTCACCACAGAAATCTGAGCTATCTCAAAGCAGTGAGACTTCGCAATTCAATCTACCTCACCCTCTCACTAGACTTCAGAGTGGGAAGCTCGGTATTGAACCTACTGAGTTCCCTTTACCTAAAAGGAAAAGGGCAAAGAAAAACACTAAAGATTCTGACAGTGAAGCACTTTCATCCACATCCTCCATCTCATCCTCCCCAGTGCGAAGTCAACCATCCACTCCCTCATTACATATTGTTGTTCACCAGGAATTTGGAACTTCAACATCTCAACCTGCTCACTCCTCAACATCAATTCCTTCCCGGACATCTGGAATCTCAACAACAGTATCATCCACCACTGGTATTACAATGGCAGATCCATGGACCAGACCTGGTGCAGTCAACATGCCCGCACCATTACATGCATTACCAGATGCTCCTGAAAAATGGCTACCCAATTTTAATCCAGAAAATGGAACCCAAGCTGAGGAACATATCAATAACTTCATGTTAGCAGTTAATTTGAAGGGAGTAACAGAGCAAGATGTCGTTGTTAGACTTTTCCCTTATACGTTGCAAGGATCAGCAGGATCCTGGTATTTTTCCCTGCCTTCTGATTCTATTACCAGTTGGAACATTTGCCAAGAACAGTTTCTCACTAAGTATGGAGATGACAGATCTTTAGCTACACTAATAAATGATCTCTCCAATCTTAGGATAGAGCATAGGGAACCAATAAAAGAATTTAATGCTCGTTTCAATAAACTTTGGAATAAAATCCCAACGACCTCCAAACCAAGTGAACAAATCAGAAGTGAGTGGTATATTACTGCCCTACCTGCCAATATAGCTATTTTTGTAGACAGGGCCGCAAAACCAACACTCGCTGAAAACATGAAAGAAGCACTTGCTGTGGAGAAACGTATTAATGCTCTAGAAAAGAAAGCGGCTCTTGAGGAAAGAAAAACCAAAAAAGTTTCGTTCAAAGATGACTCAAAGAAGAAAACCTTGAAAGATCCATATGACATGGAGGGCCTCCAAAAGGTCCTCAAGACCATGTCAAATGAAATGGTTGAAATAAAGAAACAAGTCACTGAAACTTCAACCAAAAGGCCCTTTAAGAATTACAAGAAAACCGAATCAAAACCACCGAATGTCATATCTAATGCAGATTCAGATCAAGAAGAAGAGGAAGAGGAAACAATCTCATCAACTGATAATGAAGAGGAAGTTGTTGAATGCCATGGCATGTGGGATTTCATACTACCCAACTCCGATACAGATAATGATGAAGAAGCTTTTCCTGTCTCTACTAGGAGTAAAAGTACCTTCGAACCTGTTCAGGCAACTTCAAAGAAACGGAGTGCAGGTGCTGCTACAACAAAGGAAAAAGTACCTACAAAGAAGTCACCTGCAGCAGTTCCCCAAAACCAACCTTCAACTTCAAGTACTCCTTCAACATCTAAAACATTAGTAGTTTCCGATTCAATGGATTACAATATTGTTGATGATATGAAGAAAACTAAGGCAAACATTACTATGTTTGAACTTAGCAAATTAAAACATCAGCAGAAATTGCTTCTCAAAGAATTGAATGATGTTCTCTCTTCACCTCTTCCCAGTGCTAAAGCTGCAAATGATTCGGGTCAACCACCTTCTGGTATGATAGAAGCTACTGATTCAGTCCTGATTGGAGATAGATCGAATTCTCATACTCCACCCTTCCTTTTGACCTTTGAGATCTACAACAGAAACCTACACAACTGTTTGATTGACTCGGGGGCATCATCCAATATAATGCCAGCTTCAGTTTGTTCCAAACTGAACATAGAACCCCAAAAGTCTTCCATACACATTGTACAGTTAGACAGAACCAAGGTCCAGGTTTTAGGAGAGATTAACTCTGTAACTATCAGGTTATCAGCTGATCCACAGGTAGTTCAACGAATTGATATCCTAATAGCTGATATACCTGAATTTTATGGGTTGATCTTGAGTAGGGATTGGTCTGAAAAGCTCCATGGGTATATTTCTACCGATTGGTCTCACATGTGGTTACCCTATAGGGGAAAACCAAATCAAATAAAAATCAATCGAGAGAAACACATGACCCACACTGTAACAGATTTTGAACAGGAAAATCAACCAATTGCATTTAATAACAACATCTTGGGAAATTATTCATCGGAGTCATTTTTTGGAAATCTCACTGCCCAACCATCTCCTTTCTCAGTAAACAATTTAACATCACAGATTGAAAACTATTCACAAACAGATAGGTCAAGATGTTTTAATGATACTGGGGAAACTGTAAATAAGATTGTTAATACTTCTTTATTTTGGTCTTTATATTTTGATGGCTCCAAATCTAACGAAGGTTCGGGAGCAGGGTGTATCTTGGTTAGCCCGCAAGGAGAAAAAACAATGTTGTCCTGTAGGTTAGAATTTGAATGCACAAACAACACAGCCGAGTATGAAGCCTTAGTCCAAGGTCTGTATAAAGCAATTGGCCTTAAAGTGCAATATTTGAAAGTATTCGGCGATTCTGAAATTATTGTCAAACAGGTGAGGAATACAATCCATTGTCTTTCAAATCACCTCAAACATTATCAGTCGCTGGTACAAGAACTCACCACGCACTTTTCTGCATTCAATATTTCTTCTATCCCTAGGTCTCAAAATTCAGCAGCAGACTTGCTAGCCAATGTTGCTTCCAGACTCATACCCTCCGAAGATTATAGCCCAGATAGATTTTCAATAGAATTACTTTTTAGGCCGGCAATTCCTGACAATGTCACTAATTGGAGAGTATTTAATCACGATGAAGACATTTTACAATTTTAAACTGAAAAGTTGTTAAGCCCCTATATTAATAGTGTGGTCCCTTATTATGTTAGTCTAACCCCACTTATTGTTATTAGTGTACCCCTGTAACCCCCATATTGTTATTATTGTGCCCTTGCATTATTATTGTTAGGTCGGCTAGGATTACATTGTGGCCCCACTAGGATTATATTGTGCCCCCATGGACTCCTATATATAGAAGGAGGTTTTGTTCATTTGTATCATCCAAGAATTGTTCATTTATGTAATGTATTGGAGGTTTCCCCCTCGAAGTGGCTCATTTCTAAGGCGTTTATATCTCTTTTCTTCTCTTTTTGAGTTGGTTACACAACATTTGGTATCAGAGCTTTGGGATTCTAGGGTTTCGCTGCTCCAAACAGGTCATCGTGGCATTTTCGCTATAACTTTTTTTCTACGAAGCTTCAGAAGCTGAAATTTCTAGGGTGCGAAGCTGAAATCTTGAGGAAGGTTGTCTAAATATTTCAGATCTTGGTTCGCAATATTTGAGGAGATATCATCTGTGGAAGTTAGGTATTTTTTCAGGCTCATAAACAGGTCATCGTGGAATTTGCGCTATAAATTTTTTTGTACGAAGGTTCAGAGTCTGAAATTCATATGGTGCGAAGCTAAAATCCTGAGGAAATTCTTCAAAAAATTTCAGAGCTTGGTTCGCAATATTTTTGGAGATATGATCTGTGGAAGGTAGTGCTTTTTCAGGCTCCTGAATTGCATCTCAAAGAGGTGATCGTGGGAAAACTTCAATAACTCTCTCTCTCGGCATTGGATTGAAGTGCCGTAAAAATTGGTCGCAAGTACACAGACTGAAGATTCTGGGCTATCAATTTCAGAGACAAAGGACAAAACAGTGAGACGTGGCAAGTCGTACAAGTTCGCTCTACTAAACCAGTCCAGAATTAGGTCATTGTGGGAGATTGGACACAACTTTGTCTTGGAGAATCCAAATCAGGTCAGACCTGTGGCATTTGAAAGAAGCTTCAGAGATCTACTACAGGGCTAAATTTCAGATATCGAAGATTTTCAACTACAGAGATAATTCAATTTCAATATCGAGCTCCTAAAAGCTAGTAAAAGGTGTGTATTTTTTCTCCGAATTGCATAAGTATTGTTTGAAGAATCAAGTGGAATTGATTCCAAGGGCATATTGAAGAATTTTTATCAGTAATGGGTTCTATTATGCATCCAAAAAATAATTCCATACCTATTAAGCCCTCAGAAAGCTATACTATGATGCATGAAGAGGAAGAATTGCAGTATGAGATATCAAAATTACAGTACCGAGTGCAACAAATTTCGATCTTAGGAAGAGCAACCGAAGATGACATAGATGGTTTAAAAGAAAAAAATGAAGGCTAATTTGGATAGTTTGAAGGATAACCAAACTTTGGTGCAAAAACAAATGATACAACCGGAAGATCAACATCACATAAAAAGAAGTTCTGAAGGAGTCACAGAAACAAGAACGCGACAAGCACAATCCTTTTCAGATTTTCTCAGCAAGTGGCAGAACTTTCCTATAGAAGATTCCACATGGGAGGATGAGAATTTTATACAGAAGCATCAAGAAATAATCAAGCGTTGAGGACAACACTTGTTTGAAGGAGAGGGGCATGTTAAGCCCCTATATTAATAGTGTGGTCCCTTATTATGTTAGTCAACCCCACTTATTGTTATTAGTGTACCCTGTAACCCCAATATTGTTATTATTGTGCCCTTGCATCATTATTGTTAGGTCGGCTAGGATTACATTGTGGCCCACTATGATTACATTATGGCCCCATGGACTCCTATATATAGAAAGGAGGTTTTGTGAATTGTATCATCCAAGAATTGTTCATTCATGTAATGTATTGGAGGTTGCCCCCTCGAAGTGGCTTATTTCTAAGGCGTTGATATCTCTTTTCTTCTCTTTTTGGAGTTGGTTACACAACAAAAGTCCTATGATGACCAGATCATTGAGGAAAGCAAACATGACCTTCAAATGAGAGGTAAATCCGAGGAAAATTCAATTCCAAAGCCTGTGGTGAAGCTTGAGGATCTTTATGATATTAAAGACAGATTTAAACCTGTGACTAATGCAAAGCTCCAAAGCTCTACTTTAAGGTTTGAATTGATAAACCTTGGCACTGAACAAAATCCTCAAAACATTAATCTAGGATTAGGACTTTCAGTAGAAGAAAAGGAAGCATTCATTAAACTCTTAAAGAAACATAAACATGTTTTTGCTTGGAAATATGATGATTTAAAGACATATGATACAACTATTATCCAGCATACCATTCCAATGCTTCCCGATCAGAAACCAGTTCAGCAGAAATTAAGGAAAATACATCCGAACTTAGAGAGTCAAATAAAATCGGAACTCAATAAACTCTTGAAAGCTAAGATTATTTTTCCCGTTCGGCACTCAAACTGGGTCTCTAATATGGTGCCTGTCAGAAAGAAAAATGGCGACATTAGGATTTGTATAGATTTTAGAAATCTGAATAAAGCAAGCCTCAAAGATAACTTCCCATTACCTACTATGGAGTAGATACTCCAATCAGTAGCAGGCTCTGGATTAATGTCCTTTTTAGATGGTTTTTCAGGATATAACCAAGTTTTGGTTCATCCTGATGACAGACTTAAAACTACATTCATAACAAAATGGGGAACTTATGCTTATCAGAAAATGCCTTTCGGACTTATTAATGCAGGAGCCACATTCCAAAGAGCGATGGATATCGCTTTCAAAGGATTGATTAATAAAACAGTAGTTGTCTACCTAGACGATATTACTGTATTTTCTAGAAAAAGATCCAATCATTTGTATGACTTAAATCAAATTTTTCAACGCTGCAAAAGGTACGGTATCTCACTCAATCCTAAAAAATCCTTCTTCGCTCTTGATCAAGGAAAGCTCCTGGGTTTTATTGTTTCCAAAGATGGTATTTATATTGATCCTGACAGGATTAAAGAAATTTCTGAAATCCCATTTCCTCATAACAAAAAATCCATGCAGTCTTTTTTAGGTCAGATCAACTTTGTCAAAAGATTTGTTCTTGATTTTTCTCAGATCATTTTACCATTACAAAGCATGATTAAGAAAAATTCAGTGTTTAAATGGGGATCTGTGGAAAAAGAAGCATTTGATTTAATCAAACAATCAATAATCAATGCCCCCGCTCTAAATACTCCCAATTTTTCTAATCATTTCACATTGTATACTATCGCATCCGATTCATCTTATGCAGCAGTACTCACTCAGATTAATGATCATGACCTGGAAGCACCAATTTCATTTTTCAGTTCAAATTTCCAGGGTGCAGAACTAAATTACTCCGAAGTTGAAAAACAAGCCTTTGCTGTGTATAAAGCCATTAAACACTATAGGCCCTTCCTTTTAAAAGCTCATACAAAGTTTATAGTTCCTTTTTCTGCAGTAAGACAATTACTGATCCAAAGGGAATTAGGTGAGAAAAGGGCCAATTGGGTTACAGCACTTCAAGAGTATGACTTGGAAATCAAGCCAGCAAAGATTGTGAGAGGTCAAGGTTTTTGCAAGTTGTTAGTAGGAGCATCCAACATTCCGGAATCAGGTGATACAGAACATATGGAAGAAATCAATCAGATAAGTATTACCAATTCTGAATCTCAATACGCAGATTTAATCTTTTATTTGAAAAATGGATATGCACCTCCTAATCTTTCTTATAAAAACAAATGGGCCATTAGATTAAAAGAAAAAAACTTCATAATCATTGATGATGTACTTTTTAGACAAAACTATGATTCAGTTTTATTAAGATGCCTAGAAAAACCTGAAGCACAAAAGGTTTTGCAGGAGCTACATGATGGACCAGCTGGAGGACATTTTGGAGCTGACACAACAGCTCACAAAATCATTCATGCTGGGTATTATTGGCCCACTTTATTCAGAGATACTCACGAATATGTAAGGAAATGTCAAATTTGTCAAACCTCCAGTGGAAGACAAAGAAAATCAGCTTTCCCTTTGCAACCAGTCAACATTGAGCAACCTTTTGAACAATGGGGATTGGATATCGTTTGGGAAATTTCTCCACAGTCTTCCAAACAACATAAGTATATCCTTACTGCTACTGATTACTTTACCAAGTGGGTTGAAGCAATTCCGTTAAAAACAACAAACTCTGAAGGAATTATAGAATTTATAGATCAATTCATCATTACCAGGTTTGGTGTCCCGAATGCTCTTGTTTTTGATAATGCATCTTATTTCTCTGGTAATGCCATGTTTGAGTTTGCTATTAAAAGAGGTTTTAAACTAAAATATTCTGCAAATTATTATCCCCAGGGTAATGGTCTAGCAGAGTCTACCAATAAAAATCTCCTTAAAATCATTAAGCGAACTATTGAACAGAATCATAAAAATTGGCATAAATCTTTAATATTTGCACTATGGGCAGATAGAATAACACAGAAGGCCTCCATAGGTACTTCTCCATTCAATCTTGTATATGGGAAAGAAGCAATACTACCAACCAATCTAGCACTTCCTTCTCTAGCCCTAGTGCAGTTTATTGAAGAAAGCCCCTCTTCTTCTATCAAACTTAGACATGATCAAATTTTAAAATTAGAAGAAGAAAGAGAAAAGGCCAAAATTACTCATGCAAAACATCAGCAGATAATCAAAAAATCATTTGATTCGGCTTCATCTAGTTCTAAACAGTTGCAGGTTGGTGATCTAGTTCTGAAATGGGATAAAGCCCATGAGGATAAAGGTAAACACACCAAGTTCCAAAAGATGTGGCTTGGACCATTTCAGATCAGCGAGAAGATAGGCCATTCGACATTCATGTTACAAGATCTATCAGGAAAGAGGGATTCTCTTCCTGTTAATGGCCTCATCTTAAAGAAATTCTTCAATTGAGAAGGTAATCCCTTCTCCTTTAGTTCTAAGTAGGATTTATTTTGTAGGATCATTAGGAAATAAAGTTGTAAGGTATCTTCCATTGACCTTTGTTGTATTTAAAAGTTGCTCAAAAGAAAGGATTGTTGATATTCACTTTTAAATAAATAGAAGTCTTAAAAATAAAGGAACAATTTCTAGGAAACTAAGTATAATTGCATTTTGAAGCCACCCTTCAATTTTTGCGAACTCTTCTCAAAGTTTAGAAGTATTAAAAAATCATTTTATGTTTTTAAATTGGTCAACAAAAAGGTTATCAATATCAAAACAGAAACTAATCCAATTTCAGCATCTTCAACTCTTACCCTGTCATCCATTTACTCTTAAGGAGAAAATTGTCCATCCCATTCACCAAAGTTTATGATTACTCAGAGTGTAATTCTAAAATTTTGATATAAAAGATAAGAGGTCTTATTACAAGCCTGCTTACCATGATCATAGGGAAATAGTTTAACCGACATTACCAATACTGCATACCAAAACAGGGTAATGGCTTAGAATTATAAGACAAGGGGTCTCATCATGAGCCAGCTTGTTCGGTTGGATTACTACTAGTGAATGGCATTGTCAAACAGCTGGCCACCAAACCAGGACAATGGCTTTTTATCTTAAGAATAACAGAAAAAGTAAAAGGAAATACAAAATATGAAAGCATATTTTGAATTCATTCTGTTAATCATACTCTAAAATGGATGGGATAATGGACAATAACATGGTTAAAAGGTATCCCTGTCGGAACTATGAACGTTTGCTGGCAGCAGAGGCTCTACCTATAACAGACGAGTTAACTATAAAAGCTGCTTTGGAAAGGTTTTCTGTTTTATCATTATAAACCAATAGAGGCCTATTTAAAACTTAGAATGTATCTAATTTTAAACAAAGAGAGGAAATTAGCAAAAAATAGTTTCATTTTATTTGGAGTGCATATATACTTAGTTATATTAGAATTTTCCCTTTTGATTGAAACTTTGTTTTGAAAAAGTTTATGTATTTCCATACTTTTCAGAGATAACTGTTTCTTCCAGCGAATCGCCAATTGTTGTCCTCTACAACAACCCCCCCATTTCATATAATTTTTATTCACAACACTATAATATGAAATGGGTCCCTTTTAGTTTTATTTGGTATCAACTTTGTATTATTCGAAAAGGTCCGAAAATGAAATAAAAACATTACAAAAAACCTTTTTGACAAACCAATAATGGCTTTTTGATATAAATAATTAAATCTTTTATCATTGCGATAAAGCGATCGCAAGATCGCATATCGCAATGACAAAGGAGGCATAACTTAAGGAACCATTGGTTTGCTCCGACGCGATAACACGCAATAGGCGATCGGCGATATACCATGCATGCTTTTAAAAGAGCCCCAGTTAATGCTCCCGATGCGATGCGATATCGCTATCGGCGAACGAGGATTCCAAGAGATGCCAATATAACAAAAGCGCCTTTTCGCCCTGATGTGATGCGATAAAGCCAAAAACACGAACTTCAAAAAAGTTGTTAAAATGGGGATATTACGATTAATTCGTATTAAAAGCCTTATCTTTCTAATGGAGATTCACCTGCGCTCAACCGCCAAAACGGCCAAGGCACGCTTAAAACAAATCATTCCACCAATAAACGACGTGATGGACATTTAAATGATTGACAGGTTTTTACGGCCATTTAATGAAATAGTGAGCCTAAAATCTTTTCACGGATTGGATCCACGGCGACCTTAAGTTTATTCTTCATCATGCATTAATCAATATATTTCGCCCGTATCTGGTTTTCACTGCCAATTCTCTGTGTTACGCTTATTTTTACTCCTGTGCAGAATTCTTCCAAGCTAATAGATGCAAGCAAAATGGGGAAGAAGTCCAAGAAAACTGCAAACGCTTCCGCTTCGCCAGCCATAGAACAAGCCATCACTGATCCAGGAAATAAAAAGAAAGGATTGATATCTGATACTACATGTTCAGGTCTCGGCAAAACTTCTTGGCAAAGTACCTATAATTTGATAGAAGCTGAAGAACCTGAAGTGACAACAGTAGAAGCCACGGTAGATACGACTCAAAAATCTGAAGGTACTTTAAAGGACTTAGCCGACTCTTTCCTTCATCAGATAGCAGCTCGGGAACAAATTCTCCCATATACGGATGTAGTAAGGTGGGCAATTGAGGAACTCCCAATCACAGACAGAACCTTCTGCACCAGAGATGGGAGAATCTTCGGTTCATTTCAAGCTAATGATTTGAGGCAAATGTATCATTTTCCTGAGCTAGAGAAGAAGTACAACAAGGCATTTCTGGAGAAATTCCGAAATGAGAACGAAACTGAATCTGAACCCATTCGAAATTGGAGGCAGAATCCGGCAAAACACAAGCATAAATCTTCCGGTATGTATTCTGTTGATTCTCTATGTTCTCCTTATTGTTATGCTGGGATCATGATGTGTAGATTATGGGGTTTGCACGACTCCTCTAATTTCACTATAGAAATGGTTCCTTTAATGGAGGCAGCGTGTAATAGTGAAATTATGGATTGGGGAACTATACTGTCCGACAAGTTAGCCACCGCAATTCTTGATTTCAGAAACAAGACCCGCATTACTGAAAGGCTTATTCCCCCATTCTACTACAGTGCTTATATCCTGGACACCCTGTGTTTTAATTCTGAATTTCCCGTGCTCGGTTGGAGGTGGACTCCACAAGACCCCATGCCCATTCACATATACTATCAGAAAGTGTGGAAAACCTCCCATAGGCACCATTTATACCAAATCTGCAATGGCTTCATGTTACCCATTCATTACTCTATTTTTGATAAACCTGCTCCCAAGATTTCCTACCAAGCAGGGATTGATTTAACTGGCATAGGGAGATGGTTTGTAGAGGAAAAATTTACTTATGTAAGAATTTTCGGCAGCCAAGCCAAACCTCATGTTCTTCCTTTGTACATACCTGATAAACTGCTGGCAATGGAGATAGCCTATCAGATTATTTCCGAGGGCGTTACACAAACTCTAAAGAAAAATAAGAAGCAAGTCTGGCCCTCTTTTCCTCTTAGATGTGGTGTCTACACCTTGCATGATCTCAAACATGCAGAGAAAGAAGCTACAAAGATAAAATCATTAACTCTAGCAACTCTCCCTAACAGGCAATTTAATCCCAACAAAGTTGCCTATAATGCCCTTGAACAGGCCAAATTGGCAAAGTTTGATCATAAAGAAGATATGTTTGATGACCTGTTCTCCACAGCCGAGTCGATGTCCCAAGTTAGATCGTTGGCCAGAATGAAATATCAAGATGAAGGGTTAGTTGAATTCAACAGACTTAGAGAACAGAGGTTGCAAACTCTGCCCCTAGATCTGTTAGCAACAAGCCCAACAGCAGGATCAAGCGAGCCTGAACAGCGACATACTAAGGAACCTCCGGTTATAATAAAAGAACAGGAGAAAGTGCAAAAGGAAACTCAGACGAAAGAGCAGGAACAGAACACCATAAAGGTAAATCAAGATACTCAAATTGATCCCAAATTGCTCCAGGAATGGCAGCAATTCGATTCAATTATCAACAATCCTGAGGGTTCAAAGGAAGCCCAAACATCAAGAGTAGCAGACACACAGGAGTTCATTTCAAAACAAGTTCCAGGTGAAACCAGCGGCCTACCCAGTTCTAAAGGAGTAGAGATAATCCCAAAGGATCCCTCCGATCAAATTATTTTGCAGATAGAAGAAATTCCTCCCTTGGATGTCTTCTATAGCCCGAAACACAAAGCTGTGGTAAAACGACAAAGGAAGAGGAGAAGGACTGATTAGCCTTCCCTATTCCCAGAACTAACAGTGACGGGCAATGTAGTTTGGAAGGAGGAATTTGACCCCTCTGAGGACCTAACAAAACTATCACAATTTGCTGGAGCCTATTCGGAAGCAACAATAGATAAGGCATCGGAGGTGAGTATTTTATTAAAAACAAAAGACCAGGATATTTTCTCATTACAGGCACAACTATCAGAAGCACGGCAGAAGGCAGAGCAGGCATAACTGCAATTGTTAACACAACAACAAACCAATAATCAATTAACTCAACAATTGCAGGAAGAAAAGCAGAGGATTGATCAGAGTGCAGTCCAGAAGCAGAAAGAGTTATCAGAGGCATTGGCACAACTCAAGACAGCCAATGAACAAATGATGAAGATAAAAGATGAGCAGATTGCTCAACTATCAGCCCAGCTTGAGAAAACAAAGAATCTTCCACAGGTAGCTGAATTCAGGGCAGAGGCAGTACAAATAAACAAAGCATTATTAACACAGATAAAGTTGTTATATCAACAAATCGCCCAGGCAGAACCTTTATGTGACTCAACAACATCTCTAAGTGATAAATCAGCTGATGCTAGAACAGACTTCGAGCAGGCCGATGAGACATTGACCAATTATCTTGAGTGGCAAGGTACTGAGGAAGGACAGTCAGCTAAATTGCCAAAGATCTTAGAATCGCATAAAGAGATATTATTTATGGAATGGCAATCCCAGTTAATGAAAGCAGAGAGGGCAGTTTCCAGATGCAAATTAACCACAAGTAATTTGGTTGAATTGATTAATGACACTCTCTACTTATCTAGCATGATTTCTCAATGTACCCCAGGTAAATTGACATCAGCTAAAACATTGGAACAATCATGTTACCCAGAGCTGGAGAAAACTGGCAGATTAATCGCAGGAATTAACAGTTTGACATGGGACACCTATTGGATGTTCTTAGTCAAACCTTACAGCCAGAGAGCCGCCCTCAAATGCCTCTCAGATGCAATCGGATGCATCATTCCCGAAATACAGGATGCCACCTATGATGCCCAACTCAATTCTCACCTTAACCGACCACCAGAAGTGGAGCCGATGCTTGCAATATGCCAGCTCAGGACTAAAGACGAACAACCTAAGTGATGAATCATGCTGCCGATTACCAGATCGCCATAGAAGGAGATATTCCAGATCAAGTTATACCAACTTAGTAGCATTTTAATTTTGTAGTTTGTTAGTTTAATTTAGTATTTATAGACCCTTTCATGTATTTAGAAGGGGTCGTAAGTTTTGTATATGACTTATAAACCTGAAGTTGCACTACTGTACTTCAGGCATATTCTTTTATGAAACTGGACGAATTATTCTAATTTTGACAAGGAGGCTTTTATGCAAATGTGCACTACTGTCTTTGTGTGAAAGTATTTTTGCGTTGAAAGAAGAATTTCAAATAGCGATTGATATTGGGGAGTGACTCGCAGCTCATATGGTACTATTATCTATGTCTGAATCCATTCTTTTTATATGTAAAAGGTGAGGAGATCCCTCCTTTGGATGTATTTTACAGCCCTAAACATAAGGCTGTTGTCAAAAGACAAAGAAAGAAAAGAAAAACAGAAAAGGGTATATTTTCTACTCCATCAGATGAGTTTATGAATATTGTTTATAAGAACAATGAAATGAATCCATTTGAAGACCTTACGAAATTGTCCCAGTATACAGGAGCTTATAGTGCTGCAACAGTGGATAAAGTTGTAGAAGTTTCTCAACTAATAACTCGGAAAGATCTTCACATAGCTTCACTGGAAGAAAAAGCTAAGGAGAATCAGCAACTGATCAGCCAATTGCAACAACAACTACAGGATCAGACATTCAGGTCTAAAGAATTGGAGAAACAGCTTGCTGAAGAAAAGAAGAAGGTTGATGAAAAGCTTTTAGGCAAACAAAAGCAGCTAAATGAAGAAATTTCTAAGTTACAGAGTTTGTTACAAAATGAGGAAAAGGCAAAAATGATTCAAGAAAAGGAATTTCAAGCAACTTTGGATAAGTTTAAAGATTATCCAAAGTTATATGAATTCAAATCGGAAGCCCTTGAGGCTAATAAATTATTGACTCAGCAGTTAATTGAATTTTGCTCAAAACTGTCACAAGCAGAACCTTTTTGTGAGATTACTTCATCTTTGATCCAAACTATCATAACTCTTAGACAAGAAATAGATGATGCCGATGAAAAGATTTATGAGTTTCTCAACTGGCAGGATACAGAAAAGGGAAAAGAAGCAAATCTTCCTAGGATAGAGGAAAAACACAAAGAAATCTTGTTTACAGAATGGGAACATCAATTAATGAAATCTGATAGAGCAATATCAAGGGCCGGAAATATAATGAATAATCTCACGCAATTCATAAATGACAGCTTATATTCAATTAATCTCATTTCAGACTGTGTTCCTGGCAGTTTGCCAAAGATAAAAGAGACTGAAGACAGGTGGAGAGAAGAAATGGAAAGGAAAAGTCAACAAATCGGCAAACTTCAAACTATATC
>CM076576.1:40857161-40945454 GCA_034641835.2 Pinus albicaulis
ATTCTAACACAGGACCCAGATGGTAAGAGAGGTAAGTGGATTGCTGTCATCCTTGAATATGATTTAGAGATAAAACCCACTAAGCTCATCAAAGGCCAAGGTCTAGCTAGATTAATGGCCGAATCAAATTATGAAGTTCTTGATATTCATATGATTAATGCTTTAGATGATCAAGAGGAAATCTCAACACCCATTGTTGAAAACCATTTCATGAATTCCTCTTGGTATGCTGATATTGTTTATGTTTTGCTTAATTTAAATACACCTCTTGGTTTGACAAAAAAAAAGGCAAGGTTCTTGAAGCTGAAAGCAGTAAACTATTACATTATAGATATATGTATTTATTGGAAAAATGCAAGTGGTATATTACTTAAATGTTTGCCTGAGTTTGATGCAGAGAAGGTTAAGCAGGAATTCCATGAAGGAGAGTGTGGGGGTCATTTGTATTGGAAGTCAACAGCCGACAAAATTTTGAGGGCTGGTTTCTATTGGCCTACTCTGTTTCATGATGTTCATGAGATGACGACTAATTGCCATAAATGCCAACTGTTTGAAGGCAAGAGAAAATTATTACCCCTTCCTCTGCATCCAATCATTGTTGAAGCTCCATTTCAACAGTGGGGACTTGACTTCATAGGATAAATCCATCCCTCATCCTCTGCCCAGCATAGATGGATCCTTACTGCCACAGACTATTTCACTAAGTGGATAGAAGCCATTCCTTGTAGGCAGGCCAATGATTCAGTTATCATAAAATTTATGGAGACTAACATTCTCTCCAGATTTGGCTGTCCTACCAAGATCATCACAGATAATGCAACAGCATTTGGATCGAAGAAAATGGTTGACTTCTGTCATAAATACCAGATAACATTGGGGCATTCCACAGCCTATTACCCTCAGGGTAATGGACTTGTAGAATCTTCCAACAAAATCTTAGTGAACATAATCAAGAAACTGTTGGAGGACAACAAAAATTCTTGGCACACAAAGCTGGTCCATGCACTTTGGGCTGACAGATTAACTTTGAAGAAATCTATTGGTATGTCACCTTTCCAGCTTGTGTATGTTACAGATGCAATTTTTCCTAATGGCCTTGGTATACCAGTTATGAAGTTGATCCAAGAGTTGCAGACTGAAGAAAATGACATGACCAGAAGAATAAATTAGACCATTCATCTTCAGCAGACCAGAGAGGAAGTGTATAACAAAGCATTGCAGAAACAGGACAACATCAAAAAGCTTTTTGACATAAGAACAAAGGCCAACAATTTCAAGATTGGGGACAAAGTTTTAAAGTGGGACTCAAGGAGGGAAGAAAAGGGCAAGCATGGAAAATTTGACAACCTATGGCTTGGCCCTTACTCTATTCATTCAGTTTCCGGTAATAATGCATTTTTCTTACAGGAACTGGATGGAACAGGATTGTTTGGGGGTCCTGTCAATGGCAGGATGCTTAAACATTACTTCTCTTGATCCATTTTATGTTTTAAATCCTTTTTATCTTTTTTCATTATGAATATTCCATTCACCATTGCATTCAAAGTTATGAAAAATCAAAAATACAAAAACAAAGAAAAAGAAGAAAAGAGGGCAGAAATGAAAACAAGAAAGGTATAGCCCCATACCAAAAAAGAGAAACAAATTCTGAAAGTGTGCAAGCTTAAATGCCACTCCTCAAAAACACACTTCTAGTTAGTCAAACTGTTTAATCTTGACTAATTAGTCTTAAATTTACTGCTAATAGGACAGCGAAATTGATTTGCCAAACTATTTAATCTTAGCTTATCAGTAGGTAGATTATGATATAAATGAAAGGTTCAAACATGTTCAAAACCTGAACCTGAATTTCCAATCAAAGAGATGACTCAAAACTGTTTTATCTTCTGAGTCAAAAAAGAGAAAAATTGGTTCTAATTTGCCCAAAATCTGAATCAGAGAACAAGGAAGAGACAGCTCAAGAAAAAGCAAAAGTAGAGCTATGAAGAAAGGAGAAGGCCATGATGAGAAACTCCCAGATCTTAAGCCTTCCATTTTGTTATTATTTTCTGCAAATAATAATCTATGTGCAGCTTGTTTTTTGCCATAGATCACAGCAAGTCAAATAGCTTAATCTCGAATTGACTGTTTTTAAATTTCTGTTGTAGAATTTAGAGAATGGAAGTTTGTTGGACAGTTTAATCCCAACGGACAGTAGATTAGGTAGAGAAATATCTGAGCTCAAATGTTTAATCTGAGTTCAGGGAGAAATAAGGAGTAGAATTAGATTAGTTTTTATGCTTTCAAAAGAATAAAATGTTGTCAAAAAAAATTTCCAATCCAAGTGCACTCTGATGAAGAAAAAATGTTATATCAGTAGGATTGGGTAGGTAGAAAGTTGTATTGGTGAAGTCCATTATTTTTTCATAACTGATATTATTTTTCAGAAGCAAAACAAGATCATACAACAAAAGAAGAGCAATCTAAAGGATGAGGCGCATGGTCAGCCTGCCAGAGAAATCAAGTCTGAATTCTTGATGCCTTCAAGAAGGCACCATCCCCAAGTGGAGCCACTGTTAGCCACCTGTAAAATTTGATTATAAAAAAGGTGGCTAAATATGTTTTGAGCCTTCAAGAAACAATTTTTCCCTATTAAAAATTTTTGGCTCTTGAAGACTCTTAAAGGCCTCATGCCTCTGTTCAGTTTCCCACACTGCTATTTTACATCCTAAAACCCTCTGAAATCCTAAAAAAATCCAAAGTCAAATACTGCTGCAAAAATCCTTTTCGCCTTCCTTCTCCTCAAAACTAACCTCCTCTTCTATCCCTCCATTCCCCATGAAAATCCCTCATTTCCATGTTTCTGCTATTTCCCATCATCAAAATCCATATTATAAGGTCTAAGACCCCTTCTTAGCCTTACCGAAACCTTCATTTCCTTAAAAAAATAAAATCATTCAAAAACCATAGAAAACGTATGTTTTCTATGTATCAGGCTTTAGCCCCCTCGGGCTAAGCCTCTGAACCCTTTTTTCGTCCATGCGCCCGGGCGCCAGAACCAACTGCTAAACCTCGCGGGTGCTTATCCTTTCCAATAATATTTCTCCGCCAAAAACATTGAAAACCTTTGTTATTTCGTGTTTTTGGGGTTTTAATTTATTCCAAAGGTTCCGCCCGTATAAATGATGGAACAATCTCCACCATCGATCTGCTCCGCAGATCGGACGGTGCGGAGCACGCCATCCCTGTGGACTGCCCCTCATCCACGCATTGTTTTCCAAACCCATGTGGTTTCTTTCGCACCGCTCTTCAGCGGAGTATGGTTTTTCCCCGATGGCCAGTGATTCCATACGATGGTCGACGCGTGTCCCTTGAACGATTTGAAAACCGTCGTGCAACCATCTTCCATCGCGTGTTATAGTTCGTACCAGGATGCCCAGCGAAATTGATCTCCGTCGTCTGATCTGGGCCCACTCATCCAACGGCTATCGCTCTTCAAAAGTGTCCGATGATTAACAAAAGTGCCCGCGCGATAAATCAGCCTTCGTACCACAGCAAATCAATCTCCGCCTTCGATCTAATCTGTAGATCGACAGCCCATATTGCGTCGCCCGATTTCGTTGCCCAGTCAACGATTCCCCGCCGCTGACTTTCCATTGCCCGCTCCCGACCGTCGATCATGCGCGATCAACGGCTCAGATTTGATCCTCTTCCACCTATTATATAATCTCCCCCAATCAATCTTGACCATCGGATGATGCCATCTGACGGCCACGCTCCTCCACACACCTTCTGATGCAGTTAAGACTATAAAAGCAGGATTTCTTAACAAGTTTTCACATTTTTTAGGGTTTAAATCATTTGTTCGTGGTTTTCAAAGAAGATTCGGGGAAGGAGGGTGACGACCCTCCCGTCTTCGATTCATCCGAGGAAATCACCCGCAGGGTTGAAACACATGTTTCATCCATTTTTTGTTAGGCATTGATGCCTTATAAACCCTGCGCAGCCCGGCACGACAGTAAGAAAACCATGGAACAGGCACAGTCAAAGATTATCAGTGTCGAAGACCAGGATGAACCAGAGCAGAGAATTGATGGACAGATTAACAGGGATTACAGCTAAGACAAGTTATCAAAAGCCTAATCCCCAATCTAAAACACAGTTTAAAGAAAAACCTAAAGTGTTTTATCAGGAAAACCCTCCACTGCCACAAATGGAGGCGAATTGATTCCTCCCAGCAACTAAAGTGCCACCTGTGCGTCAAAGTATTCAATCAGGAACATAATTTATTGATCGGGATCAGATATTTTACCTCGACGCAGCCGAAGAGTTACTTCTGCCGGGGATTTAATGAAAGAATATCTGCATAGTAACCCTAGCATCACACAGAGCCTCAAAGGTCAAAAAAAGCTCCCACCGAGCTTAAATCATGAGTGTAAATCAGTTAATGCAGTGAAACACCTGTACAGTTTCTTCATTGAGCCTCCCAAAGGCCAAGAAGACATTAACTCTGTATTAATTCTATTTGAGATCTTTTATCAGATCTCACCTCCTCATCCTTCTATAAATAGCCCAGAAGATGATATATTGGTTAAGGATGCACTTATTTAAGCACTTGAATGTAAATTGAGCCAACATCTTGACAAATAGTGATTCACCTGCCTTTGAGCTCACTGGTACCGTATAGTTAAGCCAAGAAAGAAAGATGAATTAAAACACTGGACTTGAAGATTGTAACCGGTTTGGAGCATCAATACAAGCTAATTTATGGGATCCTGGTCTATGTTGACAGTGATGTTATTCTCATTATAACTTGTTGTTTTATTCCTGTTTTCATTTTGTTTCATTTTCTTCTGTAAAGAACAGTTTAAACAGTGTTAGGGTCTATTGTATATCAGTAGCCTTCTCTGGCTGAAAAATATTTATTTAAATGTTTTCTTCCAACTGTGTTATTTGAAAATGATTTAATTCAGTTTAAGCAGAGGAATGCTGGCGTTCCCTCGTCCTGTTGTCTTAACTGAATATTATTTTTAAATGTTACTTTCAGTATATGTTGTGTGAAGATGAACTGAGGAAGATATGGTCAGCCCTGGTCCCAATCTCGTTTGCATAACTGTTTGATTGTTTCCCTTAGAATGTGTTAAAAGTTGGATAGTTTCAGTAAAAGCATCTACCAGATCTTAGGCCATTTTGTGTTATCTCTATGATTGTCTTGGAAGTAGCCAAGTAAAGAAGAGCTAGGAGAGGATTTGTGGTGAGCCCAGCCCGCTAGTCTCTACTCCAAAGGTTGCCTTCAAGTTTCCATTAGTTTTTGTATGTTTTCTATTGGAAGTGTATCAAAGGCTGGATAGTTTCAAAGCACTTACCAGATCCTAGTTTGATTTCATGTCTTTCTTAAGTGGCTGGTCAAAGGCTGGATAGTTTCAAAGTACTTACCAGATCCTGGGCTGCTCTTTGTTCTACATCTGTTTATTTCCCCTTCTTAATGTATCACTCCATTCCATAAATCAAACCTCAAAGAGATCCTTAGACATAGATGACTTTCCCCACAGACCACTCTTGAACTTGATTGTTTCAATTAAATCCTCTTATGACTCCATAGCCCAATGGACTGAAAGCCTGCCATCATCTTTCTTCTTGATCAAAACTTACTCTTTTGGTTGCATCTTCTCACCTTTGAACCTCTTTAATTTTGGGACTTTTCACCTCTAACAGCAATCATGTTCAACCATCCAAAAACAAACAAAACCCTTGGACTTCATAACTAGCCTAATATCATTATTCCAAACTTCAAAGACAAATCCATATTTGCACTCATTGGAGAGATCCCTCTCCGGATTCAAGAGGGCTAGATCCTAGAATCCCAAAGTTGGTTGAAATGATGTTGCTTCTGTAATTGGACTTTGCCAATCTTGCTAATAAATTACAAACATTCCTAACCCCAAGGGAGGCTCGACGCACAATAGCACCTAGATGCCCTAGGGCTAGAATGCAAAATCGATAGAAACGGGAAAACAACCAAAGGATGATGGTCACAGTCAGTAAAGCAAGGCTCTAGAACACTCAAGCAGTCGTAAAAATGAAACCAAACACACAGATCAAGCTCAGAAAGCTCAAAATAGAGAAAACCCTAGCACCTTTCAGGATTGGCGCGACTGTCAGGCAGAAACTAGCGCCATAACAAGATTGGCGCGGGTAGTAAACTGGAAACTAGTGCGAATTGGCGCGACTGTCAGGCTAATAAGCGCGCCAGTCAAGTTTACTATGTAGAAATAAAAGAAAGCAATCCAAGAAGCATACCAGTGATGTTGAATCTCAAACCAAAAGCCAAACTCACGAAAAGAGCCAGCCAAAAGAGCTGATCAAGCAAGCAAAGCCAAGAATCGACCGAAAGACAAGACAATACTCCAAGTGTTTAGTTCATAAACTAGACCGGAGATTGACTGAAGCAACGTTCATCTAATTTCGCTAATGCAGAGCAAGAGCGTTTCGAAGGCTATCTGGCTAACTTCAGGCTCCGTCTGTAGTTTATAAACCAAACAACAAGCTAACTCAAAGGGAGTCACTCAATTTTAGAGGTAAATGAAATCTGCGATTTGAAGCATCCCTCTTAGCCCAGACATTGGGTCTAGCAACCCTCAGATCAAAATAAGGTGTCTTGAAAATAAACCAACTCGCAATGAAGGCTTACCTCAATTCCAATGCTTTTTGTGGAAGATGGTGCTCCCATCTCTTTACTTCAATAGATCGAGCAATCCTCTCACTCGCCCAAGTGATCGAACACCTGCACACACAAGAAACATGACAAACACAAGCATAAAACCCAATATATGAAATTATGTATCAGTCAGAGAAGACACAACTCATGATCATAATGAACAATATGAGTGGAACCATAACCAATAGTCGCTTATCATTAATCATACAAAGGAAAAGACAACCTGGCTCTGACGCTGAATCTTCCTTCGGCAGTTCGTCAGCGGAATACGTCTCGGTAAAGCTTGTCGGGAATGGGGACAAGCCTCTCTCTTCGATCGTCAATCTCCTTGCTATGGATTTGGCACTATGAGAACTATCAAAGCTCTTGTAGCATTCTTTAGGCTATGAAGGCTCTTGGAGATTCGCTTGCAAAGGAAAATGGAAAGCTTATATAGATGGTGGAAGGCGAGTTGGGATCCCTATAATCATGGGATTGGCCCTATCCTCAAGGAAGCTTCCATGAGAGGTGGAAAACTACTTCCTCTACATGGAAATCCTGAGCCAAACGTCCCAAATCAATTTAGAGACTAGTTTAGGAGTTGGTTGGAGTCAATCTTCCGCCATTTACTTTTAAAAAACACTTGGCTGCTTGGCGCGGGTACAAATCAGACAAAGGCGCGCTGGCGCGCCCGCTTTGAGGACTTCCCCATTGGCGCGTGCATGACACCGAGTAGTCGCGCCAAGGACAAAAAGGCTATTTTTAGGTTTTTCACAAGGATTTTTCTTCGTAGGAATGAAATTCCATGTCTAGGGGAATGCCATGAAAGTGTTTTCAGATCATGTCACTCGCCACAAAGTCACGAATAAGCCCTCCACCTGCGGACGGGGAATTGCAGTGGGAGGGTGCCAAATTGTTAGAAACAAGGAGTCAGGAAAAAAACCTAAGTAAACTCCATAAAGTCATTTTTCGTAAATTTAGTCTCTCGAACTCGAAAAAGGATAAAATGATGTAAGAAAGAAATCTATTGACCATGCTTTTTCAACGTATACCTTTTTCGTAATTAGTCTAGTTTAGTCCGGAAAAGGGGTAAACTTATACTGAATATACGATTGTTCATTTATTTTAATGAGTTCGAATAGTCAAGTGCTTGACAATATTTTCATGTTTAGAGAGTCTGAAAAGGGCTTAAAATAGAACTCCAAGGGTTTCGTTTTTTCGTAAGTTTTAACGAGTCTAAAAAAGTGATAAAGGTGTACTCGTATCACCGACTTTCAATTTAATTAATGAGTAGGAAAAGACAGAAAGAAATATGCATTTTCATGTGTTTTACGAGCATGAAATATAGGAAAATAATCTTGGGATTTTCATGAGTTTAATGAATCTTGAAAATAATAACCGAAATGGACTCGAGATAAGTTTCATTTTAATACAAGCTTGAAACAAAGGAAAACTATGCTTGAAAGTGGTTTCGTTTTTACACAAGCTTGAAATAGAGAAAATTGTGCTTAAGATAAGTTTCAATGCCCCCCAAGCTTCATTTCATTCACCTAAGTATACTACTGGTTACTAATAGTTGAATGGAATTAAGGTTCATTTATGAGATCAAATGAAATACTCGACTTAACAATTAGGAGATATACTCAAAGAATCAACTCAATTGTGAGAGGATTTGTTTCATTTTTTAATGAGCTTGACACAGGAAAGTAACTATGCTCATAGTGACCTGTTTCATTTTTAATGAGGCTGACACAATGAAAGAACCATCCTCATCGGAACCTGTTTCATTTTTTAACGAGGTTGACATAGTAAAATAACTATCCTCATGGAAACCTGATTCATTTTTTAACAAGGTTGACATAGTAAAAAAACTTTCCTCATAAGGACCTGATTCATTTTTTAACGAGGTTGACACAGTAAAAGGAACTATCCTCATGGGATCTTGTTTCATTTTTTAATGAGGTTGACACAGGAAAATAACCATCCTCATAAATACATGTTTCATTTTTTAACGAGGTTGACACAGTAAAAGGAACTTTCCTCATAAATACATGTTTCATTTTTTAACGAGGTTGACATAATAAAAGGAACTATCCTCATTGGAACTTGTTTCATTTTTTAATGAGGTCGACATAGTAAAAGGACCATCCTCATGCCATGTTTCATTGTTTAATGAGGTTGACACAGTAAAAGAACCATCCTCATAAATACATGTTTCGTTTTTTTGACAAGTTTGACACAATAAAAGTAACTATCCTCATCAAGTCTTGATCATGGCTTCCAATTGGAAGAAACACATGTCAAGGGACACACCTCGATCATGGCCTCCAAGAGGTCTTCATCAGAAATAAGAACAGTTCCTTGGAAGGAACCCATGTTAAGGGACTCAATAGGGATAATAAAATTGTGTTCAAATACCCCCATACGGTTCACCATGTCAATTATCGGATCTAAGTCAAAGGAAGCCGAGAAAACAGTGAGAGGCTCGCTTGCATCAGTAACTGAAAACATGGGACTGGTTGCCACATAATTAACTCGTGGCAGGGTAGATACCACTTCTGTATAAGTAAAATTCAAGGGTTTCGGATGGTTGGTTGTCAAATTAAGACTAACGAACAAAAGTTGGTCAAAAGTCACAATGTTTCCATTGTGAGGGAAAGACATCACGTGAAAGAGTGTCGATATGATAGCTTTCATTTCATGGACATAGTCTCGCCCAAGGAGAAAATTGAAATCCAAGGGACCTTAGACTAACATAAGATCAATACATACAGTTTTACCCTCCAAGGTAATAGGAAACTTAGGAAGGATCCCTAAAGGTTCACTAATGGTTTTGTTAAAAGCTAACAGATTCTGTGTAACAGGCACAAGCTAAGGGGAACCCAAAGCTTACCAAGCAGTTGAGGATAAAATACTAACATAAGCACCTTCATCTACATTTTTGTGATGCACATTCTTACCATAAACCTTCACAATGATTTGGAAACAGATGGAAGAGGGAAGACGAGGTTCTGTAAGTCTATGCCAATCAAAGGAAAAGACATCAGTACTTGGAGGGGGTTCTGTAGAAACATGTGAAATTCCCCCCTGGCATAGAATAATCTGAACTAACAAGAAGAACCTGAGTAGTATGACTTTCACTCTCTACAGGGAGAGTGGGATCAACCGAATGTGAAATCAAGTCGACCACTTGATCAACTAATGGATCATCAATCTGAGTGATATGAGTTTCACTCTCCAATGGAAGAGTGGGATTGACTGTACTTGGAATTAGATCAATCACTTCGTCAATTGATGGTAGGTTGGGAGAAATTTTACGGTAACCAAATGGAAGTTTTTGTTGTGGAATAGTAAGGTTTTCCAACAATTTTGAGACTTCATTCATATGAGGGCAAAGGTGACTATGATGACTCCCTTTGCATAACCTACAAGGAAACCTAACTTCACTCTTTTTCCCAGGAACCTGAAAATCACTGGTTGATGGATCAACAGTAAGTTAATAGAATTTTTATGACCATACTTCAAAAACCTTAGGAATACCAGGACAATTGATAAGGAAGTGGTCACCCTTACAAAGCTTGTAAGGATATTTTGGCTTGCGATGGATGTTGGAAGTTTCCTAAAAATTACCAATACTTACAGCCTTGGTTGGTTGGTTAAATTCTTTCTTATATTGCTTCTTCTTATTCTTCTTCCCTTTCTTCTTCTTCTTAGCCACTTGGTTACTAGCATCAAGGTTTTTACCAAGTGAACAGGAAGAAAGGGAGGAATACATGTTGGGCTAAGAAGGTAAAGTATCAACATGAGGTTGGTGATGTTGAGATGGTGAATTCTGTTGAGGTGAAGCATCCGGTTGAGGTGGAATAATTTGAGTATTTGAGGCCAACGAAGTTGAAAACAACCATACCGGTAAACCTATGGTAAATCTAGGTAATGACAATGTAGCCATATAAGGAGGACCAACATTTCCAAAGAAAGGAAAAGGACTCGAATTCTCGTTAACAAGGGTTCCTTGGTTGATGAATTCTGGAACTTTTTCCATTAGATTCAACTTCAGTGAATTTTATTAACAATTTAAAAATATCAACAATTCAAATTCACAATCCACACCTAATGTCTCTAAAAATAAAAAACAAACAAATAAAAATGCGTTATCAAATCTACGAGTCAAGCCACACACAAACAGTTTGTTTTCACAGTGAAATCACTAGTTAGTGATGAAATCCAACGTCGCAGAGATCAATGTGAAAAACTAGCAGTTGGAACAATTACCCTAACAACCTGCTTAATGAAAAAATCTGGTGCAAGTAACTCCACTATGCCATCTTGAGTGAATATTACCCTCCAAAAATTCCAAATGATTCTACTCAACATTTGTTCCAGGTACAATGGTACCTTCTCTCTACCATCATCTTGCGAAAAATCCTAATATTATACCCACTAAGGTTACAAACTGAGACAATAAAACTTGGGGGAACAACCTATGGCCCAATATACATGCAAGGGCAGAGTAACTAAGCTCAATCCCCTTGAAAGCTCCTCCGCATGGTAAATCTGAGGTTTTCTGACAAGTGATCCCAGGCTCCTCGACAATGGTTAATCTAAGTTTTGCCATTTGTAATGCGTGCACATCTTCTATCTTTACCAATGAAGTAGGTACGATTACTCCATTCGTTCTAATATGACCTTGTGCTTGACTCTTTTAAGAAGAGCTTCCCAGAGTAAAATTGCAACAATTGGAATTTTTCATTACCAAAAGACACCATTGTTTGTTTAGTTTCTTTGGAAAGTTAACTACTCCCTATTCCAAAGCATTAATCCTGAACTAGATTGGTGGAAAAAGCCGCAGAAAATGTAAAAAATTCTAGATGAATTTTATTTAGTGCTGTGTTGTTTTGGTATTTTTTTACTCAAAGGGTAAATGGATATGAAACCAGTGGTGTTATGACCTAACCCAAAATTGAATGCAATCGAATATGATAATGCAATCTTTTCACTTTGATGAATCCTAACTAAAGTAAGGAGAGAGGTTCCATTCACTTACAACAATTCAAAAAATCATAAATAAGAGAAAAATTAGCAAATTCTCTAATGCACTAATTTCAGCAACAAAAACTAATGCTAATCAATTGAAAACAATATTTTTATTTTTATGTTTTAAAACAAGCATAAAAACATGTTAATTCAAATCAGGGCTATCTTTCAATGGGAAACACTATCTTTCAATCGATGAAATAACTCTTTATAACCGGCATAAATGAATATATCATGAGATTCAGTGAAAGAAAAGAGATTGACAAAACCAATTCCATAAGTGAAAGACTCTTTTTTGATAGATCAACAAACAAACAAAACTCATGTTAAAATTTGGGTACCAGAGGACAAGTGGTTCCCTAAGGCTTTGATCTTTGGCCTAGGAAAAGTGTCCACATTTATTTGTACTTTTCTCCTAAAGTGACTTTATAAGTGGTAAATTCAATCTAATGTTAAAGTGACTTTATTAAAATCAATGAAAAATTAGAAAGTGAAAAAGTGACTATGGAAATAAAAGGCTAACTAGGTCTTTATTTAAGTGGAGTGAGTTAAAAAAATAGAAAGTGAGAATTAAATTCACATTTATTCTCAACCCTTGATCGAAAGCTATCTCACCCATTGGATTTAGGGGTTCCCCAAAAGTCACTTAGGGTTAGGGTAAAAGGAGAAAATGAGAGAAAAGATCATTCAGCGTTTCATGAGCTATTAAGAGAAAGATAACAGATTCAGTGTTTCATGAGCTATTAAGAGAAATATAATAGAGAGCAAGGAGAAAATTTCTGAGCAATGAGAATTTGAAGGGCACCAAGGAGACTTTCAGCAAATTCGTACAATAGCATTTATTGGCACGTATCCCAAGGAAAAATCTGTACAGCATGAGTTTGCAATGATTTCCAAGGAGGAAAGGCATGAAAATCAAGCAAGAGTGATACCATCTTCAGCACATATTTCGAGGAAAATTATGGGCACGAAAACTGAGGAGAAGGACTGCTGAAATTTTGGCACAGATTTCGAGAAAAGGAACAGCAGCTTCAACATAATTTTCGAGGAAGATTCTGGGCACATATTTCGAGGAGGAGGACTATTGTACAAATCAATACAGTCTATGCATTTCCATACAACGTGTTCTGGCATGTTTTTCGAGGCAATCATACATCATTTAATGATGTTATTTATTGCTGGAAAAAAAAAATTGACAGTTTGTTGATTGGCACATTTTCTGAGGCAGAGTTCAAGCACGGAAATCAAGATAAATTGTAATTTGTGGTTGCTGGAATTTTTACTATGTATTTCAGTTTCTTTGTAAAAGTATTTTCAGAAATCAAGAAGAGCTCTCAAACTGGGTTTCCCCAGGAGTTGTAGGGGTTCTTTTTGGGGTCACATTGACCAAAAATCATTGTGTCATTTTCTGTGTGTGGCTGTTATAATTTTGATGTGTTTTATTTCTTCATTTTCTAGTAGTGGTGAAATTTCCAAATTTGTGTTTAATTTCTGTCATTTCCAGATTTTAGTATTTTTATCATGCTTGGATTTAAAACTATATGCATGGGGTGATAAATAAAACTGATAACCAGAGTGGGGGTTGAAATTCTTCATGGTATCAAAGCTTAGTTGGCTTGAAACTACATTTTGGGACAGCAAGCTAATTTTTTACACAAAAAATAGAAACCTTTACCATAGATTTGAAATTTCAGTTTTGTAGGACAGTGAATCATGTCTTTGGGTTTGAGGGTTGAAGACAGGTTGGATGGGCAGAGTAACTACAGTGCATGGAGGGAGATAATTGAGAGTATCTTTGAGGAAGTAGAAGTCTGGGGCATTATGGTACATACCACACAGCACCCAGTAGCAGTACTTGATGACCCTGTATAGTTAGAAGAGTTTAACAAAAAGATTGATTTTGGATGGAGTAAAAGATCATGTCATTCCTCATGTGAGAGGAAATACTTATCATACATGAAATGTGGACAGCCTCGGCCGGTCTTTACCAAAGCTAAAATGAGAATAGAAAGATGGTCTTAAAGGAGAAACTAAAGGCCATTAAAATGGCTAAGACCGATAGTGCTACAGCATACCTCACGAAGATCACTTCGGTGAGAGATGAGTTGGAAACCATAGGAGAAACCATATCACCCACTGATCTGGTGAGTATAGCCTTGAATGGTCTTCCCAAGACTTGGGAGATTTTTTTGGATGGCATTGTTCCATGTGAGAACCTTCCCGGATGGGAGAGGTTGTTGGATGATTTCATTTAGAATGAGATTAGAAAGAACCATCTTGGGGCAGCCAAAAAGTTGGAGCAAGATGACAATGTGGCATTGTTGGCAAGAGGCAAGAAGGGCAAAGCAAAGAAGGGTGCTTCCACTAGTGGAGGAAAAGGGAAAGGTAAAGGCAAGCAAGTGAACAAAGAGAAGGACTATTCCAAAGTCAAATGTTGGAATTGTCAAAAGACGGGACACTATGTTGTTGTGTGTCTAGAGAAGAAGGACAAGAAAGGTGTTAACACTGCTATTTTCATCCCACCCACCCTGCCTTATTTTTTATTTTTTCACCTCATCTTCATCATTATCATTGACCCCGCTTCATTTTTTACTATTTTCACCTTTTTCCCCAATATCCAAACATTTCATCTCATTTGCTAAACTATCCAAGTTATTACTAAAACCCAAACTTCATTTATTATATAGCCTAAAATATATTTAAAACATGTATTTTAGTGCTTTGAATTCCATTTAAAAACCCATTTAACCCCCAAAACCCACATATATAAGCTTTCGGGACTTATATTTTATAAACCCACTTATATAAAAGTCTGAAATTTTTAAAGGTTATAAGCTTCGCCACCAATCGAAAACCGTATTATATAAACTTTAGAACTTATCGTTATGTATATCACATATTATATATATAACAAGAGCTGATCAAACCATTGGTGGGACCCCTTGTGCCTCATCGCATATCACCATCGCAAAGTTTTGTTATAACAAATCAAATGACAAAGTTACAAAATCACCGATGCGATATGATTTGAGACCCATTCCCCACCACGCTTCCTTTTTCCATTTCATTCTCCTTTTAAAAAACATTAAAACCTTACCTTTTCATCACTTTTCGCTTACTCTACTTCCTATTCCCCGATCTTGATCAAAGTGGGGCCCTCATCCCATTTCGCAGCTTTTATGTGTTTTCGCATTGGAAACTAAAACTTAAAATATGTGATTGTCAATTTTTTAATATCGCATTGCATTTGACTTACCTTTGTGAGCACCTGTTGTCTATTCATTTTAATTTACGATACGGTAAGTCGGCCCCACCTCCGCAGCTCTGCCCCTGTTGTGGAGGTAAATCCCCTCTGCGGACAGAGGCGATCCCTACTAGCCTAGACCGGGTCTAGCAACAATCGTTCACGATATAGTGAAGGTTCCTAATTGCAAATAAAACAACTAGCGATGAAGGCTTACCTGGAATCCAACGTTGTCGCTTGCAGAGAAAGTAGCACTCCCATTCCTTAGCTCCGGCAGATCACAATCCTCACGATCTCCATGATCGGACACCTGCACACGCAAGAAACAAAATAAACGCAAGCATAAAATCCAGTATATGCAACTATATGTCAGTCAGAGAAGACATAACTCATCAACAAGAGTGGAACCATAACCAATAGTCGCTTATCATTAATCAATCAAAGAAGAATACAACCATAGCCCTGACGCTGAATTCTCCTTCGGAGGGTCGCCAGCAAAACACGTCTCGAAAAATCCTGTCGGGGATGGGACAAACTTCTCTCTCCGGATGTCTCGAAAATAATCTCCTTGCTTGGATTTGGCCTTAAGGGAATGAATCAAGGCTCTTATAGCATAAGGCTCTGATGGCTCTTGGGAACTTGGAGACTAGCTTGCAAAGGAGATGAGCAAGCTTTTATAGATGGAGTAAGGGGAGTTGGGATCCCTATAATCATGGGATTAGCCCTATCCTCAAGGAAGCTTCCATGAGAGGTGGCAAACCACTTCCTCTACATGGAGATCCGGAGCCAAACCTCCCAACTCAAATTAGATACCAGTTTATGAATTGGTTAGGATGAAACTTCCGCCATTTATTTTTTTAAAACACTCCTTAAAATGGCTGGCGCGAGTGCGAATCTGAGACAGAGCGCCAATTGGCGCGCCCTCTTTAAAGGATTTCCCCTATTGGCGCGGGTACTGAACTGGCTACCCGCGCCAATGAAAAAAGGGGTGTTTTTAGGGTTTTCCACAAGGAGTTGTCTTCAGGGAAATGAAATTACATGTTTAGGGGAATGCCATAAAAGTGTTTTCAAGTTATGTCACTACTCACAGGTCATGGAATGAACCCTCCAATTGTGGGGGATGGGGAATTGCAGGGACGGTGACAAATTGTTGTGTAACAGATGCCCCCTAAAGCATGAGGCCCGAGAGAGAGAGAGGGGTGAAATGCTTTACGAGAATGTGTCCAACTGAAAACACCGCCATCGGAAAACCTGCATAGAGAAGTACAACTTATGTCTCAAATACATGATATATACATGGTATGGGCGCAGCCATCCATAACAGAGTATGCAATAATCCAGATCCAAGGCATGGACGCAGCCCTCTAGTGAGGATCGGTAAATAGACTCGGGTATGGTCGCAGCCATCCAATCAGTGATTAACGAATCATAATAATCCACAAAATCGCAGCCTGGATTATAACAGGCAGAATCCAGGGTCTTGCGCTCCATCTCGACCCGAACAAAGTACAAGTTCAAGCATGCGAATATGTGAGCTGAAGTCAAACATGCAAGAACATCGCCTGATTACCAGCCAATGATGAAAGTTGTTAACAGACGCGAGAGGTACCACCATTAATGCCAATGGTCCTCAAGGTACTACAGGTACAATCTACGGCATGTGAAAAAATGAGCTGACATCGAACACCCTCAGAATCACTCGATCAGAGGCCAATGATGAGAACGTCACGTCGAATGTGAAGAACCTGTCATTGAGGCATGCAGGCTTCCAAGGTACCAGAAGGGAGTCTCTAGATCAGCTTCCGGGATAATGAACTAAAGTCGACAGGAAGTGACCTTGATCGAAGGTGGGCCATAGTGTTTCCCACATCATCGACGTGAGACAGAGGAACCTAATGTCTTTGTGAATCAGGATCAGATGAGAATCAGAGGAAGGTTGATACTTGCAGAGGTCAACTTCTCTTCAACACATGGCGGCACGACAGTGATTTTGGCAGTATTTGACATCAACGGATCAGAGTTCATGGCGACGAGGCAAAGAGAAGATGAGAGGTCAAAAAGGATCACCCAAATCCACGAAGGCAAGTGGAAAAACGAGATGAGATTTCCCCAACCTGACACGAATGCAGAGAAGTGCCATGTTCAAGAGCGACATACTGCCGACACAACATTGATTGTGGTTCCATTTTCCCCCACCATTTCTAGCGAGTACCCCAATTATTTTGATAACCAACTTGAAGGGGATAGCATATGCTTGTAATATAAGTTCGTCCTTTGGACGAATCCATCCTAGTACATTTAACGAGCCCTAGGAAGGAGTGACTCGAATAACGTCATTACGACTGAACCCAATGTCATCAGGGTTTAACGAGTCTGACAGAGGAATAACTCGGCGTCTTTTCAAATTTAGAGAGTTTGAAAATACAGCGGAAAATTAAACTCCAACGGTCCCTTTTCGTAAATAGTTCCTCAGATCCGAAAAGGTAGAAAACTGTGTCTGAGAAAACCTCCTAGTCGCAATAGGCTAGGGTATTCCTTTTTCGTAAATAATCTATCCCAGCCCAAAAAAGGGGTAAACGTATACTAGGTAGATGTCGTTTCAGGGCCACTTTAACGAGATCGAAATGACAAGGGCCTCGGCAATATTTTCATGTTTAGAGAGTCAGAAAAGAGCTGAAATATGACTCTGAAATGACTTTTTCGTGTATTTACCGAGTCCGAAAAAGTATAAAATACAACTTGTGTCACCGTTTAAGTTGCGTAATAACCTGTTGCTACACATAAAGGCAAGTGTAAAATCCATTTTCAACAAAATATATCAAAATATTAATAAAAAATGACTTTTAAAACCTAATTAGATTTTAAAAGTTATAAATAAGTCTCAAATGGTAAAGAGAAAATTACTTTTACTATTTACCTCATTGGAGAGCAGCAGTGGTCCATTTGTGTGCAAAATTCTGGCGGCGACTGCGACTGATCTGGGCTACCATTCAGTTCCCCGTTTATTCCAGGTAATAGGCGTTTCCTTAAGCTCCATTCCAATCCATTTTTTATACATTTTTATTATGCATTAGACTTCTGGGCGAACCATTTTGAAATTTTAGGGCTCGCTCCATTGGCCCGGGTATTGAGCACGGACCCGCGCAAATGGACATTTCCTCACAAAGAGTTCGCGCCAACGGCGCAACGCAATTTTCCGCTCAAAATTTTGAAAATGTGAGCTATCTATGTGGATTTTCAAATGTTCCAGAGATCTAACAATGTATTTTTTATTGTGTTGATGCAGATATAAAAGCAAAAATGGTTATCGAATGGAAGGAGAGGGAACATGGAGAGGAAGATGAAATGGCTATTGAGAATGAAGCCTGCATGACTGCACTTAAGAACTGTGGACTTAAGAAATTCGTCCTCACACCCTGTTAACGAGCTCAACCAGAGCTACTACAATACTTGGTCAGTATATGGGACGAAAATGAAGAAGTATTTAAACTTCAGAACCAAGTGCTGGAACTGGAGGTTTTCGACGTATATTTCATAACCGGATTGTCGCGCAGAGGTCCGGTGCCCATCCTGACAGGCAGCAGACCATCTGGGGAAAAGATGGAGCAGGTGATGGCGAGGGTGTGCCCAGGGGCACGAACCGAATCAAGAAGCGGGAAAGTGGACATCCACACTGTCCAGGATCTAGCACTGAGAGTAGTGCTACACACCATCACACGAGCTGCGAGATCGCAAGCTCCACACGAGGCAACCAAGGCCCAAGTCCTACTAGCCGCTGAGTATATGAGTCCAACACTGTTTGATTGGGCTACTACAGTGACAAAAAATATCAAGAGGCAGCTCACAAAGTGCAAGCAAGTCAAACTGAAGCAGTTTGGCTATGGTTCCATTTTGGTATCGTTCATCCTGGAACGATTACCTATATTTTAGGGCCAATGGGGCCATAGTTGCTGAGCCGATACCAAGAGAGCCAAGGATGGCTCGCTGGGCAGCACTTATGCCCAGATCAGGAGGAGGCCAACATATGTCCTGGAGGCTAGAGTTTTTCGGATGGTTACGGCGTCAGTTGATCGTGGTCGAGGATTGGCCCTATGCCAGGACCGATTTCACTGGAGACCCAAATCTCCCACTTCCAGAGGGGGATGACTGGGACGAGGAGTTGGGTATGACCTCTCTTTTTGATTTTTATGTTTTATGATTTTTTTTGGTAATACATGTCCATTCTAACACCAGTTTTATATGTATGCAGATGTCGGCCTAGAGATACCTGCCGGTATGTCTCCTATTGCACAGAGGACTCAGCCCACAGCTGACCCTCAGGCAAAGGGTGCTGAGGGAGGAGAGTTGATCCAGAACCTTGAGGGGATTTCCCGAGGGATTCCAGACTACGCCCGGCTGGAAGATGTCCCGATGGCGTATCAGAGACATACGGTGGGAGTGCCTAGTCGCCTCCACTGACTACTGAGACGCTTAGTGCGCGCGGTAGCATGTTACCACGAGCACCATGCGGATTAGACACCTAGGGCTTCTTTCATGCATATTTTTTGAGAGACATGTCGTCTCCGGATGTATAAAGACGAACATGTATATTTTTTTATTTTATGTGATGCACACTATGTAAACATTTCGACACACATATATATACATACCTATTCCTGGATGGATATTTCTACATGTGATGATGTTTTGTTTATAAATTGTGCAAATTCCTATCTAAAACCAAATTAGCTACTGCATCTGTTAATGTATTCATATGTCTGGGTATGTGTTGATATGTAATATAGTCAAAATTTCTCTCCAACAGACGAATACGCAAATACAGATGTAAAATGGATGGATTTCTTACTGAATAATGCCCGTTAAGCTATAATACTACAAGTTGTGAGTCTAGATACACAAGTAATTCACGAATGCCGAGGTCCACAGCCTTGGTTAATAATTCCAATACAGCACTATATTCCGCGATATTATTTGTAGCAGGACCCAGACATACACCTTGTAGGTTAACCAACTCACCAGCAGGATCATAAATTACCTAGGCTGCCAAAGACAGATTCTTGGTACTACGGGAGGCACCATCCGCGAAACCCACAAACAGAGTAATGGACATCTGCACAATTAGGAAGACCCGATCAGCAGAAAGACACTTACATCGCACACCACACCACACATGCACACAAATGAATATACACACCTATGTACACACACCACACTAAAAATAACTTCAAGCGTAGTATTTCTTAAGGTATAGCCCATTCCTAGGCTGCGCCAACGGAACTCCTTCATAATCAATGAGCTCATAAGCCCCATTTTTCAGTACTCATTTTACTATATAGGGCACATGCCACATGGGTTGGAGCTTTCCTACCCTGAGTTTGTCGTGCGCTTGGTCGTATAGGAGGACAAGGTCCCCTTTGAAAAAGGAATGTGGAGAGACTGATTGATCAAAGTGTGCTTTGACCCGCTTTTTTTGTGCTTCAATGACTAAAGCAGCCAAGCGGCAGGTTTCATCCAACCGTTCCAAATACAAGAGACGCTCTTCTTCAAGAGAAGTATCGAGAAAAAGTTCCACGGCCAACTTTAAGGAAGGAATTTCGCACTCAACCGGAAGAGTTGCTTCCAGACCATACACCAATTGGAATGGTGTGAATCTGGTTGCACTCTTTGCTGACGTCCGGTATGCCCATAGAGCTAAGAACAATTGGAGGTGAAAAATGGACTTATGAATTCCAACTGTTCATT
Source organism: Pinus albicaulis (assembly GCA_034641835.2). Lineage (NCBI taxonomy): Eukaryota > Viridiplantae > Streptophyta > Pinopsida > Pinales > Pinaceae > Pinus > Pinus albicaulis. The sequence continues at coordinate 40,877,858 of CM076576.1, forward strand.
GAAGCATTGTGACCAAAAATTTTTTCACATCCTCAACCTGGCCTGGGGGTAATATGGTGTTGAGCTATCGTGTCGTAAGCCCAATCTTGATGTCAGCTCGGCCATCATGTAGTCTCGAAAATGAGTGCCATGATCAGTTACAATGGCCTGAGGGACCCCGAAACGTGCAATAATGTGGTTGAAGATAAATTGGGCAGTTGTCTTACCATCGGCGGCGAGTGTAGGCATCGCTTCGGCCCACTTAGTAAAGTAGTTGACAGCGACAATTATATATGCATGCCCCCCGGCCGAATGAGGGTTACACGTCATGAAATCTACGCCCCATTTTGCAAAAGGGCCGACGGTAATGACAGGATGCAGAGGGAGGGGTGGCGCGCGCATCTTGCGCTAAAAAAACTGGCACGCGTGACATTTGCGGACTGCAACAATACAGTCTTTAAAGATTGATGGCCAGAAGTAACCCGCACGCAGAATATTCTGGGCGGTGGCATATCCATACATGTGACCGCCACAGGCACCATTGTGACAGTCATTTGAGACTCTTTCGGCCTCTTCCAAATTCAAACACCGACGGAGCACCGAATCTACTCCAACCCGGTATAATGTATCTCCTACAATGCGGTAGGGTTGAGACTGATGCCGAATTCGACGTTGGGCATCTTTGGTCAACTTAGAGCGAAAGGTTGACGTCTGAAGATACACAATAATATCGCCATACCATGGGTCACGGGTGCTTATAAGGAAGATGGTTTCGTCTGGAATATGTTCTTCAGAATGAGATGGTGGGGAGTCTATTGGGAGGGAGCAAATAAGATCTGTGAAAACCAGTGATTTGGTCGACTTAGCAGTAGTAAACTCTAGGTTGAAATCCTGAAGGATAATGATCCATTTGGAGTATTTTCTCCCCAGTAATTGTCGAGAAAGAATATACGTCATGGGGTTGCAATCTGAAACCACGGTAATGGTACGCAGTAGGATGTAATGGCGGAAACGTTGTACAACTTGTACAGCTGATAAAGCTAGCTTCTCGACGTGAGCATAACGTGTTTCCATGTCAAGAAGATTTTGTGATAGATAGTAAACAACGTGTTTGTTGCCATCATCGTCATCCTGCACCAGAACCATAGCTATGGTGCTAAACGCGGCAGCCAAGTATAGAGTGAAATCACGGTGATAGTTTGGAGGCCGAAGCAACGGAGCATTAACTAGTAATGTCTTAAGCTTCTCAAAGGATTTTTGAGAAATTTCGTCCCAATGAAAGGGAACGTTCTGCTTTAAAAGATGTGTGAATCCTTTGGCCACTTCCGCGTAGTTCGGTATAAAGCGTCGTAGGGTGATGGGAGATTGACAATGGCCTCGACCTTTAGGGGATCGAGGCAAATCTCGTCCTTGGAGACTATGAACCCCAAAAGACGGCCAGAATCCACGTAAAAGACGTATTTATGAGGATTGAGCCGGATATTATAGCGTCGAAAGCGAAGGAAAATCTGGCGGATATGTTCCGGGTGGTCCTCTCGCCGAGCTGAATGAGCTGGCAGATCGTCCAGATAAGGCTGAACGATATGACGTATGTCATGGAACGCATAAGACATAGCAAGCTGGAAAGTGGCTCCAACGTTCTTCAAGCCGAACGGGAGCTTTTTATAGGCAAAAGTACCCCACGGACAAATGAATGCAGTCTTGTGTTGATCAGCAAGTAAAATATTTATCTGATTATACCCGTAAAATCCGTCCATCGGGGAATGAATCTCACTCCCGGCACATTCGTCAATGATTTGATCTATGAAAGGAGTGGGGTAATTGTCCTTTGGATAGGCCTGATTAATATCTAGGTAATCAACACAAACTCTGATAGTACCCTTTTCCTTATCTACAGGGACAATGTTGGAGACCCATTCTGTGAGGGGAATTGGGTAAATGAAGCCCGCGTTCAGAATTTTTTCAACTTCTGCTTTAATAGCAGTGGCTTTGCAAGGATGCACCAAGCGTAGGCGTTGGCACACGGGTTTCACACCAGGATAGGTAGGAATCTCATGCACTACTATCCTAGGATCAATCCCGGGCATTTCCTCATAGGACTAGGCGAACACGTATCTGAATTCTCAAAAAAGATCAGTATAAACTCGTATCTCATCAGGAGAACAAGTCACTCCCATGTGTATGTTCTCAACTATCCCCGGTTTAACGGAGATGTCGATTGGAATGGTTTGAGTGATGTTGCTCAAGTTTCCCTCGGAAAGCACCTCATGTGTCAATATGGGCGTCTGGAGAGGTGGAGTGGGAACCTGAAATGAAAAACTCTTTAGACAATCTAACATTGCCCCCAAGCTAGGCATGAATGAGGAACGATGATGTCCATCTCTCCAAGGTAGCTCCTCAATAGACATTGTTTCAAAAATGGCTTCATCAGAAAAGAAAATCTCTTTAATAGGATCAGGCGAGTCGGCCTCGCCGAGCCAGGGGGATTGAGAATAGATGTCTAAAGCCACGCTCAAAGGAGTATGCTAAGAAGGGGGAGGATCAGATGCGGCGACGATTTCATAGTAGTTAATCTCTACCAGAGTTAAGGGCATCTGTTCTCCAAACTTAGCCACCTGCTCAGGCGAAGAGATGAGCCATGGGTTGTCAGACCTAGAGATCATATTAACTTGAGCGGTGTGCGGTGGTGGTGCGGGAAAAATACCCATGAGGACGGGGTCCTTAAAGAGACCGGGTCCTACACTGTCAGCGGGATTTGGGATCTGATCCACGTACAAAACATTGTTCTCAGAGGTGGAGGTGAAGAAATACAATTGATCCACGTAACGATTTTTCCCTCATGAGGGAACTTAATAAGTCAAAAGAGGGTGGACGGCACGCATAACATGGTGTGAGTCCAACTGCAGCCGAGAAGTATATTGTAGTTAAGCTTGGTGTCAACTACTTCTACTTCTACATTGATTGTCTTCCCCTCTAAGGTAATCGCTAAACTCTCGAGAACACCCAAGGGTTTCGATTCCCGACCATCAAATGCCTCTAGGGAATTAGGAGACGATGAAAGGGCCGAAGAGCCAATGGCCTTCCAGAAAGCGGACGACATGACATAGGTAGAAGCACCTTCATCCACAACAGCCCTATGGATGTTAAGACCGTTGATCCCAACTTGAATAACAAGAGTGAAATGATGTGGAAGTCGGGGGGTAAAGTTCTCTAAGTCGAAGGTGAGAAGATTAGAATCAGTGGGATCGATCCCACCGATTGCAGAAAATAAAGCTTTTCGTTGTGACGGGAAACTTTGAAGAACTTCCTATGCAGACATGGCAGAAGGCGCCTATGCTAGATCCTCAACAATACTGTAGTGCTGAGCGGCACGGGCATTCGGATTGTAGGAATATCTTCTTAGAACACCTTTAGAAGGTGGCCTCACAATAGGTTCAGCAGTAGGATTCTCAATCTCTAATGAACCGGAGACAGGTGGGGGAGGTGGGTCGTCCACAACTGCCTTCCCAACTGCCTGACGCGATTCATTGTAGTCCTTTGAACACGTAGCAATAGAGATAGGTGCAGCACCATTCATCATAGAGACCTGGGACCCAAATGGTGCAGATGGTGAAGGTTGTTCAACCATTTGGGTCTACTGAGATGGGAATGGTTCTTTAAGAACTGATGGAGTCCCTTTGGAGCCTTTTAGAATTTGAATAACTTCAGATCGTCATGGACAATCTTTTGTATAATGATCTCCTTCACAAATGAGGCAGGGGTACTTCGGTTTACATTGGGAACCGTCCTTGGTATGAGGTTTGGACTTTGGCTTTGGGGCATCGGATTTGGATTTACCTTTGCCCTTATTTTTCCCTTTGGAGGCTTTCTCCGTAGGATTAGCCTGAACGACGTTAACCTCCATAGTTTTTCCAGAATCGGGAGGGGCGGGAGGAGAAGAATTATTGGATGAGTTGGAATTCTGCTTCCCATTCGAATATTTCTTCGAATTCTGAGACACGGAACCAATAACACCATCCACTGCCAGGGTAGGTGGAGCTTTAGAGTTTCCATACCATGGAGCATCAGGCAAAATATCATAAAGCGTGCCGGACTGAGAGTATACTAGATCCAGATATTGGGCACGCGCTATGGCTTGTTCTTCAGTCACACACGCTCCCATAGCAATATCTTGGGCGATTTTGTTAACGAAGGAGGTGGTGAACCAATGAGTTAGTATCTAATCAGGTATATGGAACTTAATCAGTCTACAACGGCGTCGCCACTCATGAATGTGATCAGAAATGTGGGTGGCTTTGTCCTACTTCAAAGAAGTCAGGAGGTGCGTCACGACTTTGTAGCGAACCGGTAACTGAAAGCGAGTCAGAAAAGCCATGGCTAACGTATTGAAATATTGAAGATGCCACAGGATAACTCAATATACCACTTAGCAGCAACGCCAGTCAAAGTGCGCTGGAAGAGGCATAGAGGAATTGAATCATCCACCCAAGAGTTGGACGAACACCAAAGATGGCAAGTCATCACATGAGCTTGGGGGTCCTCCCCAGCTTTACCCTCAAACTTGGAGCAATCACTGGGTACCTTGGTAGGAACCAGAGGCCAATAAGGATTGTGCAGAATCGGATCATTGGTTGATTTCAAGACATCCGGTAATTCCAAGGTAGCCAGGAACGGAAATGGTGGATTGGACGGCATGCCTGGCCCTTGATAAGGACCAGTACCTGTACTCCACGCTCATTGAGAATATCCTTGCCCCCAGGGGTTCTGTCCCGTAGGATTCTGACTGTAGGGGGTATAGTTCGTATATCCAGCCTGATTCGGTTGCTGGTAACCAGCGTACGGGGCTTGATAACCAGAGTATGGACCCTGATTGTAAGTTGGCCCCGTGTGAGCAACATGTGGATTTGGCTGCTGAGCATAGGTGTAGCCGGGTTGTTGAGAGTAATAGTTATAACCTTGGGGCTGGCTATAATTCGGTCGATACTGACCACGAGAATAGTAACCGCCTTGAGGTCGAGTGGGCTGCTGATAGGTGGGACCTTGTTGAGCCTGATAATTAGGGTGCAACAGTTGATTTGGCTGCAGTATTGAATAATTCGGCTGTTGGGCAGGGTTGACAGGATGTGCAGGCTGGCCTGGCTGAACAGGCTAACCTGGCTGAGCGGGTTGCCCTGGTTGAACAGGTTGACTCGGATAAACAGGTTGTGCCAGTTGTGCAAGTTGACTTGGCTGTTGAGGAGCACTAGGTTGTGCCGGATAGGCCGGTTGGCCTAGTGGAGGGACACCAGGTTGTGCCAGATTGGCTGGTTGGCCTGGTGGCGGGATACCAAGTTGTGCCGGATGGGTCGGTTGGCCTGGTAGCGGAATGGAGCCAGGTGGTTGCTAATAACCGGTTTGACCCACAATAGGACCATAAGATGGTCCTGGCTGATGTGCAACATTGGGACCAAGAGAATATTGTGGCTGCAAAGGTTGAGAAGGTTGGACTTGCCCCCCAGGACCATATGCCGGCCCCAGTTGGTAACCCGGTTGGCCTGTGAGTCCTTGAGGTTGCCCAGGTGGGACTCCAGGGAGAGGCTGCACGAGTTGACCAGAAGGGTTGTAATACTGTCCTTGCGGACCGTACAATGGCCCTTGCTGGCCCGGAGGGTAGCCCTATATGGGTTGTCCCTACGGGTCATAAGGATAGCCAGGCTGGCCCGAAGGTTGGCCTTGAAAAGGTTGTCCTTGCGGGTTATAAGGCTGTCCAGCATGGTTATACGGTAAACCCTGAGCATGAAGTTGAACCTCAGGAGCAGGTAAACATAAAGGGTTCCCATGCTCATCGTACTGATATGGAAAAACGTACACAGGTGTACCATCCTGTGCATAATATGAAAAATACGAGCGGTTGGGATCCTGAGAGGACTGTTCGACCTCAGGGTTCGATTGTTGGAGGGACAATCAATACTCCTCCAGAGAGATGTTCTCCGACATAACATATGTTATATAGATGTCTTCAGGAAGCGATGTGGTCCTTACGGACTGGGTAGTAACAGCGGGTGTAGATGCGGCCACACAAATAGTGGGCATGGAGGGTATAGAAGTAACCTGAAGGGATGACGTAACAGGTGTCCGTGGAGACATCCCCAATGAAGGAACAATCAGCCTCGTAGAAGGAGCTGATACCCCCATAGAGGTAGCGGGGGCAATAATCTGACCCAAGGATCTATACCCAGCTGGTAATGATGGACCAGGTGATGACATAACAGATGGTTCAGGGTTTCCTTCTGGAAATAACTATCGGGGGAACAACTGGTAATCCCAACCAGACGTAGGGATTTCCTCGCTAGCAGAATCACTCATATTTGAACCCGCTGCTAGATCTCGTAACAGACGGCGAGGACTAGGAGGAATAACAGTAGCTATAAAAGGCGAACCCGATGTAAGAGGAGGGAAATATTCCCCTACTCCCAATCCAAACCAAGGGTCGAAAAAGGGCCAATTGAACTCAACTGGTCCTCCAAAGGGCTGCTCAAACAGAACCAGTCCCCCATTGTGAAACTCGAAAACGATGGGCTGCTGGGGTTCAGCAGAGGATTGAGAATCCTCTGATGAATCGTCTATATATGGACTACCAGTAGACGAAACAGAAGGTTCCTCCACTGTGAAAACAATGAAAAAAGATCAAGCACAACACACACAGGCTGAAAAAGAGTCAAGACACGCAATCAAACGGCCAACAAGCAAAATCTAACAAGGTGTGGGATCACGGGTGATTTATTTTACCACATTGAAACTTAGAAACTTCACCATTTCATGTTTTAAGAGTCGAGAAACTGATGAAAGGTGAATCTATCTCTTTCAGTTTTGAAGCAAGCGTGAAAGGACAAGCGCTTGGTGATCCTTTCAAATTTAAAGAGTCAGAAAAGATCAAATGACTACTCAGGAATACTAGGCAAAGGGTGTACCAAATAACCGTGAACTACAATATACACCTTGGTTTTAAAAATGAAAGAGAAATCAACCAAGGACTTAACGTACGTGTAGGCAATCTCCTCGAATGTTGTGTCCGGTGTATCACGGATATAGGGCAACAGACTCGGCTTCCTATGGATAAAGGATAGAAACCTAGTGGGGACTCCCTTTATATACTCGACGGTATGGGGAGCAGAAGTCCATACTAGTGCTGTCTAAAGCCAAGAGGCGAACGACAGCTACTAGGTTTAAAGACGCCAGAACACGTCTCTAGCCTAGACCACTAAATGTTGCGTTAATGTTTCAATGTTGCCTTAGTGTAAATTGAGTAAATTTTAATGTTTATCTTCAATTACGTTTCAGTTTTCAGGCCCTAGCGAGTGTGATGTCACAAAATCTCCTAAATGCACACTATATGCCACAGTATATCATTTCATTCGATGAAAGCTAATTATGAGAGAGTTGAGAGCTTTTCATACAAACAAAATGATCAGAAAAAAACCAACAAAGTGTCTAATGCAACTAATGTAAACCAAAAATTTTCTCTCAAAGTGACTAATCACTAATAAGACCGAAAAGATTTTAATTTTCACTAACTAATCAAAAGCAAAAGAGATTTTTTATATTTTCAATGTTTAATAGAAAAGTTCACTAAACAAAATGAAAACTAATGAAGAGCAATTTGAGATGCGATAGTAAAAGAGAAAAGATAAGCAAATCCACTCAATGACAACACGTAATCAAACCTCAAATTGACAAAACAGTCCCTCAAAACCAAAAGAATCCCAAAGACTCAAATGGACCATGTAATATAGGCCCAAAACGAGACAAAGCGCAATTCGAATGAAGAAGAGAACAAACACTCAAATAACACAATAAAACTATAAACAACCACCAAACGAATGTACAGAAGAAATCACAAGGTCGACTGAACAAATAGAGACCAAAATCTCCCAAGGGAGGCTCGACACACAAGAGGAAATGATGGAAATGGGCAAACAACCAAAGGACGAAGGTCACAGCCAGTCAAACAAGGCTCCAGAACACTCAAGCAGTTGAAAAAACAAAACCAAACACACCGATCAAGCTCAGGAAGGTCAAAAAAGAGCAAACCCTAGTACCTCACAGGATTGGCATGACTGTGAGGCTGAAACTAGCGCCAGAAACAAATTGGCGCAGGTAATACACAAGCAACCTGCGCCAATGGGTGTGACTGTCAAGCTGTAAAGTGTGCCAGTCGAGTTTGCTAAGGAAAAATAAAAATAGACAATCCAACAAGTATACCAGTGATGATTAAGCTGACCAAAAGCCAAAACAAGAAAGAGCCAGCCAAAAGAGCCGATCAAGCAAGTAGAATCGAGAAACAACCGAAAAGACAAGACAATACTCCAAGTGTTCAGTTTACAAACTAAACCAGAGATTGACTGAAGCAGCTTTGATCTACTTCGCTAATGCAGAGAAATAGCATTTTTAAGGCTATCTGGCTAACTTTAGGCTCTGTCTATAGCTTATAAAACAAACAACAACAAGCTAGATGATCCCCAGTGGAGTCGCCAATTTGTTGTGGAGGTAAATCCCCTCTGCGGATAGAGGTGATCCCTACTAGCCCAGACCGGGTCTAGCAACAATCGTTCACGCTACAGTGCAGGTTCCTAATTGCAAATAAACCAACTAGCGATGAAGGCTTACCTGGAATCCAACGCTGTCGCCCGTAGAGAAAGTAGCACTCCCATTCCTTAGCTCCGATAGATCACAATCCTCACGATCTCTGTGATCGGACACCTGCACACGCAAGAAAAAAAACAAACGCAAGCGTAAAATCCAGTATATGCAACTATCCGTCCGTCAGAGAAGACATAACTCATCATAATAATCAACAACAAGAGTGGAACTATAACCAATAGTCGCTTATCATTAATCAATTAAAGAAGAATACAACCATAGCTCTGACGCTGAATTCTCCTTCGGAGGGTCACCAGCGGAACACGTCTCGAAAAATCTTGTCGGGGATGGGACAAACCTCTCTCTTCGGATTTCTCGACAATGATCTCCTTGCTTGGATTTGGCCTTAAGGGAATGAATCAAGGCTCTTGCAGCATAAGGCTCTGATGGCTCTTGGGAACTTGGAGACTAGCTTGCAAATGAGATGAGCAAGCTTTTATAGATGGAGGAAGGGGAGTTGGGATCGCTATAATCATGAGATTGGCCCTATCTTCAAGGAATCTTCCATGAGAGGTGGCAAACCACTTCCTCTACATGGAGATCTAGAGCCAAACCTCCCAACTCAAATTAGATACCAGTTTCTGGATCAGTTAGGATGAAACTTCCGCCATTTATTTTTTAAAAACACTCCTTAAAATGGCTGGCGCGAGTGCGACTCTGGGACAGAGTGCCAATTGGCACGGGTAATGAACTGGCTACCCGCGCCAATGCAAAAAGGGGTGTTTTTAGAGTTTTCCACAAGGATTTGTCTTCATGGCAATGAAATTACATGTTTAGAGGAATGCCATGAAAGTGTTTTCAAGTTATGTCACTGCTCACAGGTCATGGAATGAGCCCTCCAATTGTGCGGGATGGGGAATTGCAGGGACGGTGACAAATTACTGTGTAACACTCCCCTTCCATCTCCTTGAGATTTTCTTTAACACCTTCCAAGGTTTGGAAAAGAAGCAGGGAGACCTCCTCTTCCTTCATCCCTCCTTTTCCTCTTTCTCTCAACAAGAAATTAGGCATGTTACAACATTGTAGATCATATTGTGTGGCTGAATGCTCACACATAGCATAAGAAGTACTGGGGATTTCTTCATAAGAAGAATTCCTTGAGGGATTTGCATGTCTTCCCCTTCTCATTCCCCTGATTTCTTCCTTCAATTCATGCATGGCTTAAGAGAGAGTGTTAGAAAAACTCTTCTCTTTGTATTTTGTGTAATATTTCTTTAGTATTCTTCTGATGGCTAGATCTCACAGGCTAAGCCAGAGATCATGCTTTGATACCACTGTAATATCCCAAAATGGGAACTGTCAGCAAGGCATGACTGGAAAACGCATTTTCCAGGAATGGCTGCTACAAGATTTGAAACCAGCACTTGGATCCCTTATATCTGTGTATCTAAGTCCTAAATCCAAGAGGATATCAAAAACAAATCTTTCTGGGTGGGGCAAACAGGCCTCCCACACCTAGTATGGCTTGATAAATAACCAATGAGGGACTGCATCAATGTATAAACACATTAATGGATATGAAGCATCAAATAATCTCATAGGACATGTTAAAAACACATATCCATCAATCCAAGCTACAACAGTAAACTGTACTTCATTTTATGAGCCAAAAGTTGGGGAGAAGTAGAAATTTATGCCCTAAAAGGGTTAATTTTAGAGATGAGCATAAAAATAAGGGAAAGTGATGATGGGATCTCGTAGCTTAGGTCATGTGTGACTCACATACCAAATTTCAGCCCAAACAAATGACTCTAGCTATGTTAAACAGATCTCCTACTCCCGAAATGGCTTAAAGCCAATCCCCATGACTTAATTATTGCAGAAATTACTGAAGCACAAACAGCATGATTTTCTGAAGGTGATGGATGCAATATGGTATGGAAATTAGTAAATCAGATCTATATCATGGTTCATACAATGTACAATAGATAAACAGAATAATTATAGGAAGAAACCCTCAAGATTGAGGTGTTGCAACAACATATTTGAGACTGCAAAGCTTGACAGTGTTATTTCATTGATGCTACAACTGAATATATTACACATCAGATCTAGAGCATATTTGTATACAAAAATATAGATCCAATACAGATCTGTATACTACATGGGATCCTTAATGCATTCCCCTTGGGTATCTGAGCAAATCATGAACAACAGTGAGTAGATCTGAGATCTAAGTTGCAGTCCTGCAGTAATATTCAGAAATGTTGCAGTAAATAGAACCATATACAAATCAGATCTGAAGGGAACAAGGATTGGTTGTCCAATCCATGGATCACCACAATGCAAGGAAAGATTCTCAACACCAAATATCACTCCTCAAAACGTTACTCAGATAACCTGCAAATTTCCTCTTGTAGATAACATAGTTATGGAGGGGAAACTACGCTGTTAGCTTCAATGATGATTAGGCGTTATGCCTAGATCTGAAAATGCAGCTCCAATGATCCAATACACTCTTCTAGGAGGTTAAATACACACTCACTGAGAATAGGCACTATATTTGCCTAGATCTGAGTAGATCTAGCTTCCACTGCTGCAGCTTGCAAAAAAAATCAAACCCTCAACATGATCTGAATTGTGGTTGGAAGATGAAGCTTGGCCCAAAGTGTGATAGTGGACAAGATAGAACAAGTCTCCTCCAAGAGCTTCTCAAGGAAGGAGGTGGGATTCCCAACCAGGAACACCCAAGTGCTAAACAACACTATTCTCAGCTAAACAACCAAAGAATAAGGAATGTCTAAACAGACAACACCTTCTGAAATATCTAATAATCAACCCTCTCCTTGGTGTGCTCCTCCTCCTTTTATAATTTCAAAATCTTGTCAAACCCTAAACCACCTTGACAATTTAGCCTCATTCACATGGGTGACCTCCAACATGAACTGTATTGTGCCTTTAGGAGATACATTGCATGTAGACAGCATTGTGGATTTGGTCTTGTTGACCCAGTCAATTGGCCCAGCCTTGTTCATACTTAAGTGTGTTTATGAAAGTAGCTCAGATTTAGCTTGTTTCACATTAAGCATTGATTTATTTTGATGTTTAGGAGTTATTATTGTTCCTCCTTTACAATTTTATTCATAAGCATGAAAAACAAAACAAAATTGAATATTCCTATTAGCTTGGGCTAATTAGGAATATTACAGAAAAACCGAAGCTTGGGTTTCAAGCCCACAAAATAATTTTGTGTGCCAACTCCTCCACAACCCTTAATCCTAGGGTTTGGAGTACCTCCCAAGATACAAATATCAACCAAGATTCCCTAGAGGCTGTGGTTTGAGATATGATTCCTGGAACCCTGTAACAACTTGATTCCATAGAGGATGTGGGTTGAGATGATAATTCTTTGGAGTCATGTGACAGCTTAGGTACCTAGAGGCTCTGGATGGAATGAAATCACAGGAGACATCTAACATATTGGGATTCCCTAGAGGTTTTGGGTTGAGCTAGATACTCTGGAGCCCTGTAACAACTTGGGAGGAGACCATCTTGAAGTAGAGATAGAGACAAGATCGAGTCACAACTCCTGGTTACAGCCCTGACTAGTACAATGGTTTCTGGATTCCCTAGGAGGGGAGAAAAACATTTTATGTGTATGAGGGGGTGAGGTTGGGAACCTCTAGACTCCCCATGAAAGCAAGGAAGAAATGAACAGTTGTGGGGGTTGAGTCAGGAGTTCCTTTGGAGTCCCTAGAAGGATCTAGAACTTGAGCGCAATCCCATCAACAAAAAAATCCCCTTAGACTCTGGAATCTGGCTTGGGGGTGATAGCTGAAAGTAACAGTGGCTGAAATTGTCTATGGTTGGGTGGAGAATCATAGCCCCAGACCGAGTTTCCCTGCAAGATAAAAGTTATGTATTGTATGATTAATATTGCAATTTATTGGTTATGTTGCATCGTCAGTCATAATAGATGTGGATAAAAGGGATTGTTGTATGTTTTGTTGTCTATAAACCTATGATGAAATTGTGAAGTGATGTTACCTAATTGTATGTTAATTGTGAACATGAATATGCATGGGTACTTGTGTGCAGTGCTTGGAAGTAAAAGTTTATAAGCTGACATACTAACATTGGGAATCACAGATTGTCTAAAGTTCAGAGTAGAGATGGAATTTCACCCTGAATGAAATACTTAACCATGACATAGATAACTCAATAACTAAGGTTAACGAGTACAAAAATATATTTTAGTTCCAAACCATGAACAATTAGAAGAAATGGGCTATGAGACCCTTTGTATTGATGTACATTTTATAAGAAAAACCCTTAGTTGTTCAAAGCCATTCGATGTTTACACTAGGGTATTTTCTTACAAACCTCTGTGTCGACAAGTGAGCAGTATGCAGAAGATAAAGGGGGTAACCTCGGGCCGGTTATGCCCTGTTATATTACTTCCATAGGATTTAACCTTGCTTGTACAGAAGCCTCCATTCTCGCCACAAGGAATTTGACGATGAGGGCCACGGGCCCGTACCAATATCCAAATTCTCTAGATACCCATGAGCAATCCCGATGTTGGGGCCTTTGTTTTGAAAAATATAGTTTTGATTTGTGGAAGGGTAGGAGTGGAAGGAATAGGTGGAGAAGCGCAATCAAGAAAGGAAAGGAGTTATTGCGGTTGAGGAAAACCTGAAGACAGGGGGCAGAGCATAGGCAGGTGACGACACAGAAGGCAAGAATGGACAATGAACAGGAAGCAGAATTCCCAAAAATAGAGCCAATGGAGGAAAAGAGATGGAAAGTAGCAGAGCGCAAGAGAAAATTTGAACAGAAAAGGGGTAAATATTGACAGTGTCAGTCGGCAGGAGCAGATAAGCAAGGAAGGAGTGACTTTGAGGGGAGTTAGAGGGGGATAGAGGATTAGATTCTAGGGAGAGCTCTGCAGAGCCTCTATGTACTGGATTGTGATGTACTGAACTCTGCGGAGTATGTTATGTAATGTTTTGAGCTAAATTAATAGAACTAGACCAATGTTGTGTTGTGTGCTATGGAATATATGATAGTTGTTGATTATTGTATGTTTGGCTATTTTAAAATTTTAATTTGATGCTCAGATTGTGTATGGATGAACGATAACTTATATCTCAGTTGATATATGATGAATGTGCTCTATATGAAGTGATGGATGAATTGTTGTTAGTAATATATCTTCAGTGTTAATGGTCCAGTTTGTAATCCCAATAAGGTCATGGCTCTAAGACCGAACCTGGGTCTTGCCCAGAGACCTCCTTTTTTGCCAACAAATGGTTCCATTGTTAGAACTTGAAAACTTATCTAGAAGCTAGATCATGGTATCAAGGATCTATGAGAGAGAATTTCATAGCTGGTGGGACAATCATGTAAATTAGTTCATATCGCAACAAGTGGAGCTTCGACAACAGAGGGAAAATATTTTCAAGGATCAACTTTTGTTTTCTGACTCGACGAGCAACTTGTATGAAATTTTCTAGGGAAAATTTCCTGAAGAGCTCCATAACTGGTTGCGAAGACTCTAGATCAAGTCACTTCTTGGAGGATTGTGTTGATCCCATCGTAGTTGGATGAATACATATTTAACAACACTACATCGGTTAGATACAAATCTAACCCAAGCAATATATTTTTGGGTACAAACTACCTTGGAGGGGTACATTGTAGAGTTTGCAGCTGAGTGTTCTAAATATTTTACAAAAGAAGAAGATATATTCAAATCTAGGTTGCGGGGAAATTTTTTGAAGGAAGTCCCATTGTGGATTAAATCTTTAATGGTGGACGAGGGCCTAACTCTATTCCAAAGCCCCGAGATGGAGACTTAAACCTCTAGTACTAGGGGAAGGTGTAGAGGGAAAGATGCTACGAACAAGGAAAAAGGGGGAATAGGGACATGGACGCTGGAACCTTCAATAGGTTGAGAGAACTAAGAGCACATCGAAGGGCGCAGATCACTGAGAACTGGCAGGAAAGGGCGATAAAGAGTTTAAAAAGAAAGAAAGGAATTTACAGAGGAAGGAAGAGGCACCACAGATGACAGAAGAAAGAGAAGGAAAGGTGGGACCCAAAATAGTGAACGAGTTTGTCAAGGAATTTAGGAAAATTCATAGGACCACAGCCTAAAGAGAGAAGGTAAAGAAGTCTGGTGAGGAGGAGGATGCGCACCCTAAGGAGGAGTCTGATGTGGAGTTGCATGTTGCGATGGAGCAACTATTCTAGGAGGCTGGAAACAATAATGCAAGGTAATCCTATTCCCCAAGTTTCAAGTAGCACTAATCCTAATCTTCCCCTGGTACTTTACCATCCACTTGATAAGTTCATGATAAAGTTACGAGAGTGTAGAAAATTTTGTAGTATTTAGTCCAAAATATAGATAATAGCTAACAATAGTACTAGCAGCAGAATATCTTAGCCAGGAAGTAGAGGTTTCATATTAGTACCACCAACACAAGTAAAGATGGAAGGATCATTTACCCAATACCTGGAATTTTTCGGAAAAGGTAATGATGACGTGGAAAAAAATTGGTATCTGTGTGAAGAAATTTGGTGAGCACGATAGATGCCAAATGTAGTCAAATTAATTGAATTTAAAACTACATTAAGATAAAGAGCTTTACGTTAGTTCATCAAATGGTCAGAGGTACACCAAAACCTAGCAATAGATGATGTTAAGAGGGAATTCGTCTAGGAATTCAAGCTACCTCAGATGAATCAGTAAGGATTGTCTGAACTATGGGAAATTAAACAGATGGAGGGCGAAATGACCTGGGATTTGATGAGAAGGTTTAAAGATGCAATTGGAAAACTAAGCTACCCAATTGATCCAAACCACCAGTGGGACTGGTTCATTAAAGCACTCCTACCATTGATAAGAATACCTTTAACCCAACAAAATATTGATACCCTTCAAGGTGCACTAGAGCAAGCAATGAAAATAGAAGCAATGGCTGGATACCCGTAGATGTTCAAAGGGGGAGTAACTGTACAAAATCTGTCCATACTGGGACTGCAACATCATATAGCTGGTCTGATGGAGAAAATAAAGGATATACAACCTGTGTGACCCGCACGACCCAATGTATCGTGTACACATTTCTTGATGGAAGGACATGTAGTTACAGAATGCCCGAGGTTGCACGGAGCCAATGTTGGGACTTCGGTGACTGGAGCATAGGGGGGCCCGCCAGTCGGAGGAGTTGCATAGGTAAAAACTCAAGGGTTATACCAACTGCAACCCTACTTCCCAGGATTTCCTAATCAACAAAATCAGACAACAGTAGAATGCTACAAAATATGTAAAGGTATTGGTCATCCTCCACAATTGTGGCCAATTTTGAAAAAGTATTCAAATATTCCAAACAACGTTTACTGTGAGTTTTGTGCCTCACAAACTCATCATACAGAACAATGCAGAGCTCTGGATGCATTAGTAGATCAACTGGATAGATCATCCTATAGAGTAAATGAGACTCCAAGAGGGCGAAGAGGGGGAGGAATGAGAGGTAGAAGAACTAGAGGAAGAGGACTTGTAAGGTGTTATAACTGCGATCAAGAAGGTCACGTAGCAAGGGAATGTCCACTACCAAGGCAAACATGGTGTTCCCAATGCAAAATGAATGCACATGATATTGAATACTGCCCAGAGTTGATTAAGAGGTGGGAAGAAAGAACTGGGTATTGAGGACCCAACCTGGTTAATGTAGATCCAAGGATAATAGAGACTCAACCTCTACCAAGTGTAGCTATAATAACCCATGGAGGGAAGAAAACAAGGGAGGATGCACGAGAAATAGACACAATAAAGTTAGTAAAACCTGCACCCCAAAAGAATATTTTCAACCTAGACCGACAGAAGCAATATTTTAAAGAAGCGTTGGAAACATTCTCAAATCTAGGGATTCATAAGAGTATGGAGTTGTTGCAACCGTCCAAGGAAGGAGAGAAGATGACTAATACCGAAACACCTATAGAATAATGGATAGATGTTGGACCAGTTGAAGCAAAATATAGATATGGTAGTCCAAGGAGGAGCATGACATGAGGACTTAGCTAACACCGACTCATCTGAAAAATATATAAGAAGGGTAAAAATAAATAACAGGAGAACTGGAAAAAAAATCTGTATAAATTCTCAAGTTGTGAGATTCCAATTAAGGGACACAATGTTAGATCTCGGATCAGATGTCAACATTCTGCCTAGAAAGACATGGGAAGCACTGGGAAAGCCAAAGCTGTCATATTCGCCCATACAACTAAGAATGGAAAATCAATACTGCATTGTACCAATAGGGAGATTGGAAGAAGTTGAGGTTGATGTTGCAGGAATAAATACTTATACGGACTTTGAAGTAATAGATATCATGGGGTACAAGGGCCCATATCCTGCCTTGTTGGGAATGGATTGGGCCTTTGAAAATTATGCAGTTATCGATTTGAAGAAGGAGCTGATGATATTTGAAGATGGTTAAGTCAGAGTGGTCCAACCATTGGATCCATATCAGGACCCCGGTACACAGAAACTATTGAAAATAGAGAAGATGCAAAAATTCTAGATCAAATCTAGCAAATGACAGCAGAAAAAAGAGAAGATTACATTAATCCTACAAGAGGAGGAATAGTAAGTTGGAGAAGTGTGTTATCACTTTAATAATTCTAAAGTTGTGAGATTTGTAGTTTAAAGAATATCAGAGGTAACCACAAACCTACTTTTAAGCCTTAGGATCTAGCCTTCCTAATGCTCAGAGACGACTCTCTCTATATGATTTAACTTTGTTGATTATATTTGATTTTAGGCTAGTTATATGGGGCAAATTGGTTTTGGGGTTTTGATTTGGTTTGGTGGTGAAATTAATTACTTATATGGATAACTATAGATATGTATCCCATTGGGAAAATGGAGTCAATGTGTCAAGAAGGCATATTAGGATCAAGGTCTAAAGGTAAATGTTTACAGGGAAAGATAGTAGAGTCACTTCAGATCTTCAAGGCTGATGGTGGAATGATTTTTATTGGGATAAAAGAGAAATTAAGGGTTCTTAAATCTATATTAGGAGTTAAAAGGTAGGGGTCAATCGAATTCAAGGAGCAATTAAGGGTTCCCTAATCTGGATATCAGTAGAAAACATCTAAATGATAATCAGTCAAAACATATTGATTTTAACATATTCTGAAATACAATTCATGATTTATCATTTAGATTTAGAAAAAATTTAAGAATAGATGGAAAACATAAGAAAATTGACAAGATAACAAGTGAAATACTTCATTGCAGTGGCCCAACACATGAATCCTGTAATATGATGCTTTATTTCCTGTGATCTAGTCTGCTGACTTGAAATTGATACAAAACCCTTAGGTTCAGAATAGTATAACTACATAAATGTTCAACAATTAATCCACACTCAATACTTCAAATGATGAAGTATTTACATAAAAACTTGTTCAAAATATCCTAGAATAAACTTAGGAATATTTTATGGAAAAAAATAAATATCTTCATGCAAGAAGATAGTGATAACTGCTTAACTAATTTCTAGCTATCCTAATTATTGAAAAAAATAGCTTGTTGATTTGATGAAGGCAGCAGCTGGACAACTGAGGTATCCTTCATGCTGGCAATTTCATCTTTAATCTGATTTGATCCTCATCCTTTCATCCGATAAACTTTCATCCTGATACTCTTTGACTATATAAAAACTGTTACTGCTGATGTAAAAACATCAAACTCTACTTTTTACCTTTCTTGCTCTGTTTTCACTGTAATATGATCTTATAGTAGATTAGTTAACTTCTCCCAGAACTCAACTTATGGAAATTTTATCTTCATATGTTTTCTGAAGTTTTCATCAGCTTCAGTGTATTTTGAAAATGTTGGTTTGTTCACAAGCAAGTGTTTTACTTCATGTTGTAAGTAAAACAAATTTTCAAAATTCTTATATAATACTTTCCCTGTTTGGATTCCCTGCAAATCTGATTTATTTATCTGTTTTTTTGGCAAAATATCTCATATTTTTGTCATAATCCTCCTGCTTCATTAATCTTTCATTGATTACCAGAGGATTTGGAAGGACTTTTTGCCTTAAAATGTCAAATTTGATCATAAATCTTGTGATTGCCATTTACATGTTTTGGCACTTTTCCTCTGATTGGTTCATCAAGTTATTTTTGGATATTACCTTCCTTACTTCAAGGATGGTCTCTGTTCTATCTGTAATTCCAATTTCATCCAGTTCTTGTTTATTTTTGGAATTGAGGAATTAAATAATTTCTAAGGCCTCTTCAGGTTTTTTACCTAGCTCCTCTTTTGTTTTCTGTATTTCTTTTTTTTCTACTTTCAATAAATCTTTCTGGTCATATATTACCTATATGGATGGCCAAGCATCATTGACTGCTTCAATGATATTGGGCCATAATTACTGCTTAACATGTGCCATAGGTTCTTTCAAAGTTAATTCTTTTTCCAACTTCTTGAATTTTTTATTCAACCTATTGGCTTTTTTCTCTTCATTCTTGGCATTTATTTGTGCAAGTTTCTTAGCATATTCAAGATTGTTAATCTGTTCCTTTAACCTCTTTATTTCATTTGTTTAGATAGAAATTTATTGCATTACATTTACCAATTTACTTGCCTCATATGATTGTTGTGTTGTTGCTGCTAAAGATTCAATGGCTAAGGTTGTTGATGAAGTCACTGAAACTGTTGTGGCCATTGGAAAATTAGGAGCCAATGTTTCTACCAAAGTAGATGGCACTGCTGTTGTAACTATAGGAATCATAGTGGTAGGAACTTCTTGTGCTTTGTTGGTTTCTTTTTCTTGGACCAATTTGTCCATCTCAAGTTTCATTTCTTTAATTTGGGATGTGAGATGTAAAATGAGACTCATCATCTCATATTTTTTATTATAATCCTATAAAATCTCCTTAGCTTGGAGAAACTTCAATTTTTTCTTAAGTGCAACAATATTAGCATATTTCTTTTTAATTAATTCCTCTGCAGCTTTTATATTCTGAGGATCATACCCTACCTCAATCACTAGTTCCTCCAAAGATTTGATTCTGGTATTCTTTGCATATGATGATGCCTTTTCTAGTTTGAGTTGATCTCTTACATTTATAAAATTATTTTGAAGCTTTTGTGCACTCATGGCCTTGGTGGTGGTGGAGTAAATCATCTCTCCTGCCTTCTTGTGAAATTCTATTTGATCCAGAGGATGAATATCCTGCACTGGAACTTCAAAGTCAATCTTTTTATAATCAGAGGATATTTTAGGAGCTGGCACTATGGGCTGAAGAACTGTCATCAACATCTTTTTGTTTTTGTAATCAAAGGCTGAAATCAACCTGTTATGAATGCTTGGAGTTTTCTTTAAGTACTGTGAATAAATTTCATTTTTTATTTCTTCATTTTTAGCCTTAATCTCTTTGTTTCTTTCCTTGATGTCCATATCATTTTATTTTTCTTTCTTTGATGAATACAGTTCTATACTGTACAGTTTTTGAATCAATTGTGTATTAGAAGTGGTTGGCTGTCATTCATTTTCAACTATTGTAGGAGGCATAGTGTCTTTTTCTGCAATCTTTGTGTCTATGACCTCTACTGTCTCTATTTCTTTGTTGGCAGGATTGATTTTTGGCTTTTTGTTGTATCTGAGTTTGAATTTTGTCTCTGTAGTAGTCTCAGTTGTGTAAGACCCTTCTTTCCTATTTCTTTTCACACTTCTGTCTTCCTGGGCTGGAGTTTGCAAAGTGTGACTAGTATCACCTTGCTTCTTAGCCTCTACCAGTGTATTATCTAACCATTCAAACTAGTTTGAGAATTTCTCAATATCAAGTTTCTTCTCATGTATGTATGGAGTCAATTTTCATTGTCTCTCATTTTGTTGATTATACCAAGGGGATCATAATACCAAAGAAAAATATGACTGAATTTGTATTCCTGCAACTTTTTTTCTACCTCTAGACCTGCTTCTCTGTTATTACAAATGAATGGACCAACCCGGTTCTTCAATTTAAATTGTGTTTTCTTCTTTGCAATCAAGAAATTTACAACATCTGAATTTAAAATCCATCTTATATACTCCAAATAAAATAACCTCATGGGAAGGTATTTTGGCAATTTGTGAGGAATAAGGCTTGACCCATAGACTCTGATTTCAGTGTGATTTTGGTATAAATACCAATCACCTGTCCTGCTTTGCTCAGATAGTTGCAAAAATTTCTTGATTTCATTGCTAATCCTGGGTTGCACACTGTTATTTAGCAAATTGACCAAGGGATGGATGAAAGAATTTGTGAACTCTGAATAAGTAAGCTCATTTGACTTCTTCCTAATCAAGGAAGTATAGAATATAACAGATTATGGATTTCGCTCCACATCCAGCTTCTGAAGGCTTATAGGAAACTTTTCTGACTAAAAATAAAGGAACATGTGGAAAAGGAATCAAGAATACCTAAACACACCTTCAAAGGGAAATTTGAATCGTTGTTCATGGATGCTGTCAGAAATATATTGGGAAAAGTTAAAGATAACTGCAAGAGGCTAAACAGGCACAAAAATGGACAAAAAAACAAGTACTGCTACATCAACATGTTCATATGTGAAATATCCAAGGATAAAAGACAACATGGAAATAATGTGTCTAGTTCTTTCTGAGAATTTAGAAGAGGAGTATGGAGGATTAGGCTTGGGAATTTCCACATAGGATGGCATGAAGGTTTGAAAGATATGAAATCTCTTGGGAAAATCCAACTCCAAGTAGAACTTTATGAGTTCTTTAATAGATAAAAGAAGTTCATTAGGCTCAGGCTATAATTGAAGCATCTGGTTGATAGACTCAATTGTGATGGTAAACAAAACTTCATTTTCTGTGTTCACAATGGCCCTTTGATAAGGAGAATAGCATGATTGGCATAGTCTAATTACTTTTGGGCATTGATGAGTATGGGGAAAAAAATATTTAGGCAAGTTTGATTCCGAAATAAACACCTCATCAGACTGATCTAATAGAATCAGGGCGCGTGGAGGTGAGAGAAACCTTGAAAACAACTTTTTTCGCAAGGTTCGGGTTTTTTTAGCTATCGCGCAATGAAGTTGCAGGGTAAAAAGCATGGGGCCCGGGATATGTATGCAGTGGGAGTTGTGAAATGTATTTAAAACATAGGTTTTAATACATAGCTTGGAATCACATTTGATAGGCGGGTTAATGTTTTAACAAATGAAATGCGTATAAATGTAACTTTCGCATTGGAAAGGGTTATTTATATAGTTGGATATGGAATAATAGCTTTAACCTATGGGGTAAGCGATAATATATATCGCGTGGGGAAATAAAACATAGGCTAAAATTAACATATGGGTTTTGGGATATATTATATAAGGAGTTAATTTAATACGGGCTAAAGGTGAATATTGGAGCTAATATATAAATTAATGTTTAGTAATGAAATGTGATGAGGGAGATAAAAATATATTATGCCTTAGTGTAAAACATCATATAGGGGTGAATTTCATTCTTGTGGGTCCCAACATAATTATTTTGTATTTCCAATTAGGATAAGTATTTTTTGGGTATTTTTGGGTAAAAGGGGAATTAGTTAAAGGGTTTTTACTTTCCTTAAGTATACTGAATTTTACACTTAGGAAAAGGGGATTTTTGCAAGTGAAACTGAATGATAATTGGAAAAAGGAAAACTGAAGGGGAAATAATAAAAATGGAGGCGATGAAGTATTTTTACAAGGGGATTATTTTTGAAGGAAGTTACTGATTGAATGACCAATTTCTAATTATCCATGATTTTAAAAACTACTTCTGCCTACCCATATGCTACCCTAACATTTTTTATTCATTACTTGGGTGAATTTGAGCTTGCAAGCCCTTGTTCATTTTTCTTTTAAAACAACAAACTAACTAATTCTATCCTTATTTCTTCAAAGGGCTCAGATTAAGCTGTTGAGCTCCTTATTTGTTCTCTACCTAACTACTAATATTCCAAGATTAAGCTATTGAGTTAGATCTTTATTCTCTATCTAATAACATGAATTTTAAAGCATGAAAAATTCAAGATTAAGCCATTTGACTTATCATGGATTATGGCATGTTGAACAAGCTGCACATAATATTTATTTTATAGTAAAAGTAAATAGTAGTGGCATTTAGATTTGCATCACTTTCATGTTTTATTTTTATCTCTTTTTTTTGGGGTCCATTTTTCTATTCTCTTTTGATTTTTTTTTTCTTTCAATTCCTTTGATTTTTCTTTTAGGACTTTTACACTCTTTACATTTTTTATTTTATTTTTCTGATATGGGAAAACAAATTTCTAGAAAGAAAAGTATGTATATATTACAAGACTAATAAAATTTAATTCAAAATTATGAATCCTATTATTATAGGACCCTAACAGTGGCTCCACATGGGGATGACATTTCCTGGTGAAATGTCAAGAAATTTGAGACTAGTAGCCTTTGAAATTTGATTGTGTTGGCCTTGGAACTGTTTTCTGAAATATGCAATTATTCATACTTGTGATATTTTATCCTTCAAAGCTTAGGGCCTTCTCTATAGGCTTCAACTTTGTTAGAAAAACATCCAATCCAATCTAAAATTTTCAATGTTTATGTACAATGATTAGAATAAAGAAAGTTAACTATTTTTTATTCTGAGGAATAATAATGCTTCAACATTCTACTATTGACAGGTCCACCTGGCAAATCTGATCCATCCAACTCCTTCAAAAAGAAATCATTGTTACCCATGTAACCATAAATAACATAAGGTCCTTTCCATAAGAAAT
Organism: Pinus albicaulis; assembly: GCA_034641835.2. NCBI lineage: Eukaryota > Viridiplantae > Streptophyta > Pinopsida > Pinales > Pinaceae > Pinus > Pinus albicaulis. Next base: position 40,901,285 of record CM076576.1, read on the forward strand.
AAAATTTCCCATGTTTACCTTTCTCTTCTCTCCTTGAATCCCACTTTAAAACTTTTTCACCTATATAGAAATCATCTTCCTTAGGCTTCTTGTCAAATATCTTTTTAATATTTTCTTGGACAACTTGAGACTTAAGATAAACCTCTTCTCTAGTTTTATGCAATTTTATGGTTTGGTTAATCCTTCTTTGAATATCATTGGTTTCAAATTGCAGTTCTTGAATTATCTTCATTACTGGTACTCCAAAATAATATGGAAAGATAACATCCATCCCATAAACAAGCTGGTAAGGGGATGTACCAATAGATTTCTTTGTGGTAATTCTATTTTCCCATAAGGCATTCACTAACCTTTTGTTCCATGTTTTCTTATTGTATTCTAGTAGTTTCTTGATGATGTTCACAAGGATTTTATTGGAGGACTCAGCAAGGCCATTACCTTGAGGGTAATAAATAGTAGAATGACCAAGGGTAATGTGGTATTTTTGATAGAAGTCAATCATATTTTTGGACTTGAATGCTGCTGCATTATCAGTGATAATCTTTTGGGGGCATCCAATTCTTGAGAGTATGTTGGTTTCTAAAAATGAGATTATGACAGTGTCAGTGGCTTGCCTGGAAGGTATAGCTTCTATTCACTTTATGAAACAGTTTGTGGCTGTCAAAATCCACTTGTGTTGGGCTGAGGATGGAGGGTGAATTTCACCAATGAAGTCAAGACTCGATTGTTGAAAAGGAATTTCTATTGAGATGGATTTTAAGGGCAAAGGTAACAACTTTTTCTTTCCTTCAAAGATTTGGCACTTGTGACAAGAGGTCACATACCTTTTCACATCTACAAACAAGGTAGGCCAGTAAAAACCAGCTCTCAAGATTTTATCTATAGTAGTCTTCCAGTAGAGATGTCCCCCACATTCACCTGCATGAAACTCTTCCAAAACTTTATCAGCTTCTTCTTTAAGCAAACAATTCAATAAAATTCCACCATGATCTTTCCAAAATAGTGTATTGTTTACGATACAAAACCTTGTTGCCTTTAACTTTAAAAATCTAGCTTTAGTTTTTGATAATCTAGGAGGAGATTGTAAATTTAGTAATACAAATATAATATATGCATACCATGGTCAGTCTAAAAAGGCTTTACTAATCCCTAGAGTCATCACCTCTTCCTGATCATCTATTTGGGCAATAAAATTAATATCTAAAGCATGAAAATTTGATTCGGCCATGAGTTTGGCTAAACCTTGACCTTTTATGAGTTTAGTGGGTTTAATTTCTATGTCATATTCCAAAATGGTCGCAATCCATTTGCCTCTTTTAGCATCGGGCCCATTCTATGTTAGAATTTCCTTTACAACTGCATTTGGAACATAAGAAATGATATGTGAATAAATAATGTACACTCTAAAGCCTTTGATAGCTTTCACTAAATCTATTGCCTGCTTTTCCATTACGTTATACTTTAAAGTGGCATCTCTAAGTGATTTTCTAAAAAAATCAATGGGCTGCTCATAGCTCTGATAATTTTTATATAGTAAAACTGCAGTAATAATGTGTTCTGAAGCAAAGGAAAAAATAATGAAATATTTTTTGAAATCAAGAATTATAAGGAATGGTGCTTTTGTCAAGGCTTGTTTAATTGATTCAAATTATTTCTTGGCCTCCATAGTCCATTTAAGTACTAAGCATTTTTTCAACATATTGTTAAGTTCTCTAATTATTTCAGCTAGATTTGAGATGAATCTTTTGAGAAAGTTAATTTTACCTAAGAAAGCTTGCAATTCTTTAATATTCCTAGGAGGAATAATGTTTAGAATGGCCTCTATTCTAGTTGGGTCTATCCTAATTCCCTCTTTAGATATGATATGTCCTAATAATTTTCCTTCTTCTAGTCCAAATAATGTCTTTTTAGGATTTAAAGAGATGCAAAATTTCCTGCATTTGAGAAAGACTTGTTTGAGATGGTCTAGATGTTCATTATCAGTCTTTGAAAATACAATAATATCATCTAAATAAATCACAAGGAATTCATGAATATCTTTAGCAAAATACATATCCATAGCTCTTTGAAAAGTGGCTCTTGCATTCATTAATCCAAAAGGCATTTTCACATACATGAAAGTGCCCCAAGGAGTTGTAAAAGTAGTTTTAGTTTGGTCTTCTGGTTGGATTAAAATTTGGTTATATCCAGAGAATCCATCATGTAATGAAATTCTAGAAGAACCAACCACCCTCTGTAAAATTTGATCCATCTTAGGGAGAGGGTAGTTGTCTTTTAAGGACACTTTATTCAAATTTCGGAAATCAACACACACTCTGATTTCCCCTCTCTTTTTCCTAGTAGGAACTAGGTTTGAAACCCAATCAGAATATCTAGTTGGTACAATTATTTGGGCTTCATACATTCTCTTAACCTCTTTCTCAATTAAAGGCATCAAAACTGGATTGATCCTTCTAAGCTTCTATTTGAAAGGTTTTTGATCTTCTTTTAAGGGTATTTTGTGTTGTATTATGCTAGTGTCATAGGATTTTAAGTCCTTATAGCTCCATGTAAATACATCCTGAAATTATTTAAACAGAACTATGTATTTTAATTTTTCTTCATGAGGTAAGGCTTTTGAAGGTTTAATCGTTTTAGGATTTAATTTTATTCCTATATTATACTCTTCAATATCAGATCTTAATGGTTCCATCTTAGGTTTTCTTGCAACATCATTAGAATAAAAAAGATCTTCTAAAGGGTTTAATCCCTTACGAAAAAAGTTGTCATTGAGGTTTAAAATGTCAAAATCATCATCTGCTAACTCTTCAATCTCTACTTTCTCTAAATTATCTATTTCTATTTGAGTAAATTTAGTGGGTTTAGCAAAATCTAAGTTATTTACATCTACACTGTTTAAATCATTCCCATTATCTATGTTTTGATCTATTGTACAATCTGTGTCTATATTAAAATTCTGATATTCTCCTTCATTGTTCATGAAATGATAAATCTGTTCATCCTGTGAAAATATTTGCCAATATTTAAGACTATCTGGTATTGTAGGCCTATGTTTAGCTTCTTCTATGTATCTATGATTTGGTTGAAATGGAAAATTACAGGTACTAGAAAAAGTTGCTAAGCTATGTGTCTGTATGTTCTGTTTTCTAGGGATTGCAGCAAAGTCACATTCAAGAAGTTCTTTAATCAGATCTAAAATAGTATCTCTATATCGGCTTAATCTTGGATTATATACACAATATTCTTCTATTATCTGTTTCACAATTAACTCAAAGTCTCCCATGATTGACACTCTTTTGGCTCCTAAATTTCTAACAATTTGCAGTCCTAAAATAAGAGCTTTATATTCAGCCATGTTGTTTGTACATTTAAAATTTAATCTAAAAGAATGACCTTCTGCATGGTTTTTTTCCATATTAGGTATCCAAACTCCTGCTCCTACTTCTAATTTGTTAACTGATCCATCAAAATCTAGGTGCCACAATGATTCATGAAAAATGTTGTCACTATCTGGTGCTTTCTTTTTCTGTTTTAGTTCAGTATTGTTTTCAATGCCAGTTTCAAAATTACATAAAATGAATGAATCCATATCAGTAGGTGTAGAGTAAATATGATAGTTTCTAGGTCTTTCTACACTAGTAACCATGTACATCGTTAATGTCTCTTTGTAAAGTTTCTTGGGTTGGCCAAAAATTGATATTGTTGCATAAAACATATCAAGTTGTATAGATCCCTGTAGTTTAGCTCCCCATGAGCGAGATAACAACATTCTATACTTAGGAGGGATATAAGCTACTACAATATCCATGACTATGCTTTTTCTAAGATATTGAACTAAAGTAACACATAAATCTTTTATCAAGCTTAAACATTTCACTTTACTGGAGTCAAATGAGAAGAGATCTTTATAAGGCCTAGTGATGTCTAGATTCAAGGTTTCCATTATTGCTTTTGGCATCAAATTGTGTGAAGACCCTGAATCTAGCAGTGCATTATTTAAAATCTGATCATGAACAGTTAAGCTAATGTAGAAAGGCGAAACTGCTCCATCTTGGTGTTTCTCATTAACAACAAGACCAAAGATTAATCTTGGTTGATAATCACTTAAATTTACTGAATCTTCTCCACCATTCATATTTAAAGTCTCAATGATATGTGTTTTGTATAGGTCATGTTTTACCAACTCTTTCAAAGGAATTGGTATCTTCAATTTGGCAATTTCAGCTTGGATATTCAATGGTGCCTGTGATTTTCCTAGCTGAATTATTTCTTCTTGTGTAACTGTAGTTTGGGTATGTTTTTCATCTTTTTTTACAGTTTTTTTCTCATTCTTTGTTTGTATTTCCACTGTCTTACTACTTTTAGTTTTCTTTTCAAGGACAGTTTGAGATGTAGTGGAAGTTTTGGCAGATTTTGTGTTTTCAACAACTATTTTAGCAGTGGCTACTCTAGGATCAGTTGATTTTGGATCAAAAATAAGTGTTTTTGAGTCTGAAATTGTTTTCTTGACAACAACATATTTTTTAGAATCTGTTGATATTTGGACAACATCATCTATGATGTCAAAAATTTTGGAACTAGGTGAAATTTTGGGACTTGAAACTTTCTGAGTTGAATTAGAGTTTTTCTTGGTTTCCCTAGGGAGAATTTGTAGAACTTTAGTGGTAGGAGCCTCTATTGGTTTCTTTGTTTGAGTTTGGGAAGATTTATTAATATAAGGCTCTACATTTTTCTTGCTCCTAAGGTTATATTGCTTATGGACTTCATTAATTGCAAACTCATAACCTTGCTTGTAATCAAAAGACTCACCAGAATCTAATTGCAATTGTTGTAATTCATATAACTCATGTTATTCTTGTGCAAGAAAAACGATGTTATCCTCATTAATTCCCATTAGATTAATGGTGTCTTCATCATATTCATTTTGATGAGAACTTTCAACATAGTTCTCTTGGAAAGGTGGTCTTATTTTTTGGTGAGGTGTTGATTCTCTAGATTTTCTAGTGTTGGTATTTTTCCTGAAATTGGGATTTCTAATTTGAGGTCCTTGTTGTTGGTTATCCCACTATGGCTTCATTTCCATATTATCTAACCTATCCATCATTCTCTCTAATTTTTTTTCTAATTGATCTATTTTTAAATTTGAAGTAGATGTTTTCTCTTTTATTGTCACTCTTCTTTAATTTCTTAATCTAGCTTTCTTTGCTAACAAATTTGCCTCTACACTAACATCATTACTTTGCATCTTCTCTTGGGTTTCTAGATTTATCTCTCTTAGTTGATAGGCTATATATGTATCAAATCCATTAGGGAATTTGATAAGGAAAGAGTCTGGAGGAGGTTTAAGATTAGCAGGAATTGCATTATAAATATTGTTATATCTAGTACAATAATATTGGATTGTTTCATTTGGTGCTCTTTTTATACTTTCAAATTCAGATAAGATTTGTAGTGGATTTTTCTTCTTTTCCCATCTATTAAGAAATAATCTATGAAAAACTGCTAAATCAGAAATACTGCCAACATTCAAACCTTTAAACCACTTTTTTACCTCACTAGTTAAAGTTTGAGCAAAAAGTCTCATTTGGACATCAACATCATCTATTTCGTGTAGTTCGAAATAGTATGTCGTATTATTGACATGTTGTTGGGCAGTGTAATGAGTGGTTCCATCAAATTGAAGAATTTTTCTTTGATAATCCTGAGGTATGTCATGTAACTATGCTAGTAGGACCAAGGGAATATATCTGGTAGCCATGGCTTGAATTCTAGCTTGGCTAGGAGGTAAGTTTGAAGTACTTGGTGAAGAACTAAAAGTAATTGCTGAGGTAGTTAAAGAAATTGTAGATGAGATTGGAATATAAGAATATGTACTGGAAAATGTAGTTGAGATACTAAAATATGAAGTTGGGATGCTATAAGAGGTGCTTGGAAATGAGAATGATGTATTGGAAAATGTAGTAGAAATACTAGGTGATGAACTTGAGGTGGTGGAAGATGGAAATACAATTCTAGGTTTAAATGGTTTCTTTGGAAAAAATGAATATGTGGAATGAAGTGTGGTGAAATAATGGATGAAGTGGTAGTGAATTGGGATGAACCTACATATTATAAAAGGCTGGTATCTAAGTGGTTGGTAGAAGTCTTAGGGGTATAGGCTGATAAAGCACTCAATTCAACTAAATGTTGTAAATAAGCTTCATCAATTTCTTTAATCAAAGTTGAAGTTATAGCATCAAGTTTATCATAAAATTAAAAAATATTTTGTTCAGAATCAACTAAAACAATTTCCTTCTTAGTTTCAATGAATGAAATAAAATTAGATCTATTACAGTTTTATGTAAGTCACTTTCTGATTTAGTTCTAAATAAATATTGTTCAAAATTTAAATCAAATTGAATGTCTTGTAAACTTGATAGTTGTTTTGGAAGGGAATTTTCTTTGACTAATGAAATATTATTACCTGAATCCTCTACTCTAATTTTTTTTCTTTCCAATTCTGTCAAGATTATCTACTATGACAGCAGGTTATGGATCTAGATTTGACCTGGTATAGTAGAATCTTCTGAAAGCCAGAATTACAATTTCTATGAAAATATACTCATAACTTATTTAAAACAATCTTAAGGTGAAAAGATAAATGAAAAGATTTCCTTTAAGATCTATTTAAAGACTGAGGATTGGTTAGTTCCCCAACAGAGTCGCCAATATGTTATCACTCTAACCATTTTTAAAGTTGTGAGATTTGTAGTTAAAAGAATATCAGAGGTAACCACAAACCTACTTTTAAGCCTTATGATCTAGCCTTCCTAATGCTCAGAGAGGGCTCTCTCTATTTGATTTAACTTTGTTGATTATATTTTATTTTAGGCCAGTTATATGGGGCAAATTGGTTTTGGGGTTTTGATTTTTTTTGGTGGTGAAATTACTTACTTAGATGGATAGCTATAGATCTGTATCCCATTGGGAAAATGGATTCAATGTGTCAAGAAATCAGATCAGGATCAAGGTCTAGAGGTAAATGTTTACAGGGAAAGATAGCAGAGTCACTTCAGATCTTCAAGGTTGATGGTGGAATGGTTTTTATTGGGATAAAAGAGAAATTAAGGGTTCTTAAATCTGGATTAGGAGTGAAAAGGTAGGGATCAATCGAAATCAGGGAGAAATTAAGGGTTCCCTAATTTGGATATCAGTAGAAACAATTTAAATGATAATCAGTCAAAACAGAGTGCTTTTAACATTTTCTGAAATACAAGATTTAGAACACATTTAAGAATAGATGGAAAACATAATAAAATTGACAAGATGAAAAGTGAAATACTTCATTGCAGTGGCCCAACACATGAATCATGTAATATGATGCTTTATTTCCTATGATCCAATCTGCTGACTTGAAATTGATAAAAAAACCCTTAGGTTCAAAATAGTATAACTACATAAATGTTCAACAATTAATCCACACTGAATACTTCAAATGATGAAGTATTTATACAAAAACTTGTTCAAAATATCCTAGAATAAACTTAGGAATTTCTTATGGAAAAAATAAATATATTCATGCAAGAAGATAGTGACAACTGCCTAACTAATTTCTAGTTGTCCTATTTATTGAAATAAAATAGCTTGCTGTTTTGATGAAGGCAGCAGCTGGACAACTAAGGTGTCCTTCACCCTGGCAGTTTCATCTTTAATATGATTTGATCTTCATCCTTTCATATGATACACTTTAACTGATACAATTTCATACTGATACCCTTTGACTACAGAAAAACTATTACTGCTAATGTAAAAATAACAAACTCTATTTTTTACCTTTCCTGCTATGTTTTCACTATAATATGATCTTACAGTAGATCAGTTAAATTCTCCCAAAACTCAGCTTCTGGTAATTTTATCTTCATAAGATTTCTGAAGTTTTCATAAGCTTCAGTATATTTTTAAAATGTTGGTTTGTTCAGAAATAGGTGTTTTACTTCATGCCGCAAGTAAAACATATTTTCTAGTTTCTTATATAATACTTTCCATGTCAGGATTCCCTGCAAATCTGATTTATTTATCTGTTCTTTGGCAAACTCTCTCATATTTTTGTCATAATCCTCCTACTTCATTAATCTTTCATTGATTACCAGAGGATTTGGAAGGCCTTTTTTCCTTAAAATATCAAATTTGATCATAAATCTTGTGATTTCCATTTCCATGTTTTGGAACTTTTCCTCTAATTGGTTCATCAAGTTCTTTTTCGATATTACCTTCCTTATTTCAAGGATGGTCTCTGTTCTATCTGTAATTCCAATTTCATCCAGTTCTTGTTTATTTTTGGAATTGAGGAATTTAATAATTTCTAAGGCCTCTTCAGGTTTTTTACCTAGCTCCTCTTTTGTTTTCTGTGTTGCTTCTTTTGCTGCTTTCAATAAATCTTTATTGTCATAGATTACTTGTATGGATGGCCAAGTATCATTGATTGCTTCAATGATATTGGACCATTATTGCTACTTAACATGTGCCATAGGTTCTTTCAAATTTAATTCTTTTTCCAACTTCTTGAGTTGTTCATTCAACTTATTGGCTTTTTGCTCTTCATTCTTGGAATTTATTTGTGCAAGTTTCTTAGCATCTTCAAGATTTTTAATCTGTTCCTTTAACCTGTTTATTTCATTTGTTTGGATAGACATGTCTTGCATTGCCTTTACCAATTTACTTGCCTCATCTGATTGTTGTGATGTTATTGCTAAAGATTCAGTGGCTGAGGTTGTTGATGAAGTCACTGGAACTGCTATGGCCATTGGAACATTAGGAGCCAATGTTTCTACCAAAGTAGATGGAACTAATTTTGTAACTATAGGAATCATAGTGGCAGGAACTTCTTGTGCTTTATTGGCTTCTTTTTCTTGGACCAATTTGTCCATCTCAAGTTCCATTTCTTTAATATGGGCTGTGAGTTGTAAAATGAGACTCATCATCTCATCTCTTTTATTAGAATCCTGTAAAATATCCTTAGCTTGTGGATGTTCAGTAGGGGTCAAATTCAATTGTTTCTTAAGTGCAACAATATTAACATTTTTCTTTTTAATTAATTCCTTTGCAGCTTTTATATTCTGAGGATCATACCCTACCTCAATCACTAGTTCCTCCAAAGATTTGATTCTAGTATCCTTTGCATATGATGATGCCTTTTCTAGTTTGAGTTGATCTCTTACATTTATAAAAGTATTTTGAAGATTTTGTGCACTCATGGCCTTGGTGGTCATGGTGGATTAAATCATCTCTCCTGCCTACTTGTGAAATTCTATTTGATCCAGAGGATGAATATCCTGCACTAGAACTTCAAAGTCAATATTTTTATAATCAGAGTATGTTTTAGGAGTTGGCACTATGGGCTGAAGAACTGTCATCAACATATTTTTTTTTTGTATTCAAAGACTGAAAGTAGCTTGTTCTGAATGCTTGGAGTTTGTTTTAAGTACTATGAATAATTTTCATTTTTTATTTATTCTTTTTTAGCATTAATCTCTTTGCATCTTTCCTTGATGTTCATATCCTTTTATTATGCTTTCTTTGATGAAGATAGTTCAATACTATGTTGTTTTTGAATCAACGGTGTATTAGAAGTGGTTGGATATTGTTCATTTTCAACTACTGTAGGAGGCACAATGTCGTTTTCTACAATCTCTGTGTCTATGACCTCTACTGTCTCTTTTTCTTTGCTGGAAGGATTGATTTTTGGCTTTTTGCTATATCTGAGTTTGAATTTTTTCTCTCTAGTAGTCTCAGTTGTGTAAGATCCTTCTTCCCTATTTCTTTTCATACTTCTATCTTCCTAGGCTAGAGTTTGCAAAGTGTAACTAGTATCACCTTGCTTCTTAGCCTCTAACAGTGTATTCTCTAACCATTTAGACTGGTTTGAGAATTTCTCAATATTAGGTTTCTTCTCATGTACTTATGGAGTCAATTTGAACTTGACTCTTATTTTGCTGAGTATACCAAGGGGATCATAATACCAAAGAAAACTATCACTTTATTTGTATTCCTGCAACTATTTTTCTTCCTTTGGACCTGCTTCTCTATTATTACAAATGAATGGGCCAACCTAACTCTTCAATTTAAATTGTGTTTTCTTCTTTGCAATCAATAAATTTACAGCATCTAAATTTAAAATATGTCTTATATACTCCAGAGAAAATAACCTCATGGGAAGGTATTTTGAAAATTTGTAAGGAATAAGGCTTGACCCATAGACTATGATTTCAGTTTGATTTTGGTATAAATACCAATCACTGTTTTGCTTTGCTCAGATAGTTGCAAAAATTTCTTGATTTCATTGCTAATCCTGGGTTGCACACTGTTATTTAGCAAATTGACCAAGGGATGGATGAAAGAATTTATGAAATCTAAAAAAGTAAACTCATTTGACACCTTCCTTATCAAGGAAGTCCATAATATAACAAATTGTGGATTTCCCTCCACATCCATCTTCTAAAGGATTATAGGAAAATTTTTTGACTGAAAATAAAGGAACATGTGGAAAGAGAATGAAGAATACCTAAACACACCTTCAGAGGGAAATTTGACTAGTTGTTCATGGATGTTATCAAAAATATATTGGGAAAAGTTAAAGATAACTGCAGGAGGCTGACCAGGCACAAAAATGGACAAAAAACCAAGTACTGCTACATCATCATGTTCATCTATAAAATATCCAAGGATAAAAGACAGCATGGAAATAATGTGTCTAGTTCTTTCTAAGAATTTAGAAGAGGAGTATGGAGGATTAAGCTTGGGAATTTCCAGATAGGATGGCATGAAGGTTTGAAAGATCTGAAATCTCTTGAAAAAATCCAACTCCAAGTAGAACTTTTTAAGTGCTTCAATAGATAAAAGAACTTCATTAGGCTCAGGCTATAATTGAAGCATCTAGTTGATAGATTCAACTGTGATGGTAAACAAAACTTCATTTTCTATGTTCACAATGGCCCTTTTATTAGGAGAATAGAATTATTGGAATAGTCTAATTACTTCTAGGCATTGATGAATATGTGGAACAACATATTTAGGCAATTTTGATTCCCAAATAAGCACCTCATCAGCCCGATCTAAGGATTTCACTTGGCTCCAGCAGTGGAGCTCAAGAAGATTAAACTGAGTCATAGTATTAATGATTTTGAAGTCTACATCTGCCAAGGGAATATGATTTACATCTACAATAAGTGGTTGTAGAGGGTTGATCACAATAGTGTTTTTGGATTCCATTGATTGGTTTGATTTGTTGGGTGTGGAGCCTGATTATCTTGTTTACTTTGTATCATAGCATTGGACCCCTATACCTTCAAAGGGGCGGCAATGCCGCCGGTAATTAATTGCTACTGTGAGCCCCCCCCTGGTGGGGGTTTTCGGGGGCAGCGCCCCCGAAGCTTAAAACAGATGTAAAATTGCCTTGTAAAAGTATAGTAATTTCTAGTCAATCTGGGCCGTTCATTAGGAAAATGATTTGACGGTAGAAGTTATGTTTAGATTAGGTTTTTTTTCCCTAGAAGGCAACCCCCTTGTATATATGAGGGTATTGTATTGCGGTCGTGTATTATGTGTGTATTCTCGGAGTGAGAAATAGAGAGGGAGACTGTGAGAGAGAACAGAGGATATTACAATGGATCTGCTGTAGGTTTTGTCTCTTCATTTTTGCTGGATAATAGAAAGGAAGGACTGGCTGTTCTGGGTGGACATAGCCCAAACTGGGTGAACCATGTATATCTGTGTCTCTCTGGTTTTATGTGTTTTGTGTGCTTGTATTTTTCTGCATATTTTATGTGTTGCATTGCTCCATAATATATAATTTTCTAACAATTGGTATCAGAGCTGAAGGTATATTTGGCTGATAAACTCGCAGGAAAGAAGGGTTCCTGGTTTGAGTGGGAGCAATGGCAGACGATGGTAAGTTTAGGGTCGAGAAATTTAACGACCAAAACTTTCCGCTGTGGAAGATGTAGATGGAAGATTATCTGTATCAGAAAGATCTGTACCTACCATTGAGCGGAAAAACAAAGAAGCTGGCGGCCATGACAGACGCGGAATGGAACATTCTTGATAGAAAGAAACTCAGAACAATACATTTGTGCCTTGCAGCGTCAATCACCTTCAATATTTTGAAGGAAACAACAATAGAGGGTTTGATGTAGATGTTGGAGAAACTATATGAAAAACCCTCGGCCTCAAACAAGGTATTTCTTATGAAACGACTATTTAATATGAATATGTCGGAAGGTGGATCTGTTGCAGACCATTTAAATGAATTTAATATAGTTACCAGTCAGTTAAGTTCTGTAGGGGTAAACTTTGATGATGAAGTTAGAGCTCTATTATTCTTGTGCTCATTGCCAGAGAGTTGGAATGGTTTAGTAATGGCCATTAGTAACTCTGTCTCTGGATCTAGTACTTTAAAGTTTGATGATGTTGTTGGTGCTATCCTTAGCGAGGAAATGCGAAGGAAAAGCTCCGGTGAGACATCAGGTAATGCTTTGAGTGCAGAGTCTAGGGGAAGAAGAATGGAAAGAGGAAAGAGCTCGGGATATCGCAGTAAATCAAGGAAAGGCAGATCCAAGTCTAGATCGGGGATAGTGTGTTGGAATTGCGGAAAGAAAGGACACCTAAAGAAAGACTGTAGATCTCGGAAGGGAAAAGAAGGAGACACACAACAAGAAAACAATCATGAAGCAAATGTGACAGGTGATGTGTTACAAGATGCTTTGATTCTTTATTTTGAAAATGTTACTGATTCTTGGGTTGTAGATTCAGGGGCTTCATTCCATGCCACACCTGATAAGAAATATTTTCATGAATATGTTCAAGGAGATTTTGGACAAGTTATTTTGGGAGATGATAAACCCTGTAAAATTGTTGGAATGGGTAAAGTTCTTGTAAAACAACAGAATGGAAACCAATGGCTACTAAAGGAGGCAAGGCATGTTCCAGATCTGAAGAAAAATATGATTTCAACAGGGCAGTTAGGCAGTGAAGGTTGTGTGACAAATTTCACAGATAAAACTTGGAAGGTCACCAAAGGAGCGCTAGTAATAGCAAAAGGTGAAAAGGTTGGTACATTGTATTTATGCAATGGTATTTCTAACTCTGTTAATGCTTTAACTTCCAAAGGAGCAGATGCAGCATTATGGCATCATAGGCTCGGACACATGAGTGAGAAGGGGATGAAGATTCTTCACTCAAGAAATTTTTTGCCGGGTTTGAAGAATGTTGATTTGGATTTCTGTGAGAATTGCATTTATGGAAAACAGAAGAGAGTCAGATTTCTCAGAGTTGGGAAAGAAAAGAAGAGCGAAAAATTAGAGCTTGTGCATACAGATGTATGGGGACCTGCTCAGGTATCATCTCTCGGTGGCTCTTGTTATTATGTTACTTTTATTGATGATGCAACTAGAAAAACATGGATTTATTGTATTCAGAATAAATCTGATGTATTTGATACTTTCGAGAAATGGAAAGCTTTGGTTGAGATTGAGACAGGAAAGAAGTTGAAGTGTCTCAGATCAGACAATGGAGGTGAATATTGCAGCAAAGAGTTTGATAGGTACTGTTCAGAGCATGGAATTTGCAGAGAGAAGACAATTCCAAGAACACCACAAGAAAATGGTGTGTCAGAAAGGATGAACAGAACAATCATGGAGCGTGCAAGGTGCATGAGATTGCATGCAGGATTGCCTTTACAATTTTGGGCAGATGCTGTAGATACTGTTGTTTATCTAATAAACAGAGGGCCTTCAAGTTCCTTGGATGGTGGTATTCCAGAGGAATCATGGACAGGTAAAAAGGTAAACTACTCTTTTTAAAGCCTTTTGGTTGTGAGACCTTTGTCCATATTAATAAAGAAAATTGAACAAATCTTGAGGCAAAATCAAAGAAATGTACCTTTACTGGATATGGTGCTAATGATTTTGGTTATTTCTTATATGATTATGAAAATCAAAAAATCATTAGGAGCACAGATGTAATATTCAATGAAAATTTCTTGTATAAGAATAAATTGCAGGAAAATAAACAGGAAAAAGAAAGCAAGGAATATACTGTTCTTGATGAGATAACTAAAAAAGTAAAGGTGCCTGAAAATAATAATAATCAACAACCACAGCAGCAGCAACCACCACAACAGCAATAGGCACCTCAAACACCTGAAAGTGGTGTTAGAAGATCTACCAGGATAAGTAGACCCCCTGAACGATACTCTCCTTCATTATATTATTTATTGTTGACTAATTCTAGTGAACCCGAATGTTATGAAGAAGCAATGCAGGTTGAAAGTAGGAAGAAGTGAGAGCTAGCCATGGAAGAAGAGATGGACTCCTTAATGCATAACCATACTTGGGACTTAGTCAAGTTTCCTGTAGGTAAAACTACATTGCAGAATAAATGGGTTTACAGGCTGAAGGAAGAAGATGGAGGAAAACAGAGGTACAAAGCTAGACTTGTGGTGAAGGGGTTTGCACAGAAGAAAGGTATTGATTTTGATGAAATATTTTCTCCTGTTGTTAAGATGAATTCAATCACAACTATTTTAAGTCTTGTAGCAGTGGAAGATTTACATCTTGAACAGTTATATGTAAAGATAGCATTTCTCCATGGAGATTTGGAGGAAGAGATATACATCAAGAAACCAGAAGGATATGAGGTCAAAGGGAAAGAAAAATTGGTCTACAGGTTAAAGAAGAGCTTGTATGGCTTAAAATAGGCTCCAAGGCAGTGGTATCTAAAATTTGACAAGTTTATGTCTGAACAAGGTTATACCAGATGTCACTCTGATCATTGTGTTTATCTAAAAAGGCAAAATGATGGCAGCTATATTATATTGTTATTGTATGTAGATGACATTCTTGTTCCAGGATCTTGTTAGCACTCAAATCTACCTCAGGCTGAAATGAAGTAAAACTCAAGGCTACATCAAACCACGCTCAGCCTCGTAGCTAGCCCTACGAGGACAGGAGAGGGCTCTCTCCATCAATCTCGAGAAAATAAGCAATAGGATGCGAGATGACTTACAATAAGAACTGATTTTAGGCTAGTAAAGAGATAGGTATGTTTGATTTTTGGTTTTTTGAGTTTTCGCTGGAGTAATGGGAAAACAAGTTTTGGGTCCGGGGATAAGGTCAGACCTTTGCAGAGTTCAAGCTGGGGCGAGGTAGGTGATGATCTTGATGCTTTAAATTGGATTTATGGGTAGATTAGACCGACGAGGAGCTGAAGAGGGCAAAGAAGAACTTGGATCCTCTCCAAACAGCTGAAAACATATAGAACTAACTGAATTCAAAGGCTAAGCACTGTAAACAATGGATTCAACCTTATTTCACTCATTCAACTTAGTTCAGAAGCATAATGAAAGGATGGAAACATTTAACATGAAGAAACTTACAGTAAACAAAGGAGAAACATCATCAAGAACAGAACACCACAAGGATCCCAACAAGTGCCGCAAAACCCCTGATCTTTCCTTAGCCAAAATATGAAAAGTATGTACAATAGTATCAAAAGTATCCCAAGAGTCCAACATGTAGAATGCTTCAGAAATTACAATATATAGATCAATCTAACCCCTTTCCCCACCTCTAGGGGTCGAATTCCCTCTTCAGGGATCAGTTTCAACCAATTCTAATCATGGAACTACAATCTAGGCATCTAACCACTTGCCTCTAAAAGAGTGGAAACTGATCCATTACATGATTTTTTACTCATTTGAGAGTGAATCTTCTAGAAGAGATAAAAACAAGCCAAAGTTACATATCAAACATGAATTTACATCATAAAAACCCAAGAATTCTATCCATAAACAAAACTGGTCCATAATAGGCGAAATACTGAGCTGGCAGCTGAAAATTCAGAAAAATCTCTAGGTGGGTCGCTCCTGAACTGCGTGGGTCGCTCATGTTCCAGGCTGATTTTGAGGTAGCTCCCGGCATCCCAATTGAGCTCATGATAGCTCGTTGGAAAGCCCTGGATGTCTACTTTCCAACCCAAGTGGAATTTCTGAATTTGGAGTTGATTTGACCCTCAAAAACCTCATTCTCCCAGAGGTACTTCCTGCTGGTGCAAAAGGTGGCAGCAAGGTGGTTTTCATGGTGTTTTTGAGCTGTTTGACCATCCAGATTTTGTTGAAATGCTAAGTTGACTTCAGAGGATGCATAATTAACCATGAAAAATACAAAAATGTAAAAATATCCTCCAGCAAGTGTCTCAAAAAAATGCGAGCGCATGAGCGCGCGACCCACGTAGCTGCAAAACCTGTTTTTTAGACCAAAAATTTGAAAATGACAAAATTTTCTCCGAATTTGCCCAAATTCGGAGCGGAGGTCCTCCATCATGTGTCTGCCCAGTCAATGAAGCCTCGGCCAAAATCCGAAGTGGATTAGGCCTTTTCCGCCGTCGAAGTGCCTTGCGCAACCTCCTCTTCATGATCCTCATCCTCGCTTTGCAAACATGCATGCGAGCCCAGTAATGGCCTTTCATGTGGCGAAGCATGTCTTTGTCTCGATTGGCCTTCGCCAACAGCTTCTCCAGATGTATATTTACCCGCGTGAGTACGGTATCTCTGTCAGCTGGTGTCATGTCACCGGGTCTCTTTCGATTCCACTGTCTGTCCTCACGGATTTGGCGCACCTCATAAAATGTGAGCTCATCCTCGAGCTGTTTGTTGCGCTGCTCCAAATATTTAATCACCCACTGAGCCTTCTGAAATTGGTCTTTCAACTGGTCATTCTCGTCCCTTTGCTCCTGGATGACTTCCCTCAGCTTCGAGCTAGGAGAGCCCGTATCAACATCAATGACTGTCAAATCTATGTCCCGGCCTCCTGATGGGCCCTCATCAGGCATGGGCCTCTTGCCCCTGTCTTGTACCTGTACCTGCACTGAAGAAGAAGGCGAGACCCTTTCCCCATCATGTGGAGAACATCATGTGGAATAATACTCGCTCTGCTGATGAAGTCGACGGGGCCCTTCCCTCACGTGGAGATAGTACCATGTGTCGGCCCATAAATAAGGTACAGCAGCCTCGGCCCGGTATGTCTGAACCAAAGGAGTGATGATATGCTCAACCTCAAGCATGTCCGGCTGGTGTGAGGGCTCTCCTGCATCATGAACTGCCTCGGGAGGCTGTTGTGGCACTCTGAAAAAGTCTCTAGAAATGAAATCCTCCCAAGTGATGCCCTGCTCCGCCAACTGATGTAACACCAAGATTTTGATCAAAGTGAAATGGTATATACTCCTATACTGCTGCACTGGGCTCGTCTTCTTCTGCACAAATGTCACCATCCTCTCTATGTTGTGGTGTATGAAATACGGAATATTCATCATACGCACCCTTGTGAAGTGCATCAGCAAACGAACATGGTATGAGAAAAGACGAGCATACCTGCCCTCACAACTGAAATACTGAATGATGAGCCTCATGAGCGGTGCATACTCATCTCTCAAAAATCTGAATGGAAAAACTCTACTCAAGTAAGATTTATATCCAGTTTTAATGTATGGCTCATAGTGAAATTTCTCTAACTGCTGACCCTTGTTCCATTCCTCGCCCATGTTCGGTATACCAGTGGCTTGAGCAATAGTCAAAAGTGACACAATGAAATCAACCCCAGCAAGGCTTACCCGATCACCCCGTAAATGAAGAACAAACAAACGTGCTAATTCACGATGAGGCCGGGTTTGTGCAACCATCTCACAAAATCTGAAACATGACAAGAATCGAAAACAATCCATAGCTAATGGACATGCCTGCAACTGAGCCAAAGAAGTAGGCTCCTCTCTGCGATGATCACCGCTTCTATGTTCTCTGCGGGACCCCCGTGGCACATTACCTTCAGTCACCGAATCACTGCCTGACCCTGGCTCATATTCTGACTCTGTCTCCGTCATGGCTCTGACCAAGCTTTTGGCAATGTGTATACTGATATGAAAGCAGTGAAAACAAAGTTAGGATGTATGTTTCAACACCCAACCAATATTCCCACCGTCAAAGCACCATCAAGGAATCAAATCATGGATAAAATCTCAGCTTTAAATGAATTGGAAAAGGCACAATCTCTGTTTTGAATGCAAGTGAAATCTTGACCAAAAGGGAGCAGGCAACCTTCCAAATATTGAAAAAGTCTAGTCAAAGGAGAGCATGGCATCAACAAAATGTGTTTGTTTATGAGTAATAACCACAAAGGTCTCAATGGGCAGTTTGAAACAAAGTCATGAAAATGTTTTTGCATTGGGCAGTGAGACTCATTACAACCATAGTCACCATGGAACAAAGGGTTTTAACATGGTATAATAATAGCAATGGTAAAAATGGAAAAATGGGCATGAGAGAAATATGGTTTTGATATTATATGCAAAACTGGATGTATCACTGCCATGAGATAACAAACAAACTCATTCAACCATTCATTTTCATTTTAAAACCCTGAAAACAAGAAGGCTATGTCTGTGGGGTTTTAAATCCTCCTTTTGAACATTTGAAACATCAACGATGCCACCGGTGCATTTAAAAAAACATCAAGCAATGATAGAAACCTGTTCGAAAGCCAGTTGCATCGATTCCAAGCAAGGCTGGGCGCTCAGAATGAATTTCGAAACCCTGTGTCTGCGTGGGTCGCGAAGCCTCTGCGTGGGTCGCTCAGCCCAGGTGGGTCGCGCCCCTTGCAAACTTACACTACTGAACTGACCTGCGTGGGTCGCTCTGCCCAGGTGGGTCGCTCGGCCTCTGCGTGGGTCGCTCGGCCCAAGAACACTGCCCACGCAACTTAAAACTCTGAAATCGGCCCTCCCATTTTCAAATCACGATTTGGGTGCTGTGGTTTGGTTTCAAATGAAACTTGTTTGGCTTTTATACTTGATACAAATATCTTCACAATCAGATTTTGTTTCAAATCTAATTGCAAACCCATATTACAAATGTTTTTGTAATTTCACTTTTGGCTTTTCAAATACAAACTTCTTTTGGCTTTTTGAGGTCGATACTAATGATTTTGCTGTCTTCTTGCAGGGATATGGCTATCTTGACTAAGAAAGAGACCAGGGGTCTGCTTTTGACAATGTCTTCATGGCAGAACAATTACAATTTATTACAAAATGATAATGACAAATTTCTAGTTCCAAAACAGAGTTTTGGACTAGAAATATATTTTTTTTAAAAATACTGATGATAATAAAATAAAAATCACAAATGCAGAACTTTCCTCACCTTGCAGGCTTTATGACTAGTATATAAATGACTCAAAAACCCTAGACACCAAGACCTAGGACACTTACTGACATTTTTAATGACCATATATGTAATGACAATGACTATGAATGATTTTTTGAGAAATTTTTTTAAAAATAGCACTGCCGGTGTAAATATGAGGAAACGTAAGACGACAGACCCCTTCGTCAGTGCATGGCATGCTCCTAGTGAAATGCAACGAAGTGGAACAAGCGAGACACCTAATAATGAATATGCAAAAGACGAAATGATCACTGACGGAGGGCTGCAAGGGCCGACTCTAACATATCTAACATGCAGGAAATAAATGTGCTCAAAAGAAAATTTGCAAATTCATTTGAAATGAAGGATTCAGGATCTGCAAAACAAATCCTTGGTATGAGGATAACAAGAGACATGAAAAATAGTAAATTAACACTGTCTCATAATGAGTACATAGAAAAGGTGTTGAAAATATTTAATATGCACAATGCAAAACCAGTTAGTACACCTTTTTCTAGCCATTTCAAACTTATTAAGCAGATGTGACCAAAGACCCAACAAGACATGGATTATATGTCTAAAGTTCCATATGCATCTGCAGTTGGAAGCTTAATGTATGCAATGGTCTGCACAAGGCCTAATATTGCACATGAAGTGGGAGTTGTAAGCAGGTACATGAATAATCTAGGAAAAGGACATTGGATGGCAGTAAAATGGATTATCAGATATTTGAGAGGTACCATAAATCAAGCATTATGCTTTGGTGGTTCAAACATTTCTCTACAGGGATATGTTGATGCAGATATGGCAGGTGACAGAGATAACAGGAGGAGTACTATAGGATATGTATTTACTGTAGGTGGAAAAACTGTTAGTTGGGTTTCAAAAATCCAAAGTGTTTTCGCAATTTCAACAACAGAAGTCGAGTATGTTGCTGTTACAGAGGCTAGTAAAGAAATAATTTGGTTACAAAGGTTTATGGATGAATTGGGTAAGAAGCATGATATGGGCACGTTATACAGTGATAGCCAAAGTGCCATTCATCTTGCAAAGAACTTAGCATTTCATTCCAGGACTAAACACATACATCTCAAGTACCATTTCATACGGTCAGTATTGGAAGATGGAGAGTTGAAGCTGGAAAAGATACACAATATCCAGAATCCTGCAGATATGCTAACAAAAGTTGTAACCAGGGAGAAACTAAGAATGTGCTTAGTTTCAATTGGTCTTCAAGGATGACGATGAAGATGAGGAATAGCAAAGTCCAAAGAGGATTCATTGTCCAGCAAATGAAGCAGCGATGGAGTTGCTACAATCAGTCTCCAAGTGGGAGATTGTTGGGTGTGGAGCCTGATTATCTTGTTTACTTTGTATCACAACATTGGACCCCTATACCTTCAAAGGGGCGGTAACGCCGCCTGTAATTAATCGTTGCTGTGGGGGGTCCAAGGGGAGTGGCAGTGCTTTTCGGAGCCCCCCCCTGGTGGGAGTTTTTGGGGGCAGCGCCCCTGAAGCTAAAAATAGATTTAAATTTTCCTTGTAAAAGTATAGTAATTTCTAGTCAATCTGGGCCGTTCATTAGGCAAATGATCTGACGGTAGAAGTTATGTTTAGATTAGGGTTTTTTGCCCTAGAAGGAAAACCCCTTGTATATATGAGGGTATTTTATTGCGGCTGTGTATTATGTGTGTATTCTCGGAGTGAGAAACAGAGAGGGAGACTGTGAGAGAGAACAGAGGATATTACAGCGGATCTGTTGTAGGTTTTGTCTCTTCATTTTTGCTGGATAATAGAAAGGAAGGACTGGCTGTTCGGGGTGGACGTAGCCCAAACTGGGTGAACCACGTATATCTGTGTCTCTCTGGTTTTATGTGTTTTGTGTGCTTTTATTTTTCCGCATATTTTATGTGTTGCATTGCTCCATAATATATAATTTTCTAACATGATTTATCAATTTTTCAATACTTTTGACCTTTAAAACAATGATTTAGGCCTGTAAAATACTTCTATAAGTTTAAACAGTTTACAGAAGGTTTTTGGATATGACAAGGTTTCTATCTTTGGCCTGCAAAGGGATACTTCTGATAAATTTGAATCAAACTGTATTATCTGTATCAAAAGGGAAATTTTCCTGACCTTATAGCCTCAGAAAATGATTTCTAAGGTTTACAGTGCACTTTTCTGTAATAAAAAAATCCTAATACTTCAAATTTTATGCAGAATGGCTTATGCGTACTGTAGGAAAGGTTTTGAAGGTCTGAGAGGGATTTTTTAGGTCTGCAGATGGTTAAACTCACTCAAATTTTGTTCTAGAACAATTCAAGGCTTCAGAAACTATAATTAAATGCTCAATGTTTGTATGATTGAAGTTTTTATGAAGCAACAGGGTATTCTTGAAGTACACGGGCTCCTAACTAATTCAATGAACTATAAAACTCTTTTAGAATGATGGATGAGTCTTTTCTCTTTGAAGAATACCTGTAAAATTCGGAATTTTGCTGTGAAGAAGGGTTCCAGGGTTGGAAAGCTTTCGAAAGCTTTTTCTGGTCTTTATATGCAATTTGATGGCTTTTGCAATATTGTAGCAGTCGAATTCGATGATTTCTATTTATTTTTAGGTTGAAAACAGAAGCAATAGTGTTTTAATCTTAGTTTGAAATACTCTTGTGTGCAGAAAATGGTAATAGAAGGTTTGAATTAATGCATTCGGGCATTTTATAAGTAATTTGTTGAACAGTAAACGCATTCAATGTAAGTCAATTCAAAATATGAGTAGTTTATGCGCAGGGATGGAATAACCGCCAAGCAGTTTTCACATCATTGATATGTGGTAAGCGGAATTACATCAATCGATGCGATCCAAAAGAATCAGGGCACGTGGAGGTGAGAGAAACCTTGAAAACAATTTTTTTCGCAAGGTTCGGATTTGTTTATCGATTGTGCAATGAAATGTGCGATGGGGGTTTACCACTGTTAGATTTGGAGGATGACAAGCGAATGGTCAGGATCGCGTGATGAAGTTGCGGGGTAAAAGGCATGGGGCGTGGCCCTATGTATGCAGCGGGAGTTGTGAAATGTATTTAAAACATAGGTTTTAATACATAGTTTGGAATGACATTTGATAGGCGGGTTAATGTTTTAACAAATGAAATGCGTATAAATGTAACTTTCGCATTGGTGGGAGTTATTTATATATTGGGATATGGAATAATAGTTTTAACCTATGGGGTAAGCGGTAATATATATCACGTGGGGAGATAATACATAGGTTAAAATTAAAATATGGGTTTTGGGATATATTATATATGGAGTTAATTTAATACGGGCTAAGGGTGAATATTGGAGCTAATATATAAATTAATGTTTAGTAATGAAATGTGATGAGGGAGATAAAAATACATTATGCCTTAGTGTAAAAAATCATATAGGGGTGAATTTCATTCTTGTGGATCCCAACATAGTAATTTTGTATTTCCACTTAGGATAAGTATTTTTTGGGTATTTTTGGGTAAAAGGGGAATTAGTTAAATGGTTTTTACTTTCCTTAAGTATAATGAATTTTACACTTAGGAAAAGGGGATTTTTGCAAGTGAAACTAAATGATAATTGGAAAAAGGAAAAATGAAGGGGAAATAATAAAAATGGAGGGGATGAAGTATTTTTACAAGGGGATGATTTTTGAAGGAAGTTAGTGACTGAATGACCAATTTTTGCTTATCCATGATTGTAAAAACTGCTTCTTCCCAACCCATATTCTACCCTATCATTTTTTCTTCATTTACCTGGGTGCATTTGAGCTTGCAAACCCTTGTTCAGTTTTCTTTTAAAACATCAAACTAACTAATTCTATCCTTATTTCTTTCAAGGGCTCAAATCAAGATGTTGAGCTCCTTATTTATTCTCTACCTAACCACTGATTTGCCAAGATTAAACTGTTTGGCTAGATCTTTATTCTCTATCTAATAACGTGAAATTTAAAGCATGAAAAAGTCAATATTAAGCCATTTGACTTATCATGGATTATGGCATGTTGAACAAGCTGCACATAATCTTTATTTTACAGTAAAATTAAATAGTAGTGGCATTTGGATTTACATCACTTTCATGTTTTATTTTTATTTCTTTTTTGTTTGGGGTCCATTTTTCTATTATTTTTTTATTTTTTTTTCTTTCAAGTCCTTTGATTTTTCTTTTAGGACTTTTACCCTCTTTACAATTTTTATTTTATTTTTCAGATATGGGAATTTTTTTTTGCAGAAATCAATGTATGTACATGTTACAAGACTAATCAAAGTCAATTCAAAATTATGAATCCTATTATTATATGACACTAACAGAGTGTTCAGAGTTCTGACATGGGATCGAAAGTGGCCTTAGATGACTGGAAACAGGGAAGATATGAAATCAAGACCAGAGGATGTGCCACTGCTCGTGGGGTTAAATGGATTGGCACAGAGGTAAGAGAATACCCAACCCTTACAAATATGCAAATTGTGAATACATTCAATAACAAAGTTGAAGATAAGGTGCCAATAGAACAATATAGAGTTCCTCTCATGGATGTAGCGTTACAAGCCACTTTAGCAAGATGGTGGGAAACCCATCACAACTCTCTTAGTAGGTGGGAGGATGTAGCCGAAGCATTAAGAACAATATTTCAGGTAGCTTTAGGATGGCAACCAGAGGAAAAGTACCGAGGAGACTCAGATCCCTTAGTACATCTAAAAATCTGTGAATGTAAGTGGAGAAAAGAGGAATATCCAAAATCTCTATGTGTACATAACCTCATACATTCACTAGACACTATTCCACAAGCTTGATACATGACAGAGGAAAAGAAGAGAGAAACAGACACCTGGGAAATATTCACTCAGATTTTTTCTTTCAAAAGAGATACAGAACAAGTTACGAAGACCTTACAAGCAATTAAAAGAATATTGTTTTTTCCAGAGGTTGAGGAAACTGAGGAGATATCCATATCAGACCAGAAAGCCAAAGAATCAGTAGCATGCAAAAGGATAGACCGGGAGATAGATGATGATGATTTAGAAAACCTTCGACATTAGTCCTTTGAAGAAAAGGAAGGATAACGATAGATACATGAGGAACCGACTACTAAAGGATTACACCTGTTACCCTTGAAGACAAAGAAACAAAACATTGGGAGCGAAGAAAAGCCCAAGATCACATCCATAGGAGATTATTGGGATAGAGAAATCACAAAATAAATTTTTGATATGCTACAATAATACGAAGACCTATTCCCATCTTCAGTAGCAGAACTAAAAGGAATTAAGGGAGATTTGGGGGAGATGCGAATAGTATATAAACCTGATGTTAGGCCAGTAAAACATAGACCTTACCGCCTGAATCCAACAGTAAAACAAAAGGTTAAAGTAGAAATAGACAAAATGTTGAATGTGTGCTTGATCTTTCCAATTGAGGAAGTAGAATGGGTCAACCCAATAGTAATACATAGTAAAAAGGAAAAATCAGAAATTAGAGTATGTGTAGACTACAGAAGTCTAAATAATGCATGTATTCATGACCCCTTCCCAACGCCATTTAGTGACAAAGTTCTAGATAATGTGGCAAGAAACGAAGCATACTCATTCACGAACGGCTTCTCTGGATATCATCGGGTACGAATAGCAAAAGAAGATAAAAGAAAAACTACTTTCACAACAGAATGGGGATCATATGCCTATCACGTCATGGCTTTTGGGTTAAAGAATGCACCGGATGTATTTTCAAGGATAGTAATAGCAGCCTTAAGAGATTATATTCATAAGATTCTAGAAGTATACATGGACGATTGGGCGATGTATAGTTTACTATAAAACCATGCAAGTATTTTAAGGATATTTTGACAAGTGCAGACAACTTCAAATCTCATTAAATCTCAAAAAGTGCATTTTTGCAGTACCATTTGGAACATTATTGAGACACATTGTCTGTAATAAGGGCGTATGTGTGGACCCCACAAAGGTGGCGGTAATTTTGAATATGGATTCCCAAGAAAATGTTAAGCAGTTGAGATCACTATATGGTCACACAGGATACTACAGGAGCTTTATCTACAACTATGCTAAGATAACAACATCATTGGAAAATTGTTGCGGAAAACAGAACAATTCATGAATGCACTAAAGAATTGGACACATTGAAGGAGAAACTAGAAATTGCACCTATTTTGGCCCATCTAAACTGGGATAAACAGTCACATGTACTATCAACATGTCAAGTATTGCTTTAGGAGCGGTGCTATCTCAACCAGGAGAAACCTCCATAAACCACCCAGTGTACTTCGCAAGCAGAAAGTTATCAATGGTAGAAAGGAACTACACAACAACAGAGAGGGAAGCTCTTGCGATGGTATACTCATTACAGAAATTCTACCACTACTTATTGGGAGGGACTTTAAAATTATTCATAGATCACTCGGCACTAAAATATTTAATAAACAAACCTGTCCTTGAGGGCAGAATCTATAGGTGGCTTCTACTATTTCAAGAATTTACATTCAAAGTCATAGTAAATATGGGAAGGCTAAATGTTGGTGCCAACCATTTGTTAAGATTGCAAAATGGAGAAAATGGGGGAACACTTGATCATCAACTGCCAGAAGTTGATCTTTTCTGGGTAGAAGCCATCCCAGATTATCTGGAGAAAATAACAACATAATTAGCTACAGGATAATGTCCAACATAATACACAGCAACTCAAAGAAGACACTTAGTAGTTAAAGTAGATGAATACCAACTCATAGCCAGGAAGTTTTACAAAATGGGCCTGGATCAAATACTACGAAGGTGTGTATTAGATCACGAAAGAGTAGACATCTTGTGGGAGTGTAAAAATGGAGTTGCAGGAGGCCATGTCGGTGAAAAACATATTGTAAGAAAAATAATACAAGTAGGATTATGGTGGCCAACCATGCACAAATACATCAAGGTATATGTGAAAAAATGAGATGTCTTTCAAATAATAGGATTACCATCACATCGTGATGAGCTACCCATAAAACCTGTAAGGTGACGCAACAATAGCACTGAAAGTCGCCCAAAGGAGAGTTTGGTCAAGTATTACGTGGCTCGGTCAAAATTTCTCTTTGATGAACCCCGGTTTTCACTCCACGTGGTATATTTTCTTCCTTCTGGATTTATTTGTCAATTTCAGAGAAATTGACAAAAAAACATATATCCTTGGCTTTCAAATGTTATATTATATTTTTCGACTTGATATTTCTCCGCCACCTTTATAACCAAGTTATAACTACATATTAATACACTACACCTTTTTAAACAAATGACTTTACCACAGACCTTTGGTTCAGGCCCACATATGTGTCTGTGGACCAATCAAATGTGCGCGTCCTCCTTTGTTAAACATTGTGTATCTCCACTACGCGAAGACCGTCCGATGATCTTCTCTTAGATCAATGGCCTATATACATTTCGCTCGACAACCTCGCACTAGCGTTAACGCGCGAAATGAATACGGAAAGGCGGTTTCTCCACAGTCAAATCTTGCCACACGTCGGTTCCTCTATGGAATTGCTCCCCCCTCCAGGAATACCACCTTCGTACCAAAAGCGGTGCGAAATAGGGAAATCCGTCGTTGTAATTCTGCTAGTGGGTTTTCTACAGGGCTCGACCACGGTCGCAAGTCTAGTTTATGACATTTGTTTATCTGCTCCGGTTGCTAACCCTAGGTTTGGTCTCAGTTTCGACCGTCAATGCAACAACGAATTCATCTCTCTATTAAACTAGATTCACCATTACTGACAGATTTCGCCTCCACATGGATTTCTTCACGGAATTTACCTAACCAAATTCAAGGAAATATATGGGGAGTGGCAGAATCGATACAAGGGTTCGACTCAGGAGTTATATATGCACAGAACTCAACCACTTCACAACCAAACGAAACCCCTCACAATTAACATTTCAAGGCAATTATATAATCAACAGAGCTGAATTCATTTAATTGGAAGCAATCGACAATGCACAGAGTTATTGCAGAAAATCTCTATTCTTCCACCCTGCTTCTCAATTGCATCCGGAGGATGTAATTTATACATATTACAATGTGGCTCTTCGGTTCCTCAGTGAGGACCATTTTGGAAAATCAACAGTCTAATTACGATAATTCAATTAACTGAAATGTGACAGCTAGACGAACTGAGCTATTCGACTTCCTATGACTCTAATTAATCTAAATAATACAATCAGCTAAGGTGTTGACACCTAGCTGTAACAATTCGAACGTTTTCAAACCCTCCTAGCCACAACATGTGGACAAAACCTCCTACATTGCTGGCTAGTGTCTAATGCCCCTGCATCAGACTCCTGAGGGCAATCTTCTTCATGGGCTCCTGTCCATGAGCTCTTCCACTGATCTGCCTATCTTCTGCAACATTTCTTCGGCCATCTAAGTGGCATCTTCCTCTGGTTTATCCTTCCATTTGATCAAGTACTGAAAGTACTCTCATCCTCTAGTCCTTTTGAATGGTCTTTTATCCAATATCTTCTCTGGTTGCAATGGTTGTGCTGGAGGTAGCTGCTCTTTCCATTCAATCTATTCCTTGTCTGCTGATCCTTCTTCTGCACCATCATCTTCATACTTCTACAAATATGCAACATTAAAAATGGGAGATATTCCAACATCAGGTGGCAATTCAATCTCATAAGCATTTGCAGAAAACTTCCTAAGTATCTTGCATGGCCCAATATTTTTGAACTTCAATTTATTGTACTGCTTCTTTGGGAATCTCTCCTTTCTCAAGTGTGCCAAAACCTGATCTCCTACTTCAAATTTTACTTCTCTTCTGCTCAAGTCTGCTCTGGTTTTATATTTGATGTTTCTGCCTTATAGTTGTTGTTTCACTTGTTCATGTATGGCCTGGATCTCTGAAGCAAATTCCTCACCATCTGCACTCCTTATCTCTGCTCTTCCCTGATTTCTTAATTCTGATATTCCTCTGGGGTGCATTCCATAAACAATATGAAATGGAATCTGCCCTGTGCTCCTGTTTTGTGAATCATTATATGCATATTCTGCCTGGGGAAAAATATGATCCCACTGCTTGGGATGCTCTCTTGCAAGACTTCTCAATAAATTTCCCAGACTCCTATTCACTACCTCAGTCTATCCATCAGTTTGAGGATGATAAGCTAAGCTGAAACTTAGGTCAGTACCAAGTTTCTTCCATAGTGTCCTCCAAAAATGACCCACAAATCTGGTGTCTCTGTCTGAAACAATGCTCCTGGGTAGCCCATGCAATCTAACAAATTCTTTGAAAAACAAGTTAGCAACATGGGTGGCATCACTAGTTTTGTAACATGGAACAAAATGTGCCATTTTGGAGAATCTGTCCACCACAACAAAGACTGCATCATTCCCTCTCTGAGTCTTGGGCAATCCTAGAACAAAATCCATACTCACCATGTCCCCAGGCCTGTCTGGAATAGGCAAGGGAGTGTACAATCCTACATTCTGGCTCCTTCCTTTAGCATACTGACAGATTTTGCAATTATTCACAAAATTGTCCACTTCTGCTCTCATCTTGGGCCAGAAATAAAAGTGACTCAGCTGCTCATAAGTCTTATTAGTACCAAAGTGTCCAGCAAGTCCACCACTATGCTTCTCCTTGACCAAATTTTCTCTCATGGAACATTTCGGTACACACAGTTGGTTCTTTTTGAATAACAAGTCTTCCTGCAAGAAGTAATCCAGCCACTGGCTTCTATCTGTTAAAACAGGGTTACTACATGCCTCAAATGCTTCTTTAAAATTAGGATCTGTTTTGTACAATTATTTCAGAAAATCAAACCCTACAACCTCAAAATTATTTTCTTGAACAAGCAAATGTCTCCTACTCAAAGCATCAGCTACTTTATTGGCTTGGCCACTTATATGTTTCAAAACAAAATTAAAACTTTGGAGATACTCAACCCATTTAGCATGCTTATGTTTCAACTTGGGCTGTTGTACAATATACTGCAAAGCATGATTGTCAGAATATAACACAAATTCCCTGGACATCAAGTAATGTCTCCACCTCTTCAGTGCCTGAACAATTGCATAGAATTCCTTCTCATAAGAGGAATACTTTCTTCTGGTATCATTCAAATTTTCACTGAAATAGGCTACAGGCCTATCATCCTGACTCAACAAAACTCCAATGGCCTCTCCACTGGCATCACATTTCACTTGAAATGGTTTAGAAAAATAAGGCAGAATCAAAACAAGTTTCTCTGTTATCTTTTGCTTCAAAACCTTAGAATTTCTTTCTGCTTCAGCAGTCCACTTAAATGGTTGTTTTCTCTTCTTTATCATCTCAATTATGGGTGCATTAATCTTACTGAAGTTCCTTATAAACTTTCTATAAAAATTGGCAAGTCCATGGAAACTTCTTACCTCAAAAATACTCCTGGGTGAAGGCCATTCCACAATCGCCTTAACCTTTTCTGGGTCCATCTTCAATCCTTCTGAAAAAACAAAAAAAACCAAATACACCAACTCTTCCTTCATGAATGAGCATTTATTTAAGTTTATCAGCAGTTTCTCCTGGTGCAGCTTCCTCAAGACATGATTAAGATGCCTTAAATGTTCTTCTTTAGTTCTGCTGAAAACTAGTATATCATCTAAATATACTATCACAAATTTCCCAATAAATTCTTTCAATACTTCATTCATAAGTCTCATAAAAGTGCTTGGTGCATTTGACAACCCAAAAGGCATTACCATCCATTCATACAGTCCCTCATTTGTTTTAAAGGCAGTCTTCCACTCATCACCCTCTCTTATTCTAATCTAATGGTATCCACTCTTCAAATCTATCTTTGAGAAATATTTAGCACCACTCAAACAGTCCAATAAATATTCAATTCTGGACAAAGGGAATCTATACCTAATTTTGATTTTATTGATTTCTCTGGAATCAGTACACATCCTCCAGCCTCCATATTTCTTTGGGCTCAAAACTGCTGGTACTACACATGGACTCAGACTTTCTCTGATCAGTCCTTTGTCCACCAACTCCTGTACTTGTTTCCTCATTTCCTCATTTTCCTTGGGAGTCATTCTGTAGGCTTCCTTATTTGGAAAATTTGAACCAGGGATAAAATCTATCTGATGGTTGATCTTTCTCACAGGTGGCAGCTCATCAGGTAAATCATCCACAACAATGTCACAATAATCATCTAACATATCTTGTATCTCTACTGGTAAATCAAAAATATTTGTGGAAGAACTACTTTAGGTTTGCAAAATAAAGCAAATCTTACCTCTTCTTCTTCTATCTACTACAGATATTCCTTCCCGCTCAGCAACAGGGTCTTTGGATCAATCACTCTGCTGGATGGCTCTCCTTCTTCCATGGGTATCAAGGTATAATGTACCCCATCTTTGAAGAACCTGTAAGTGTTATTCTTTCCATCATGCACTGCTGCTCTATCAAACTGCCAAGGTCTACCCAGCAGTATATGACACACATCCATGGGCATTACATCACACAAAACCTTTTCCTTTTATTTTCCCATTTGCAGCTCTATCTCACACTGTTCTTTCACAACCAACTGGTGCCCTTTATGCAGCTAGGACACCCTGTAGGGAGTTGGATGCTCCCTTGACTTCAAATTCAACTTCTCTATCACCTCAGCGGAAACCAGATTGTCTGTGCTACCATTATCAATGACTAGCTGACAGCACTTCCCTTGGACTTTGCATATGCTCCTAAACAAAGTTTTTCTTTGTGCAAGCTTAGTGACTTATTTGGCTTTCCTCAACAAGACCTTGTTTACCACCAAGGATTCTCCCCTATCTGGAAGAATTTCTTCTTCAATTTCTGCCTCTTCTCTAGCCTGGGCTACAACAGCATTCCTTGGACCAGCACCCACATTTTCTGGACATTCATAGTGCTTGTGTCCCACTCCCTGGCATCTATAACACCTCAACTCTCTGCCTCTGCCTCTATTTCCTCTGTAAGAACCCCTTATTCCCTTTGCATCATCTTCTGTAGATGCATTCTGAGGTGAGCTACTATCAGCTCCATTTCTGGGTGTAGGCTTTCCACTACCACCCTGACTTCCCTTCCCACAGAAAGTACCTCTCTTCTTGGCAGACTATTTCCTCAGAAGTTTCTCCTCTGCTTTCAAGGCCATCTGTTATGCCTCTTCCACTGTCTTGGGAGACAGAAGACCAATCTCATCTTGGATCTCTAGTCTGAGACCATTTACATATCTGGCAGTCTTCTCTGGTGTGTCTTGGAATTGCCCAGCTCTTATGCCCACTCTGTAGAACTCCTCTGTGTATTCTTTCACTGTCAACAACCTCTATCTCAGGTTCTGCATTTTTTTATACAATGTCAACTGGTAATCACCAGGCAAGAATTTACCTTTTAATTTAGTCATCATTCTGGTCCAGCTCTTGATAGGTTGCTTGCCAACTCTCCTCCTTTCTGCCAGCACTTCATCCCACCAAAGTGCAGCGTGTCCTTTTAGCTTTGTCACTGCAAACTTGACCTTTTTATCTTCGCTTATTTCTTTATAATCAAAGCACTTGTTCAATTCATTTATCCAGTCCACCAGCTCCTATGGATTCAGTCCCCCTGCATAACTCGACACTTCAATTCTGGGTTTGACTGCAGACCCCAGAACAGTTCTAAGGAGCCTCATGTCAGGAGGAATTTCCACAATTTCTTCTGCTTCTGTCTCAAGTTCGCTGATGTCTTCAGGATCTCCGGTCTATCTTCACTCCATGGCATCCATCCTGGCCTCGACCCTCTGCAACATCTCCAACACCTCTGCGTTGGCTACAGGTCTTCTTCGGCCAGCACCTCTTCCAAATCGGACCGCCATGTTAGCAAACAATTTCGGAACTTGGCTCTAATACCACAAATGACGCAACAATAGCACTGAAAGTCACCCAAAGGAGAGTCTGGTCAAGTATTACGTGGCTCGGTCAGCATTTCTCTTTGATGAACCCTTGTTTTCACTCCACGTGGTCTATTTTCTTCCTTCTAGATTTATTTGTCAATTTTAGAGAAATTGACAAACAAACATATATCCTCGGTTTTCAAATGTTATATTATATTTTTCGACCTGATATTTCTCCGCCACCCTTATAACCAAGTTATAACTACATATTAATACACTATGCCTTTTTAAACAAATGACTTTACCGCAGACCTTTGGTTCAGGCCCACATATGTGTCTGTGGACCAATCAAATGTGCGCGTCCTCCTTTGTTAAACATCGTGTATCTCCACTACGCGAAGACCGTCCGATGATCTTCTCTCAGATCAATGGCCTGTATATATTTCACTCGACGACCTCATATTGGCGTTAACGCGCGAAATGAATACGGAAAGGTGGTTTCTCCACGGTCAAATCTTGCCACACGTCGGTTCCTCTATGGAATCTCTCCCCCCTCCGGGAATACCGCCTCCGTACCAAAAGCTGTGCGAAATAGGGCAATCCACCGTTGTAATTCCGCTAGTGGGTTTTCTATAGGGCTCGACCACGGTCGCAAGTCTGGTTTATGACATTTGTTTATCTACTCCGGTTGCTAACCCTAGGTTTGGTCTCAGTTTAGACTGTCAATGAAACAATAGAATTCATCTATTTATTAAACGAGATTCACCATTACTGACATATTTCGCCTCCACATGGATTTCTTCACGGAATTTACCTAACCAAATTCAAGGAAATATATGGGGAGTGGCAGAATCGATACAAGGGTTCGACTCAGGATTTATATATGCACAGAACTCAACCACTTCACAACCAAACGAAACCCCTCACAATTAACATTTCAAGGCAATTAGATAATCAACAGAGCTGAATTCATTTAATTGGAAGTAATCGAAAATGCACAGAGTTATTGCAGAAAATCTCTATTCTTCCTCCCTGCTTCTCAATTACATCCGGAGGATATAATTTATGCATATTACAATGTGGCTCTTCGGTTCCTCAGTGAGGACCATTTTGGAAAATCAACAGTCTAATTACGATAATTCAATTAACTAAAATATGACAGCTAGACGAACTGAGCTATTCGACTTCCTATGACTCTAATTAATCTAAATAATACAATCAGCTAAGGTGTTGACACCTAGCTGTAACAATTCGAACGTTTTCAAACCCTCCTAGCCACAACATGTGGACAATACCTCCTACATTGCTGGCTAGTTTCTAATGCCCCTGCATCATAAGGGCTATGCAATCATTTGAAAAGTGAGAAATTGACTTCATAGGACCTATTGCACCGATTGTGCGACACTCACAAGTAAGATATATCATCACCACAACTAACTACCTCACAATATGGGCAGAGGCAGCACCAGTAAAGGACTGGACAGTAGATACAACAGCCAGATTTATATTTGAAAACATCATTAGCAGGTTCAGTTGTCCAAGGATCCTAAAGAGTGATCAAGGCACACATTTCATTAATGCTACAATCAAATCACTGCTGGAGAATTTCATGATACAGCACCACAAGAGTAGCTTGTACCACCCATAGGCGAATGGAACTGTCAAATCCTTCAACAAAATTCTAGAGAGAGGGTTAAATAAGATATAAAATGCTAACCGTGACGACTGGGATGAAAGGATACTAGTTATTCTGTGGGAATACGGGACTACCAAAAAGAGGTTACATAATCAAACTCCATTTCAATTGGTGTACAGGAAGGAAGCAGTGGTACCAACTAATTTTTTTATACCAAGTCTCTTAATTGCCACAACAACACAAATGACGGAGGAAGAATCCATCTCTACACGCATTCCTAAATTGTAGGAACTGGAAGAAGATAGGTTTCTGGCGGATTCCCATAAATTGGAATAGAAACAGAGATAGAAGGTCTGGCATGACCACCACATCAAGCGCAAAACATTTAAGATTGGAGGAAAGGTACTGCTCTATGACAACAAATTCTAAAAATTCCCAGGAAAGCTCAGGATGCACTGGATGGGATTGTACTACATCACAGAGATTAGGGACTCAGGAGCAGTCAAGCTAACACAACTAGATGGAGAGATACTTCAAAGATGGGTTAACGATGCATGCCTAAAGCGCTATCATGAGTAAGCAACAAAACCTTTTATTTCTAATAACTCTTGCACCTGAGAGAAGTTAGTAGATTAGAGTCAATAACTCTCTCGCAACCAATATGAGTCGTAGAATAGTTTATGTTTTATTCCTAAAATAATAATTTCAACCCAATAGAGTAGGAATCTTGCATATCATAAGCCACATGTTGTGCAAACACAACCATCACCCTGTTGTGATATGGAGACCATATCGCAAAAAAATTTGGTCCGGGGGGGGGGGGAGTTCTATAGTGTTATAGTGCCCAAGTGTGTCAACCATCATTCACTCATAATGAGCCATCATAGTGGTGTCAGTCCATAGGATCAACCAAAATTTGAGAAATAATTTCCATAATGATTAACCCCATACCATAATAAATTTTCCACATTAAGCTATAATTATTGGCCATCGCATCTGCCCGAATTTCTAAGCCACCGTCAGCACTGTTAGATTCCATCTCACCTGAGAAAATAATCACACAATTATAGCCACAAGGAGAGACAGTAAAAATTAATTAGTTATGGCATCGCATCATCATCCTCCGTGCTAGCATCCTACTTAATCTACATGGAGGAGGGAAACAACAAGGTGCCGGAGAATTATAAATTACCAGAGTAAGAAAATACTATAAAGGTTACCCCAACTTCAACAAAAAAAGATTAGAATAGTAGACCAGCAGAAATTATGGTATACTGCAGGAAGAAGAAAATGAAAAAGGTTACTGCTTTAGTGGTCGAGCCAGAGCTTGATGAAAGAATCCAATGGTTAGAGCCACTGGTCGGAAAATACGATAACACCACCCTCATAGATACCAACTTCACTGATTCATTCCAGTTCCCAGTGCTAAAGAGGCAATTTTATATCAAGAATCACGTGAAGGAAGGGGGAGGAAAAGTAGCAAGGGTGCATCTAGACTTTAAAGGCATCCAAATATCGACAATTCTACATCTCAGAAGCCTACCAGTGTTTGGAACAATAGGAGCAACAATGCAGTGTACCAAATTTCTCATCAGCAGGATCCAGAACGGGTCAATGTGGCTTGGGAGGGAGATCCCAATTCACATAGAAGATATACACATACTTACAGGCCTATCAGCAGCAAGAAGGGATGTGTCATCAAGTTTCTAAAACACATCCAAAAGGGAAAAGAAGGTGGGAGACTGCGATTATTACAAGAAATACGAGATGAGGAGAGGAGGAAAGAGAGCCAAGATTGATCTTATCAACATCCCAATGGTGAAATTTTCATTCTATTTGAACTCAGGCAAGACTATGAGGCACTATACCAAGGGAGAATGTACCCTTGATACAATATTAGTTGTGGAGCATTGCATGCAGGGGGCTCAATTGAATTGGTGTTCATTCTTGCTACAAGAGCTCTTTGAGGCATGTGAATATAACTTTAAGCGAGCTACAGGATTCATATATGGATATTTAATTGTGGATCAGGCGATGTGGAAGTGGAGTCCACCAGGAAGGAGGTAGCTCACGGAGATCACAGAAGACCAACCAATGGCCCTGAGGTTAAACTCATGGAAAGTATCTGGTGACCCGAGTAGCAAGGAAATAAATGAAGAATCCTTTGTATAGTGGTATTGACAGATGGTAGATGTGGTTAAAAGTCAGTAGAGGGTCCCCAAGAGCCTGTTGGACAGATACTTCCCTCAAGTGTGGTTTGATTTGTCTCACAACCGAACCTAGATTCAGCCAGACTGTGTTGATGGCGATACATCTCACAAAAATCCACTAAAGTTTCAGAAAATGGAGGAGGAATTTCATGCAGAGGTCTTTTCATGGCAAAGAACAACAATGGAAATAAAAAATAGGGACCCAATTTATTCACTTGATGCTATGCTTCACAACCCACTTTCGTTAGAGATGTTGATCGAGATAGCTCAGAGGGTTTCACAATTTCAACTGCAAACGCTACTAGACCAGCCAGACACACGATTTGAGGCTTTTAACAAGGTAATGGGAACTCTTGAAGCAAAAGATACAGTATTTCAATAATTTTCTAAGTTTCAAATGTTTAATTTTTCATCTCCATAAACAACAAACCCAGTCCTCACCGCATTCCACTCTCACCCACAACAAACCATCACTCTGTTTTGTAAGAACAAGCCAATAAAACCCCCCATCCCAGCACCAAAGGGGAAAAGAGCCCGGACCATGAAATCTGATCAAGTGGTCAACCTCAGACGAGAGGATCAAGAACAACCAATAGTAACTGGAATTCCAATTCAAGAGGAACCAGAGGTAGGAACTCAGGCCACCTCTGTATTACCAAAATTTAATCTATCTTCATTTCTCAATGTACAAGCTTCATCACCTCCCAACACATAGAATTCATCACCGCATACATCATTTATATCCAAGGACCACTCAACCCATACTCCATCCACTTCTGTGATCATCTCCGACCTAATACTAGTAGGCACTTTAATGTCCATTTATGCTAAGGCGGAAGTTAACTCGGGTAAAGCTACATTAACTGAGCTTAACCCAACCATAGTAGGGAAAATTACCTTTTTAAAACTATCAATACATGCAGGGTCACCCTTTTCTAATACATCGCTTACCGAAACCTCATTGAACCCATTCCAATAGTTCACATTATTACTACAGCCGTTCATACCCAAACCACCATCCACCAATCATCACATTCCAGGAATCTCAAACAACCCTGCCAAGTCAATCCACATCTCTCCAGGGACACTCACAACAATATATTTCCATGGGGAAACCAATGAGGGAGTGTAATCCAAGCCCAGAAATGACAATCAATATCGAAATGAAGAATTGGAAACCCAGACAACTCTTCAGTTTTATACAAATAGCTGAACAACAGGAATAGAATCTACACAATGACCTCCTACATAGATATGAACAACATCAACAACAATTTATTGCACTTAATAATGAGCACAATAAACTCCAGCATGAGAGGGATACCCTTCATTAGCAGATTGATCAAGTCATGGAGAACTTCAAAGACCTATGGCCAACAATCACTAGTATAGATAAAGGCACGCCAACAGAAATTTCATCATGCTCGGTGGTTGAGCGATCGCTCCGTGTGAGGATGATATGTGCAACCCTGGTCCAAGCAAATCAGGAACCAAAAGAAGCATTTGTAGCAAAACCGGCACTACCAAACCATTCTATGGTATATGCAAAACATTTAGCACAAAGGTAGAATCATATGCAGGATATGAAGGAGACACTAGGAACGACTGTCATACAGGCATACAACCTGCTAGAGAAACTCCAAGAGTGCTCCAAGTCACTTACAATGAAGGCTTAGCTCGTCTCCGAGAGACTACAAAAGATCGTTCTTGACATAAAGGGAACAATAGACCCGGTCAGCCGCACTCAACTCTATGACCAATCTGATGCACTTAAGACACAAATTCAGACAATCAAAGAGAGATCAGGGATGAAAAAATAAACTCCTCGTGGGCCTACGACACCCCATGAAAGAGAAGGCAAAAACAATTCAGAAAATAGTGTCTAAGGTTGAACCCAAGCTCAAAGAGATGTTCAACAACCTACCACAAGTGATGGACGCAAATCGTGCTGACAAAGTGGTCACTGAGACAGATCCCATAATACAAGCATGGCAACATGAAATCACTGAGTTCACACAGCTTAGGAAAGAGGAAATGAGAAAGGTTCCAGAGTTGGGGCCTTTGTTAAAGGAAGGCTAACTAGGACAGGAGAAGCCAGAAAGGGAGATAGCGGAAGGAACTCTGCCAGTAGCAGAAGTCGATGGACAACCAGGGACCGTTACGGAAGGAAAATATTGACTTAGGACGAGTCAATAGCATGTGGTTGGGGCCTATTGGGGCCTTTGTTTTGAACAATACAATTTTGAGTTGTGGAAGGGTAAGAGCGAAAGGAACAGGTGGTGGAGCATAATCAATAAAGGAAAAGAGTCGTTGTTGTTGCGGAAAACCTGAAGATAGGCGGCAGAGCACAGGCAGGTAATGGCACAAATGGCAGGAATGGGAGACAATGAAAAAGTAGCAGAACTCCCAGAAACAGAGCCAATGGTGGAAAAGAGATGGAAGGAAGTGGAGCGCAAGGGAATAGCTGAGCGGAAAAGGGGAAAACACTGATAGTGTTGGACGATAGGAGCAGATAAGCAATGAAGGAGTGACTCTGAGGGGATTTAGAGGGGGATAGAGGATCAGAGTCTAGGGAGAGCATTTCAGAGCCTGTATGTACTGGATTGTGATGTACTAAAATTTGCGGAGTATGTTATGTAATGTTTTGAGATAAATTAATAGAACCAAACCGATGTTGTGTTGTGTGCTATTGAATAGATGATAGTTGTTGATTATTGTGTGTTTGGATATTTTAAAATTTTAATTTGATGTTCAGATTGTGTATGGATGAATGATAACTTGTATCTCAGTTTATATATGATGAATGTGCTTTGTATGAAGTGATGGATGACTTGTTGTTAGTAATCTCTCTTCGGTGTTAATGGTCTAGTTTATAATCCTAGTAAGGTCACGACATGCCTTGAGTGAGACTCCTTTCTCTCTTGAGCAGGGTGAAAATTTTGGCGTTGTCCTAGACTACAGCGGAATCTTGTTGGCTCTACGCCTGAACCTAGGTATTTTTTAGAGACCTCATTTTTCGCCAACACTCGAGGAGTCGAGAGTTAGTGAGGACTCTAGAACAATTGGCGTGTGTAGGAGAGGTGGAAGCCCCTTGGAAGCTCACGCTAGGCTTCTGACAGATGAGGAGTGCAGAAGTGCATACGTTTACATGCGAGTAATTCCTTGCTCGAAGGCAAGGAAGGCTCGCAGGGTAGGAACCCCTCAATGTAGCTATCACCCAAGCTCAGAAGGGGAAATGCCATATAAAATCCTAGTTGACTTTGACGGAGTGGTGAGATATTGATGTAGATATAGGATTAAAATGGATCCCTAATACCAGGATGCAATCAAGAGGATTAGCTCAAGGAAGTTCATGCTGTAGTAGATTTGGTCTTTGAGGAGAGTGCAAAAATATCCAAAAAATTATTTTCATTTTCCAAAGTCAAAGACCCATGACCAAGACATTATTGAATGATAAGGAAGGGTGTGCATTTTGAAGAAAAGATGTGAAACTCTAAACTTAAATATATAATTGGATAATATTTATCCTTTTGCAATCGAAACCGCAGCTTGGAAATCTCTCGATTGGAGCGGTTGGACTTTCCTCTTGCATGATTAGATAACCAACATGGATTATCTGTGAGGCCCATACAGCCAGGCGGAAAACCCAAAGTTCAAAGGATGGACTAACATTTGGATGATAACATGAAAAAATTAGTGTCAACCTTGATTTAGTCGGAGGTCAGGAGGTCGGATCATATGCGTAGTGGAAGGAATTGTGGGTGATCTACCAAATCGACTAGGTTGAAGGTTAGGAGTTCAAGCAGTCAGAGGGAGACCAAGTCACGAGCTACAAAATGAGCTAGCCCTGACTAGGTCAAGAATTCAGAGCGTATGATGATGAGTGAATGTGCAGTCTTCATAATGACCTCGACTAGGTCGGGAGGTCAGGAAGTTGATGGTGGGTGTAAGTTGGCACAGTAAGGTAAGGAAATGTTCCAACCCAACCATCCACTCACTTTTTGTGGTATGAGCCCGTGATGAGCCACCACGTGCAAGCATGAGACTGGTGACTTCCAAACCCAGTGTGTGGAATTATATAGAAGTAAATGGAATAAGGAGAAGAAAAAAAAAACAAATGAGAACCGTGGATGCAACCCTCCAAATC
Organism: Pinus albicaulis; assembly: GCA_034641835.2. Classification (NCBI taxonomy): domain Eukaryota; kingdom Viridiplantae; phylum Streptophyta; class Pinopsida; order Pinales; family Pinaceae; genus Pinus; species Pinus albicaulis. Next base: position 40,941,387 of record CM076576.1, read on the forward strand.
CCGTATCCATGACAGTTATAATGGGGACCAGATTCACCAACAATGTATCTCCTTCCTTGGTAAGGTAAGGGGGTATGTTACACATTCAAGATTTGAATTATGTGCAATGATGTGACTTTGAAAAACAAAAGGATTAACCTTCACCTAAGACTCTTTGCGGTTACTGGACCATTCCAAGTTTTCCTCAATAAGATCCAAATCTAAGTATGAGGGGTTTCCGTAGTGCAATTTATTAGATATAATTTTTTTGGTATTCTAATTGTGTTAAGAAAGTCATTCGTATATGACCATTTCCATGAGAGGTAGTCGTAACTGACTAATTTCTCATGATTTTTGAATAGTCCACTTAGCACTCATTGCATTGGGTGATGCTCACAGGGGTGAAGAAGTGTGATTGAAACTAGTGAAATGAATCACATAGCGTCAATCATTACTTCTGGGGCTTGCACCTAGTAACCAAGACTTCTTAGAAGGTCACCCATCCAATAAAGTCTCTGGCTCAAGCGCACTTAACTGTGGAGTTTTTCCCCACGATTAAGCCCACTTAGCTTGCTAACCCATTTGCAAAACTTTAGCAAGTATTGTGCCTCATGAACCATTCAAGTAGAACTCCCTTTGCTCTTTGAATTTAATTATGAGGGGTTTCCGTAGTGCAATATATTATAAATAATTTTTTTGGGATTCCAACTGCATTAAGTAATTCATTCATCTATGACCATTTCCATGGGAGGTAGTCGTAACTGACTAATTTATCATGATTTTTGAATAGTACACTTAGCACTCATTGCATCAGGTGATGCTCATAGGGGTGAAGAAGTGGAGCTGAAACTAGTGAAATGAATCACATAGCGTCAATCGTCACTTCCAGGGATCGCACCCATTAACTAGGACTTTCCGGGAGGTCACCCATCCCAGAACTCCTCTAGCTCAAGTGCACTTAACATCATGGGAAGTGGATAAGGTGGAAAAGTGGGATTAGTAATTTTATTTTCAGATTTCCAAACTCCAACATCATCACAAAGAGGAACCCAAATTGTTACTCAGAAAGGATGAGGACAATGAACAAAAGGAATAATAGTTTCCTCCTCACATATTTGGGGTGTCTCATGATCAACATAAGTTTGAAGAGTAAAATCATCCAAGGGTTTAGATTCAAATGATTTCATGGAGAGAAGAATCAAGCTCTAAAACTTTTCACTGATAAAATTATAGTCCAAATATTCTCTCGGAAACTCATAACACGGGTGAAGAAAAAATATTAAGAAAATTCTTTAAATGTTCACTAGATTTCATTCTAAGAAGATTAATACTTTTACATACATCATGATAATCATACCTATTAAAGGTTTGATGAAGCTCCATAAAGATTTTTTCAAATGAATGAATAGAAGGAGTTGGTAAAGTCTGACACCATTTCTTAACTCGACCTTCAAGAGTAAGGGTGAATAACTTCCTAGCAACATCTTCACAATTGATTTCACGAATTTCACAAAATTTGAGAAACAAAGATATGTGTTTGACTATGAATGTTTCACCCTCGCCATCAAACTTTAAATGAGACAAGTCACCATTTAATTCCAGGAGGACTTTAAAATTTTATCTATTAGAAAAAAATCATGGGATTATGATTTGGGAATGAGCCATTTAAGATAAAATATTCAAAATAGACTTAACAAGCACAACTTCCCATCTAGCCCTCCTTCTAGAGCTAGAATGTTGACAGTGATGGATACCGTCAACATACAGGGGGTCTCCCTGATGTGAATTCCCAAGTATACCCCACATTGTTCGGAGTAGGAGCCCCATATATAGTATCGACCCGACCATCATAAATCAAATTTTTGTCTTATCTGCAATGAATAAAAAAAGAGAGTGTGCACATAACCTTTGAAATCAACAAGTAAGTTGACACTGTGAAACTCCAATTGAAATGTGTAAAAGGAGGTCTTCATGAGAGGGGAGATGAGAGTGATTCTCTAGAGGGAAAGTAATAGTACTATCCTAAGAGATGCACACGAGAGAAATAAAAGATTCACTAATTATCTAGTGAAGTATTTCACATAGACACAACGATCATTAAATAAAATACAACACACATTCGACAAGATGAGCACCAAAGCCAATGAAATACTTCAATTTGTTTCATACATATGAACATAACATACTACAAACATATAAATAATATCCTTACAATATTCATGATAAATGAATGAAAATGTGTTGAATCAATGAGCTTCTGATGATAAAGTGAAATATCCAAGTACAGGGTTACAATGGTGAGCCACTAGCTCCAGTAGCCAAGCTAGAGAATCAAAGTCTAGCTCTCCAAAGTCTAAGACTCCAAAAGCGCTTTGCTTGAGTTATAAGGGTGTATTTAAAATAGGAGGAATGAAATTTTATATCCTAATGACTCTTGAGCTTCCCTCATGACTCTCGGACTTCCAAGTGACCCTTGCACTCCTATTGATTCTTTGGTCCACATGTAACTCTTGGAATTCCACACAATTACATTTTGTCATTTTCTTGAAAACACATAATTAAATTCCACATTATGTGGAAATACACATTGACACACATGATATTGTGATGACAATTTTTCAAGCCATGAATTTCCAATGATGACATGGAAATTCATGATGATGTGGTAATGCCAAGATCTTCTCTTTGCTGCTATGAATTTAACTTCTCCATTATGGATATTCTATTGTACTTCAATTTCACTCTCCAAAGGGCCTAGATCAGTGTTGGATCCTTCCAAGATAACCTAAGATGTCATCACTCTGTCTTGGTCCAATATTTCTTCAAGTATTCATGATGGTTATTCTTTGTGCTTCTTCTTGGAAAGTGATTCCTTATATCCTCTCCTTGACATATTCCTTGAGTATCACCTTGCCATGCTGAAGTGATACACCTGTAGATTAAGTTCACTCATGACAAGGCGAGATCAATCTAGAAAGAATCTATTCTACCTTCTAATTTTCTCAGGGGAAATATTGACTATGATGAATATGTGCAAGGATTGAGAGGGAGAGGCATGTTTGGAAATTGCATAGTTGAGCTCAACGGTGGCTAAGGAAGGCATCATTACTCATTGGAAATGTGTTATGCACTATAAGGAGGATCCCTTCAGGGTCCAACACAATGATCATGTGCAAGAAGGAAGATTGATGAGCTTGTTGCCTCAAATTGATCAGTGCTAAGGGCCTAAGGGAGAAGGAGAAAATGATACATTATTTTATATTCACACTGACTGTGGGAGGACCTCACTATGCACTAGAAGTACACAATGAGTTGAGGGAGAAAAAGAAAAAAATGCATGGCACAATGATGGGTTCTAGTTAGAAGAATAAGAAATACTAGGTAGTGAAAATACACAATGCACAGTGCTTGATTGGAAGGATTATATGATAGCACAGTTAATGGTTGCATTAACTTAAAGGTGGGCTCACTGTCCACTAGAAATCCACACCGCACTAATAAAGGCTCATTGGAAGAGAGGATTGCATAGTTGACTGAGGCAAGCAACAAATAGTCAAGTCACTTTTCCAAGAAGGTTCTCATTTCACTGTGAAAGAGAGGGAGCCTATGTATTGCACAATTTTTCATTGCGAGGATAAAGAGAAGGCCTTTCTATCAAATACAAATGGTCCATGTTTTATACAAGGCATAACTTCAGTGCATTGAGTCAGAACAAGAAACAAGGGTTGGTGAATATGCTTTGAAGGTGTTCAATGTGTAATAATAAGAGTTGAACTTGATAAAACTCAATACACAAGTATGGGAGGAAGGGATTTCATCAATGAGGCTCATGGATATGAATTTCTCATCACATGGGTGATGGATTGTTCCTTCATAACTTGAACCAGATAAGAGAACCAAGAAGAGCTCCAAAATGGCTAAGAGAATGAACCAAGCATGTGTGTGTAGTACTTGAGGCAGTGACTAGGGTCCTGTTGATGCCTCGAAAATCGCTGCAACAACATTGGGGGATAACCACCCGGTCCGGACCTTAAACAGCTCCTTTTCCGTTTGAGATGGTGGCTCCGACTGGATATAATGGGACCAGTT
>CM076576.1:41622287-41865743 GCA_034641835.2 Pinus albicaulis
TTTAAGAATCGTTTGCAATGATTTTCATGTGTTCGAGCCCTTTTCTCTCTTTGCGGTTTACTTGACTCTCGTTAGATGTCAGCACGAGAGATTGCATTTGACGCAGATGATTTTGCGCCGCAATGGGAGCATGTTCAGTGTTAGATCATGGAATGTGTTATCACAAAATTGAACCTAATAGGCTTCTAATCAAATCAATCTCATGTAACTATTTCAAACCAATATTTTGATTGAGGCTTAGCCTCCTCAACCTAAGAGAGCTCTCTCAAAGGGTTAATGATTTTTGATAAAAATATAGATGGCTAACTCTATGTGGGGTAATGATCAGAAGATGACAAATGTCGGTTGAAAATCACATCAGCAAATACACATTGGGCTTATGGAGTCAAAATAGTTTCAGTAAACCAATCAATCTACTTAACATGGAAGTTGAGGCATATCAGAGTTTTAGTCAAGAGATACACATGTGAAACTGTAAAAAACATAGTCAGTTTGTCTATATAGGAAGTCAAAGCATCAAAGATGAATTTTGAGTAACATAGAAAAACACCACTACAATAGGATAGTAAAAATATGCAAGTAGAACAAGAACACACTAGAAATCCTTCTGAATCTCAAGTTGGCTAAGTAGAAATCTCTGTATTTAGCTGAAAACTAGTCACTTACAATAAACACAGTCTTTTGCCAAAAAAATGTCCAACCCCTTGCATATTCAACTTCTTCATATTTTATAGATCATTTACAACATAAGATAACCTTATCTGATGCTAGATACATCGAACTCCTGAATCTTGACACCTTGCCTAACCATATGACATGGTATTTATTACAACAAGACAACTAATCTACTAAACAATCCTATTACAAATAGGATTCAAACTCTTAATCACCTATCTATAACAACCTTATCTTAATTAAATTACATCATTTTCAAAGTGTACTAACACATGGTCGAATCTAGATGATAGGCTTCAAATCTTGATGACCATAATGCTGACCTCCATCAAAGTAGGAAACAGTCCATTGTTTTCTAGGCATAGGGTCCCTTGTAGTTTTGAAATGTTCTGACCATCATGAATTCATCATTTCGAGGTATTTTGCTTTTAGAAATTGAAATAACACCTGCCCAAAATCCTCCCTAACTCTAACTGTCCAAAACCATCATGAAACTGTTCAAATAAGCTGAAATAGACCTGCACTACGAAAACAACATAGTTTCGTAGTGCCTTTCATAGGGCTACTATTTTATCCTTTTTCCTTCAAAATTTTGATTTCTTTCCTCCAATATTATCTTCATTATCATTTAATAGATCCTCCCTGGCAATTTCAGGTCATAATTCATACTTTTGCCTTAAAACATTTATGAGAAAGAGTGAAAAAGCTGCTACAGCAGTTTCGTAGCGCTTTTCACTCTTTTTACACTATTTGCACTATGAAACCGCTGAGTGAGCAGTTTTGTCCAATTTTTTTCAAAGTGAAAACTATAAATGTGCCAAAACTCAAAATAACACTGATTTCATCAAATAAAAAAGCCATATGAACTGAAAACACAATTTTCATGACATTCCTTCTTAATTTTCACTTGATTTAGCTTTTGACTTTTTTAATGATTGTTATCTTGCATCTTTGTTCTTTAACTCATCCTGAATCACTTTCAGCTGCTGCTCCAAATCTTCCACTTGATCATTAAGTTTCCTGTTACTAGCTCTCAAGTAAGTATTTATTACTCTAACAAATTTGGCTTCCTTGATTGCTGGGACTGTCCATGTGAAAAATTGCTTTGCACTACTTGGAGTTTCAGAAATAGAACCAGTTTGACCTTCCCATAGTGCCTTCATTCTTTTGAACTCTTCTTTCTCAATACTGTGCTTCTAGCCCTCTTTCTCATCACAACAATTTCTTGATTTTCTAACCTCAACTTCTCTTCAAGATGTTGAAGCTCTGTTTTCCTTGTCACTTCTTCTTTTCCCTCTTTTGTTCTGCTGGCTGTATGCTTCTTTGTAGGTGTTGAGAGATCAACCACTTCTTCAGGGGCTTTAGCTATTTCAATAGTTTCTTAAAATTCCTTGCTGCCTTCCGTAAGTTTCTTAGCATGCCTAGTTAAAGGCTTTCTAGCTTGAAAGATAAAATCTGCATTTTCACCCTCAAACTCAAGCTTCTTTACAGACTTAGATTTTTTCTGTTTATGCTCATCTTCTCCAATGAATTCAACTTGCACAATGGGTGTCTCCTCTATGTCAATTACATGCAGGATGTCATCTAAGTTTCCTTTTATCATTGGGTTGTCCTCTGTATCTGTAGCAACCATTTTTCCCTTTAATGCCACTGCTTGGCTTCTCGTTACTCTTTTGATTTCCTGCCTACTGACATCTTTTTTCTGTTTTTCCTCTTTGACAACCTTTTACCTCTGTTTTGTAGGTGATGGATTTGGAGTATCAAGCACTTGTGTCTGCTCTGTCCTTTTCTCAACTTGTTTCCTTGGCTTCAGTTTTATAAATTCCTTTGTTTTTGCAACTACAGGGTTGGCTAGACTCTACTACTAGTGGTGATGGAGTTCCTTTAGTTTTAGGATTTCTAGCAGGAGTTAATGTTTCCAACTCAAAACCATTTATAAACAAAAAGGATGACCAATCCCTACCTATCTTCTGAAGCTCATTCAAAATCAATAACTTCATCAAACCATGATGAAACAAAGATGTTTCACAACCTTCAGATTTGGCTTGTACTTTATCAGCCATTTTAGCAAGACTCCTATGCAGATAAAAGGGAAAATCAAGTGAAATCTTCCCTGAGAAATGCAGAAGCAGCTTGAAATGATATGTGTAAACCTTATGATATCTTCCTTCACATGTAAAATACCTCTGAATATTGAACAACAACTTTGCATAGGTATCCTTGATGCAAATTCTAGGGATTGAATTATTTAGGTCCATATCTGCATACTCAGGTTTCATGAATTCTTTGCATGGCTCCATATAAAATTTCAAACCTTTATACCAAGTTTCTTGGCCCCTTGGTATCTCTGTCACAACAGCAATAGTCTCTGGTGAAATTGAAACATTTAGCATCCCAACCTTGGTAGTTGTTCCATTGAAGTTCAAGGAAAATTCTTAGGAAACCTATGTGTGGCACCCCTGCAAATTTTCACAAAACCAAAGACAACCTACTCTTCTGAATGCCTCCATCACTGCTTGGTCTTAAATTATGGCCTTCATATTGTTAGGATCATGTCTCAAGCAGTGTCCCCCTCTATGGAATTTCTTTTCCTCTGCCATGCTTCACAGAAAACCTATCAGCCTCGCTTGATTAAGATGTAGAAAACTTGTATGGAATAGCCACAAGTTTGGCTTGACATTTCAGAACTTAGACACTCGAATGGAGGCAAAGGAAATGAGAATGACCAATTAAGCAAGATTTTGAATTTGAAATGTCATCTCATAACTGAATTATGCCTCATTCATACCCTATCATGACAATGATGACTACAAGATGGGTAAGTACGTTGAATATCATCACTAACTGACTCATCATACCACTAACCTATCATTTCCCAACGGATTCTGACATATTTCAGCTCAAATGACAAGACAGTTAAGAAACCACGCTTTCGTGCACCGGAAGTGTATTTTTCCCAGTTTGCGCTACGAAACTATTAGCGCTTTCGTAGCACAAATCAACTTTTTTGAACTAGTGGCACTACGAAAACGTGGATTCTTAGCTAATTGCAGAGTTTTGACCTGAAAATTTATGGAATGACTCCCAAATGGAAATTATGGATATTTGACAATGAATGGACCCTTAAAAGACTTTATTTGAACTTATAAAAATCTAACCTACCCTTAACCAAATCCTAAATTGACTTCTAAACCGAATTTAGAACCATGACCAAAAACATAATTGACACAATGATGTGTTGAAAATTTTTAGGTGATAATAGAATGTAAAATTTAATTGTGATTGATTTAAGATCAAATCTCTGGATTATGTAGTGAAAGGCAGTTCATATTTTTTCATTGAGATTTTTCCTGGCACTGTTGTTTCGTTGCTCGAGGGGAATTTCATTGCACATCCGAAAGTGGTTAAAAATGGAAAATGTTAAAAATGGAAAGGAAATATCAGATTCTATGGAAACCAGTCATTCAGGTCAAGTCAAAATTTCTTTAACAAACAAAACAAGAAAGTGGATTTGGGTAAATGCAAAGCAATATCGGGGCATTTTAAGGCGTAGGATTGCTCGCCTCAAATGGGAACAAGGACAAAGGCAAAGAAAAATAAAACAATTGCAGAGAAAGAAAATAAATAAGAGCAACAAAAATAAAGGAGAGTCAACCATTTACAGTCCCACATCCACATCTCTTACTTGGTCATTAGATCTCTATGTCGAAGAACTAATGAAGGCTAGGATAAGGCTGGATATTTTGGAAGCCAAAGAATAGGAAAATGACTATAAAATTTCAAAGATCACATTTGCAAATAGGTGTTTAATGGAAGGTAATAGAATTGTAAAAGAACAGGTAACAATGTTACAAGATGCTCTAGAGATAGGAAAACAAGAATGGCACAGCATGAAGACAACGTGGAAAACCATGACAAAATCAAGGGCAGCAAACAAGAATGTGATAATTTCTAAAGAAACTAAGGTAGATACACAAGTATCTCAACAAACAGATCTTTTGAAATAGAAGACAAAAAATAACAATAAGGGAGACAGTCCAAAATAAATCAAATATAGAGTTGAAAACTTTAATGGTTACATGCAGATAGGGAAGAAGAATATGCAAGGGCTCGTAGAGCACAAGAAAGAGAACACAAAGAAAGAAAATATAGGGACACAAACTTTATTATAAGGGGAATAAGAGATTATGGGAGGAATTAAAGTACTCTCAATTTGACAGGGGACTTTCTGAAAGAGAAACTACATTGGAAAGGGAAAATTTTCTAAGCAAGAAGGGTGGGGAAGACATGTGAAGAGAGGCCTCATCCCATAAAATTCACCATGGAAAGCATGCAAGACAAACACCATCTCTTGATCAAAAAGAAACTATTGAAAGGCTCACACTTCTTTCTAGATGAAGATTTAACTAGCAAACAACAAGAGGAGAGAAGGGAAGAAGTGAAGAAAATTAGGGCAACAAGAAATGAAGAGAAAAAGGCATGGTTGTACAATGGTAAAGTAGTTATTGTAGTGTTTGGGACTCGGGATAAAACGAGGCAGCAATATGGCAGTGAAGAAAAAACAGAAAATTCGATAATAGGGAGGAAAAAAACAAGAGCAACATGGATGAAAAGGGGCGAAGACTCAAATTTGAGTCTTATGTGTCAAACTGCGTAGCAGTTAAATCTTACCCAGGTCTACATAAGTTTAATTTGTTGTAATTGTAGAGGCTATCCATGGAGGAGGGGACTGGGTTAGGGCCTATTGCGAAAGGTAGAGACGTAATTTGTCTCACAGAAACTCATGAACATGATGGTTGCATAAATCCTGTGTTTGATGGTTATTTGAAGTTAGCAGTTTGGAACAAGGTAGCAGGAATTGGAAAAGGGTATGGGGGAATAGTAGTTTTAGTGAAAGAAAAAGAAGGTCGTCACATTCAATTGATGAAAGAAAATGAAAATAAACAATATTTATGGTTCAAAATATAAGAGAATGAGAATCACATAAGAATTGCAGCATGCTATTTTGCTCGTCAAGTCTCAAAAAATTACAAAAATAAGTGGCTAGATAGCAAAGTTCCGTACACAGCTTTAAAGAAAGATATTTATGCATACTCTCAGTGGGGAGAAATGCTTTTAGTGGGCGATTTTAATGCTAGAACAACAAATTAGCAAGCTAGTATTCTTTATTGCAAAAAGGATCATAATCCTATTTGGCTCACTGAAGAGTAGAATCCCCAATGGGTGAGATGTTTAGAAGATGAAAAAGTTAGTAATCATTTTGGAGAGGAGTTGCTTACACTGTGTGGTCTAGACAAATGGAAAAGGTCCGGGAACTTCACTTGCAACACATACAATGGGGAAAGTGTCGTTAATTATGTGATTCGTTCACAAATATTGATAGAAAGATAGATGAATTTTATATTGGAGAGCATAATTAGGAATTAAAATTAGACCATAACCCAATTTATATAAATTTATCATGGGTAGAAGAAAGGCAACATAGGAGAAAAACCTAATGCTCTCAGAAATCACTACCAAGGGGAAAAATTCTTCTAACACAAGAAAATTGTACTATCTTCAAGACAATGGTGAATTGACTAATTCAAAAGGAGAAAAATGGTCCCCAAAGCTTCAACAGTCATGAGTGAACAAATATAATTCAAAGGGCACTTGAGAAGTGAAAAAGGGAAAAAAATAGGAAATCATAATGAAATTGTTTTCCTGTAAATGCTTGGTTTGATGAGGAATGAAAAATGGCAAGGAGAACCTTGAAAAAGACAGGCAAGGAGAAGATGAATGTAAATTTATATAAGCAGATACTAAAAAGGAAAAAATATGAGTTCATGCAAACAAGGCGAGAAGAGTTAATATATCTAGGCAAGAATAACCCAAAGATTTTCTGGCAGGAACTTCAACCAAGGAAGAAGCAAATAAAAAATAATATCACAACCAATCAATCGTTTGAATATGCAAGACAACTATGTGAGAAAGAATTAGAGGTTGAGCCTCCCCCGGGGCTTAGCACAACTACAAATATCTTCACGTTACAGGAGGTGGAGATTGGAATTAAGAAGCTGAAAACAAGAAAGGAAAAAGACTTGGTTGAACTTCAAGCAGAGTATCTAAAATGGGGAATGAACACTCTTGCACTGCACCTCATGGAAATATTCAACAACATCATTCAACAAGGATTCCCAAGAGACTCGATAACTAGCCTAACAATACCCCTTTTTAAAAGTGGTGACATTAATAATCCTTCCAATTATAGAACCATTATGATCAATCCTTTGTTTTCAAAGCTTTTTGGCATCATGGAAGAAAATAGAATCAGTAAGTGGGCAGAAGTAAAATAAAATAGGGCAAAAGGACAAGCGGGTTTAAGGCCGAAGCATTCTACAGTGGATCATGGCATCACGTTGAGACACGTTATTGAAAAGGTTTGGGGGGATAAAGAAGAAGTATTTTGCTGTTTTATTGACTTCAAAAGGCATTTGACACAGTCCCTAAAGATAAGTTGTGGCATAGAATGGAAGAACTTGAAATTCCTTTGCATTATAGAGTTGTTGTCCATAGAATTTATGAAGAGGTGAAAGTAAAAATTAGAACCTCAGCAGGTATTTCAGAAAGCTTTAGAATTGACATTGGAGTCAAGCAAGGTTTCCCTCTTTCCCCTACTCTTTTTGGTTTATATATTAATAAACTGGAAGAGTGGATAAATTTGCAAGGTGGGGATGGTGTTCGGTTGGGGAAGTTTGTGATAAAGCTTCTTTTATATGCCGATGATCTTGTATTGATTTCTAAGTTGGCCCTTGGATTGCAGATGCACCTATATGCCCTTGAGCATTTTTGTAGAGCAGTGGGGATGCAAGTCAATATTATCATGACCAAAATAATGATTTTCTCTAATAAAAGGAAGCATATTCATCATACGTTCTTCCTTGAAGGCAACATTCTTAAAAAAGTAAATGAGTCCAAATACCTCAGGATTGATTTCAACAACAAACTTAATTGGGAGGACTGCAAAAAGAATAGAATCTTAGTGTTAGCCCCTTATAAATTTCTTGACAAGCAAGCAATGGGCTAATTTGTTTTATAAGCCTGCAAGGAATGCATTTCCCTTGAAAACACATCATCCTTGCAGCCTTTTCAGGTTCCCTGCCTTGTGACTGTTTCCCTCTGCGGTTCTGAGTCAATAGGCCTTGCTGATAAAGAATTATGCTCCAAAAGGCTTTATTCTTCCCTTTATACCCTTGCAAAATGCTTCATTTTCACCCCTTTTTTCCTTTTTTCAAAGTCCCCTTTGTTCCCCCTAAATTCCCCCCTTTCTCTCCTAAAACTTCCCAAAATCCCCATGAAATCCCACCCTTACTCTCTGTTTTACAAAATTCCCCTTTAGTCCTCCTATTGTTACCCTCTTATGGCTTTAAAATCCATTGAAAGGGCTGAAAAACCCACTTTCAAACATTATAATAGGGCCTAGCCCTTTTCCTACCAGTCCCCTGTACATTTTCCCCCACAGAACCCAACGCTATGACCGAGTGCTAGCCCCGAAGGCGCTTGTCCCGTATGTTTATCGGGAGCATTCTAAACTGTTGATCTGTACAGATTGGACGGAGATCACGGCCCCCGCAACCTCCCATGTTCACAGTTCATTTCTCAGATCGCACTATCGCCGTGCATTTACCCGTAGATCCGATGGTTCGGACTCTACCGGCCCCTGTGGTCCCTGCCGCGCACTATCCATAAACCCGGTGGTATCTATCGCATCGCTTTTGGGTGATAGGCGGTATTCTCCCATTGCACAATGATTCCATACAACACTCGACACGTGGCTCCTGTACGATTCCAAAACCGCTTGCTCATCGCATGTTATCTTTCGGCACAAGATGCGCAGTGATATGCATATCAGCCGTCAGATCTGCCTTTGCCCATCCGACGGTCATCGCTCAACGAAGCTGCGCGGGGTTTAATCCATGGTTGCCGTACTCCTGGCCCACCGTTCGTCGTCCTCCACCGCATGTTCAACCGTCGAGCTCCTCCGAGATCTGACAGTCCAGATTTGTTTCCCCGCTGTTGAATTTTCCGCCATCGCCCGGTCCCGCCACGTCACCTCCACGTGTGTCCGCCATACATCCGCCCATCCCATTGCATATATTTGATTCAAGAGTAGATGTTTTGCTTTCATTTAAATTTTATCACAGGCCGCCAACCTTTTGCCATCTCTGTTCTCTACCATTCCACAGCATTTTTCCGCCATTTCTCTGCAGTTCCACTATCACCCACGCAGACATCCACATCATCTGACCCCATGCATTGTTTTCTTAACAAGTTTCATGTTTTTGAAGGGTTTCAGAAAGGCAGAAAACCGCCATGGTTCATATGTACTACTTTAATGGTGTGATGCGCAGACAGAATTAAATCTGGAAACTGGTACTACAGAGAAATGCCCGAAAAGGTAACAACGACATAAATAGTATCCCAGGACAGTTCAAATCTCCGCAAAAAACCTATCCGGTGCCACTAAAGCCCAGATTTTGCAGATCGAGACATTTATGGAGCAGTGGAGAAAAACCAGCTAATGATCAAGGATTTCAGCGTTTAGTATTGAAGGTTTGAGCCTTAATACAACGGTTTAGAGGCAAAGCACCAGATCAATGATCCTATGGATCATGCAGAAGGTACAACACACAGAAATTCATGTATATCAGGGTTTCATATCAGCAGATTGTCCCAAAGGACGAAGTGACCATATTAGTTTCATTATTTATCGTGTTCCTGAAGATTCCCGCCTTAACCACAGTCCAAAGCTATAAGGGCATTTGTTTCACAGGCATGGCAGTCCATTCAGTCATTTTGTTTATGCACCAGAGTACTACACAATACTGTAGTCAGAGTACATCAGAGTCATATCAGAGTAATCTGAAGTCTGAAGAAGACCATCCGTTCACCCAAAGAACACCAGAGATTAATGCACAGGATTTATACAGAGTGGGTTTCGGCCTTCTTCCTCTTCTGGAGTTTTAATACTGCATTTAGTTCTTCACCTACCTCCTCTGCTCCTCCGGAGCTATAAATTCATGAAGAAACTCATTGTAAAGGTTGTTGATCAGTTATCAGAGAACTGCAAGTAGTTTCTTTTGAGACAAAGTCTCTGTGTAAAGTTGTAAGATAGGTTGAAGGAGATGTTTTCAGACTGAGTATTCAGCTATTGGCAATGTTGTACTTGACTGGTATTGCTATTTAATATGACAAGCACATTTCTTTGGATCCTGATCTGAAGCAGCGGTGATGTTTCCTATCTCTGTGTTTTGATTCATTTCATTTCGTTTCTACTGGCTTGCATCAGAATATTGGCATAAGATTTACCCTTGTTAGGTACCCTATGTTTCTGCTCTCCTTGCCATTAATGTTTTTCTTTTGAATGTGTTATCTAAGAATTGATTTGATTTGGTTTAGCCAGTGTAGTGGATGTTATTGCCTGCTCTCTGATGTATGAATTAAATGAATTCAGTTCTTAGATATTTCTTGTTAAGGATTTAGTTGGAAGATTTGGGAACACTGGGGATTAGAGTTAACCCTGTCCACTAGGATCCTTGTGCGACCAGCTGGTATTTAACTTTGTGCTCTGAATCTGTGTTATCTCCTCCCCTCCTACCTTTCCACATCACACAATCATCTTTAAAGATCCTATGTTTTAGATGACTAGCCCAATTGAAAGCCTGCCTATTGAGTAGCAAGCAAATCCTTTCCTGACTCCATTTGCTCAATGGTTATGAATATTTCCTGGAACATTTCACCTTTGCCATATCCCTCTTTGCTCGTCCTTGTCTTACATTGAACCCTTCCTTCCTGATAACCAGCAACCAAACCAATAATCAAACAAACAAACCTTGTGCCTATAACTAGCCTAACATCATAACATTTGAGCCTCAAAGACATATATACTTTGACTATTATAGAGAGATCCCTCTCTAGACCTAGGAGGGCTAGATCCTACGGTTTGAAGTGGTTTGATGCTGTCTCATCTTTTGGACTTGCCAATCTGGCCAAAACATGGGAACCCAAACATAATGGCGACTCCACTGGGGAATTTCTGAAATACTCTCCATCCTACTACATTCTAAGAACTTCAAAAACCTACAATCTCTGGTTAGGTTGGAAGTTAAGAACTCCTATTCGCACATCAACCTCTACACCATTTATTGTGTTTTCCCATACTCTTGGACAGAGTATGGAAAGGGCCAGGTAGCCTCTAGATCTCACACTCTTTCAAAGGTGACATATCTGGTAAATGCCCTCCCAGTCGATCTCTGGCTAGAGTTTGCTGTGTTTAAAAGATATCCCTGAAAGGGGACATCCCATAAGCACTGTGGTGGACAGTGTACCCTCCAAGAACACCCTAAACCTTTCCACCTGGCGACTCCATATTCCCTAAACATTTTAAAGACTCCACTGGTGATCAGTAGGCCTGCTGATTATCTTGGTTCACATCAGACTTCACTGGGAGACCAGCCTCCACTACAACATCAACCATAATAGAAGTAACAAATAGGGTTAAGCTGCTTGGTTAAAAACTACACTCTGGCTTACAGAACCATTCACACAAGAGCTTACCCAAACCCAAACCCACCTGAAATAGTTGATAACCCTGAAAGCATCCTCAGAAATCCACCTACACCTAGAGGATCAACTATTTCCAGTCACATCTATAGAGCTAACTCTGCACCGGAAGACCTTACAGCTCTATCACACTTTCACCTTGGCCTAGACCTACCTAATAGATCACCTAGAACTAGGTCATTCAGTATCTTAGACCAGCCAAACCCTGAGCTTTCTGGTTCACCACCCCAAAGTGGTAGGAACCTTGGAAATAGACATACCCCTCCTTCTACACCTCCTGATATACATTGCATACAAAATTTGGGGCTCAGTCATCCTAGATCTGCTCATCAGTCCTCTGTTGGTCATAGTATCCCTGTCATCCATATACCTGCTGCCCAAGTCAATCCTTTACCTCATCAAAACATCATCATGGCAACCTGGTATGCACCTTTGGTTTTACCTCAGCCTCTAGTACCCTTACCCAATGATTATCAGTTAAAGATCCCACACTTCACTGCAAAAGAGTCCATCACAACCCAACAACATGTAGATAAGATGGAAGATTCTTTTGACTACATGGAAATAGATGATGATACAGTCAAAATGAGAATCTTTGCCCAGAGCTTAGGGGGTCATGTGAAGAAATGGTTTAAGGGCCTACCTCCAGGTAGCATCAATGATCTTCCAGTTGTATATCAGACTTTCATAAACAAATGGGAAACTAAGGCCAATCCTCGCCAACTCTTAGCAGAATACATGAGCCTTAAAAGAAACGTAGGAGAGAGTGTCCATGATTACACAACAAGATTTAATAGCATTTACAATGCCCTCCCTCCACATATGAAACCTCCACAAGGCATGGCTTTAGCAAAATATCCCAAAGGCTTTGATGCTGACATGGCATATGAGCTTAGGGATAAAGAGTACAACACATTGGAGGACATGAAGAAAGGAGCAGTGAGTATAGAGGCAAATCTGATTGAGAAAAGAGCAAGATTGAGATCTGAGAAGAGGGTAACATATAAAGATGACAATGTAGCTTCCACATCTGACCCAAATCATGACCATCTAGCTAAAAAAGTGGAAAAGCTATACCAAATGATGGAAAAAATGGTTGTCACAGTTAGTAACCAAAATAGAAATCAAAACCATAACCAGAACCAAAACTTTAGAAGAAACAATGCCACTCCCAACAGACAAAGAGAATCATATCAGTAGGTTATACCCCCATTTCAAGAGAACTTTCTTGATGAAGATGAGGGAATCATAGAAGAGTCTGAAGGGAACACAATAAACATGTTTAAAACAAAAGATTTAATCCATAACTATTACTTAGAAGAAGATCAGCCCTCACCCTCTGGTTGGGATGAGGAATGGTTAGAAACTGAAGATTACAGATTAGGATTTGAAAATGCCATGATGCAGGTCAGGCAATATGAACTCAGAAGCAAGAAGAGTCAAGAAAATTCCAAACCAAAATATTTTGAGGTCACCATCAAGAAAAGACCTGAGAAAACTTCTAAAGCAACTACTGAAAGTAAAAAGTCAGCAACTGAGAGTTCTGGAAATAATAGAGACAAGGAAAACCAAAACACTGACACACAGGGTAAACCAACTAGCAGCGCTGACACTACAGTTAGTGCTCCTGATAAAACCGTTTCTAATATTGTACATAGAGAGAATTAGCACACTGATTCAGCTACTAAGCCAGTGGCTAACAAAACAGAGTTGAACATTCCAAAGAGTCAATCCACTTTCAATTTGGAGAGTGAGATTACAAAAATCAAAATCTCTATCCCACTCTCTGAGCTAGCCACTCAGGATGTATATAAAGGCCAAATTTTGAAAGCATTAAATTTAGGTGAGAGCAGTGACATTGTAAATCTGAGTGATGATCAACCTGTCCTTCTGTTTAGTCCAAATATAGAAGGAAAGTTTCAAGAAGGGGTAGTGCCCCCTTTTTATATCAGTCTTAATATCCATGATAAGATTCTCCACAATGCAATGCATGATTCTGGGGCAATACACAACCTGATGCCTAAAGTAGTGATGGAAATATTAGGCCTAGAGATAACCCGTCCCTATAAAGACCTATATTCATTTGACTCTATTAGAGTAAAGTGTCTTGGCCTAATCAAATATTTGTGTGTGAGCCTTACTCAGATTCCTGCCAAGTGTATGGTCATGAATGTTGTTGTGGAAAATGTGCCACCCAAGTGTGGCATGTTATTATCAAGATCATGGGGAGCCAAGCTGCAAGGAACAATGCAGATGGATGGGGCTTATGCCACAATCCCAATCTTTGGCCAACTTAGAAGACTGTAAAGGGAAGCATAAATGAAATTCCTGGTTAGTAACCCTGAAAAGCCTGAAAATTCTCCTCTATACTCTGTACATACATACCTGGATTCCTTTATCTTCTGCAATGATGAATTTTTGGGAGGACTAGAATCTGAAAACGTAGATACAATCAAAGGTACACATGATGAAACAGAGCCAATGGATTTTAACATAATGGCTACCTTAGGCTCGGAGGAGGAAGACGTAGAAAAATTTGAATAGTGCACTGAAACAAAAATGCAAAGCAAACCAGAAATAGAATGCAATCAGCCAAATAGTCACCTCTTTGATTTCCACATCCATAACGAAAAACTAAACAGTCCACAGCCTAGTGCAGACCCTATAACGCAACATAATGGCGAAACCAGCTGTAGGGAAAGGAATGATAACAAAAACGGGAGTGAACCCTTGTGGGAAATGAGTTTCGATGGGTCCTGCACAAGAAGAAATGCTGGGGTAGGAGTGTGGATACATAACACAGAGAGTGATTACGTAGAAAGCCATGCCTGCAACCTGCACTTCAAATGTACAAACAATGTTGCAGAGTACGAGGCCCTTATCCTAGGTTTGAACCTGTTGAGAAAATTAGGAGCCCGTAGGATAACTTTGCGTGGGGACTCTGAGCTGATTATTAAATAGGTGAATGGTGAATACACAGCGAAACATCCTAGACTGAGAGCTTACAGGAATGACACTATGGATTTATTGAAAACATTTGTTGAATACGAATTAGTGTTTGTTCCTAGGAGTCAAAATGTCATTGCAAACAGACTAGCTTGCCTAGCTAGTTCATACCCTAAGACTCCAATCGACCAACGAATTATCATACAGACAAAATTCAGACCTGCAGTGCCAGACAACGAAAAATATTGGCAAGTTTTTGAAGGTGATAAACAGATTGAGGATTTCCTGATAGGCAGGAATGAGTTTGAATTTTCTGATTCAAGCTCTAAATCTGAGAACAGTTGCCTAAGTGAAGAATCCTCTGACGAAGAAACCCCACCCTGTAACATAGAAATAAACACTCTAATTGAAGAAACTGGAAGTCCAATCGGAAAGTGTGAAAACGCAGAAAATGAGGAGATGGAGGCGCTGCAGGCCAAAGATAAGAATATACCTAGAGGCCTGACACCCTTAGAGGACCTGTTTGACTTTGATGATGTAGCAAAAAATCCCACTATAGAACATGCAGACTCTAACATGGAAGAATGCAACATAGGCACTGAAGATAAGCCCAAAATGATTAAACTGGCTAAGTATTTACCTGCAGACATTAAGAAAAAATACATTGACCTTTTCAAGGAATTCATTGATGTGTTTGCCTAGAGTTATGAAGACTTAAAGGCCTATGACAAAAACATCATTCAGCACAAAATACCCTTGAAAGAAAATCAGAAGTCTTTCAGAAAAAAATTTCGCAGAATCAATCCAAAACAATTGCCTGCAGTTGAAAAAGAGATTAAGAAGATGTATGAAGCAGGTATAATCGTGCCTGTGAGGTTCTCTGATTGGGTATCAAACTTAGTGGCTATGAGAAAGAAAACAGGTGAGATCAGATTATGCATCGATTTTAGAAATCTTAATAGAACCTCACTCAAAGACAACTACCCTCTGCCAAAAATGGAACACATTCTTCAAAAAGTAGTAGGCTCTAAGAGAATCTCCCTGCTAGATGGTTTCTCAGGTTACAGTCAAGTCCTAGTCCTCCTAGAAGATCAACTAAAAACATCTTTTACCACTCTGTGGGGCACCTTTATGTATGTAAAAATGACCTTTGGACTGATGAACGCTGGGGCAACTTTCCAAAGAGCAATGGATATAGCTTTTTCAGATGAGATAGGACACTTCATTGTTATTTACTTGGATGACATAACAGTCTATTCTAAGACTGAATAAGAACACCTGAAATATTTGAGAAAGTTGTTTGAAAAATGTAGAAGGTTTGGTCTGTCATTGAATCCTAAAAATACTGTATTTGGGCTGCAAGAAGGAAAGCTTCTTGGCCACATTATATCTGAAAAGGGAATCGGGATAGACCCACAACGAGTTGAGGGAATACTACAAATCACACACCCGAGAAACATCAAATAATTACAATCCTTCATTGGAAAAATCAACTTTCTTAGGAGATTTATCCCCAACCTAGCTGAACACCTTAGGAATATGACTAATATGTTGAAGAAAGGTGAAGGAGTTAAATGGACTGTTGGAGCTAAACAATCTTTCGAATCAGTAAAACTTGCACTCACCCAAGCTCCTGTTCTGATTAGCCCAGATTTCTCTAAAGATTTCCTGATCTTTTCATTTTCCTTTGAGCATACAGTGGCTGCAATCTTGCTGCAGAAAAAACAGAGGGAATGGAACAACCCATTTCTTTTTTCAGAAAAGCACTCAGGGATGCACCCTTGAAATAAAACATAATGGAGAAACAGGCCTATGCTCTGATTAAGGCCTTGAAAGACTTTAGGGTGTACATACTGCATTCCCACACTATAGCTTATGTGCCAAATATAGTGGTGTTGACGGGAAAATCTATCCGGCCAACAGCAGGGGATCTCCCCGGTAAAAGGTCCCAATTAGAACTTGAACCATTTGGACTAGGGATCCCATTCGGGGTGTGGGTCCAGCTACCACTTATTTCTCCTTTGCTTTGGGTCTCGCTTAAACTCTATAAGACAGTGGATACACACCTAATCAACTGATACAAGACATATGATTGATGCATTAAATGTAACTACGACACTATGAGTAGCAAGAGGAAATAATAAAGCATGAGGACCGAAGGAAGTGTTGTTAACAACACTTCATTGGGGTCACACTTTTAAACTGTTCTGACCACAAAGGAAACATTTCCTCATGGCAAGAACGTCTTTCACTTCCTAAATTTTTTAAATAGTAACACAAATACCAATAAACAAAGCCATCAGTGTTCGTTAAGAAAGTGAAATAAACTCAGCCACCATTAACATACTCAGCAAACTATTATGCAACTGTGATGTGAATTGAAGATGCAGTTCCCTTAATCTAAAGATGTTCAAAAACTAAAAACATAATACTCAACAATGCTCATACATAAGACAACACCAGGTCCACAAAGGGATTTTTCAAAATGCTTGTATTAATGGTTAAATGTATAATCCTCTGGTAATACAATATACTCAGCTCGAGTCCCAAACAAAAGATCATTTACAAGCTCTCGAAGGAGACATTTATAGAGCAAAGCTTTCCCTTTGGACTCCATGACTTTTCGCTTTCCCGACTGTTGGGCTGCCTTGCGACTTAGTCGCCGGGTCGCTGGGTCGCACCATCGGGCATTTAGTAGGGGATGCGACTTAGCGACCTCTGCGACTTGCGACCTCGAGCAACTCACGACCTGCGACCTCAAGAAAATCTGTGACCTGCGACCTCCTTGGATTTATGACCTTGCACCATTCGTGACCTGCGACCTTGGCAGATATGCGACCTACGACCTCGGTAGATATGCGACTTGCGACCTTGGCAGATATGCGACCTGCAACCTTGGGCAGATTAGCGACTTGTGGCCTCCTTTCGGTGGATGGGGCCAGGTGCCTTTGAACTTAAAGTGAGTTCTTTGGAGGTTCGCCAACATCTACTTGTTTTGAAAAGGTCCCCTTGTTTGCTGGGGAAAACCTTTGCTCTTATGTGCAAACAGAAAGGTTCTTCCTGCAATAAAATAACACAGGTTACATGTCTCCATGACTGAATAATAATAATGCGAGGACATTTTAATTAATTTGCAAGAGCGAAAACAATAAATTTAGACCCCTGTGTGGTCAAGACTTTGTCATTAGAGAGAATGGTGTAGGCTCTCCTTGCGCCTCTTCAACTACTGTAAATGCAGATTAGTATGGTTGTAGACCGAGTGTGAAATGCAGACTCAATTGATGGGAAGTGTCGGCTTGGGCAACATGCTCCTTATGTTCTCCGTGACATCCATTATGATATGCACTAACAATACTGCTTTCATGTTCAGCAATTTGCACCGAGACATTAATGAGGGGAAGGCCCTTCGAAATGGGGTTCAATCTGAGGGATGATCAAAAGATTAAGCATGGAGGGGAAAAGTGATTTTATTAAATATCATTTTCCAACTCTTGAGATGTGCTCACGATCTTGCATGTTGACACGACGAGTGAAGGTGAGGGTGCTGCTCCTTAGTGAAGTCGCAGGGTCGCAATGTAGTGGGGGTCGCGCTGCCGGCTCGTTGCTGAGTTTATGCGACCCAACGACCTGTGGGGAAATGTGACTCAGAGCTATCCTTTGAAATGCATCTTTGCAAAGATCGCACAGTCGCATTGCGACCTATTCCTCAGCGCCGCTACTCAGCGACCTGGGTTGTTTTACGCTAGGGGTCGCGCTCTTTATTGCTGCACAAAGTGCAACTTGGTGATTCATCTTCCCTTGGGGATGATTTCCCTATGCGTACGTTAAAAAATTATAAGTGCGATGTTTATCTGAGGCATCTGGGTGCCAGCGCTAAGCTAAATAGAGTCGCTGTGATGGGATTTCACGCACATCGCATCACAATGTTTCCTCTTCCAGCGACCTGTTACAAACAGCGATTCCTTTCACCTTTTACTGCATGTAGCAACATGCACGTTCTCTGGGTATGTCAGGTTTATCATTTCCACTGTATATTTTCTGATGCTAAATGCGATGCACAATCGATTTTGAAAACGGGATCATGCATCTTGATTGCGCTGAAACCTTTCTCCATGACATGTGTTAAGGGAGGCGCGATACAGCCACCAACGCTGCTCTCTTCTCATCAAACAGATGTATGCGGTGTTTCACCCTTTTGGAGTGCGCATTCTTTCTTAGGGCGGCAACCAACATGGATCACAGGTTTTTTTTAATTGTGCTGTGGTATACGTCAAATATCGCGACATATTTGAAAGTCGAACCTCGCGTTGCACTCCAAACTCCTGTAAAGTCAAACAATAGCATGCAGCAATGACATAGCCCGTGTGTAATGGTTACGACACCTTCACGCATTCCAACACATGATCTTTTTGTTATCTACATCTTCACTCTTTCCTTCCAAGTGCGCTGGCCGCCCATTGATGCAAAACGCCTTAGAACTACCACGCGTGGAGGCCCAGCTTAAAACGACGTCCTTTGGAGAAGTTGGGCGTATGCCTCCACAAAATCAGTCTCACAGAGAATTTTCAATCATTGCTTCTTGATAGGTTTGAGAACTTTGTTCCTAATTAGTTCCCTATTACCTTCCACCTGGTAATGGTCAATGAATTCCATGATCAAAATCTGTTGGATAGAATGGTATATAGCTGAAAACTAGTGTAATTAAAAGACATATTTGATATCACTCCATGCGACCTCTAACAGTCGCGGACAATTTGGAAGGGATCCAAAACTCTTCGCGAAGATTGAGCAATCCTTGGACACCTATTAAACATGCTCTAGCGCCCCAGCTAGCATCAACACGCTCCCTCGTTTGCGCGTAGCAGCACAATTTTAGCTTTTGCATGGCAACATGCATTGGGCAGGCTGCGTCCATGTAACGCAGCATGGGGAGGGGAGTAGGAATTCACACTACCCAGCTCAGCATGAAAAAAAACGTGGATGATCATTATGGAGCCGATTTTAGTGCATGAATCTGCATTTTCTGACGGGGTCACAGGGTCGGAGAATTCCTTGGGTCGCAACTTTCCATGGGCATGTCCTTCTGCGACCCTGTGACCTGGGCAAACATGCGACTTGTGACCATGGGTTGATGGGGTCGCTGGGTCGCAAAAACCACTAAGTCGCAGCCTTGGGTGAAGTTCTATCTCTGCGACCTAGCGACTTAAAAAGTCTCGCCATTTCGAGCCTGACGACAACCTGCTTTTACGTGCAACAGCCTGCTTTTACGTGCTTATCATGGCAACAACCTACTTTTACGTGCTTACCATGGCCATACCTTCGTTATGCCACCAATTATCAAGCAAAGGACGTTACGTGCCTACAACAGAGAACACGATGGAAACATCGTGCTTTTACGTGCTTACAATATATTTCACCACAATTATTATAACAACATCGTTATGGATTTGTTATCACAGCCTGGTCCGTGTTTCAAATGTGAAATATTGACTGCTATGTATATATATGGCTCCAAACATTTAGCATGGGATGAAAATTCGCCATCAAAACCTTTGCGCCTAGTCGTAACACACCATGGGTTTGTCATACACTCCGCCTCGTGCTTTAAACATAAGTTTTGATCACTCTGTCCACCATAGAAATATTTAAGCCCATTTGAAATGTGTTTTATATAGCTTTGACCGTGTTTTAATTGACCTTTGTATGTATATATTTGCTCTCAAACAAAAACCCGCCATCGAATGTTGGACTCCATGCAACGTGTCCGTGCATTTCTGCGCCATGCAACGTTGGACTCCATGCATTTCTGCACCGTGTTTCCAACATGTTCCATGCATTTGACCGCTATATATGTATATTGCTCCAAATTTTTATTATTAAATGTGACTACCACGCATAGAAGCCTTGGCGCACATATGTAGTTCTGCTCCATAATTTAATGGTGAGGTTTGACCGATATATATATATATATATATATATATATATATATATATATATATATATACGTGTGCTCCAAGCATTTACCAAAAGTTGACAACCGCGATCGAACCCTTTCGCCCATTCGTAATGCACCATAGGCATTACAATGTGTTACTATGGGTTGGTCATACTATTCGCTCAACATGTTTTACCATAGGTCAAAACTCCACCATAGAAATATTTGAGCTCGATTAATGCATTTGATATAGTTCTGATCCGTGTTCTTATATGGCTTTAAAACCATATGTTGGCGCCTTGTCTTGGATATATGGATGTGCCCCCACTTATAAACTTTTCACATAGTTCTACTCCACGATCTCCTATGATTTTGACACCATATGATTTCTCATTTGCCTTGGTTTAATTATATAATATCAAAACCATGACCATGGTCCATAAATTTGCACCCACTGTATAACAAAGATTGCTTCCCAAAGGTGCGTTTAGATTTTGAAATTGTGCCAAAACTTGCCAATGCACCCATTACCTGAACCATCAAACCTAACAACTGTACTTTGATGGGTGGTAATGAAACTGAAAGAAGTGTCGGATTTAAAGCGACGAACTCTATAGTTCATTGTTATTCTCGAAAACAATTGAGGCCTGTAAACTTGGAGAAACTGGATCATACTCATAGATCACTCCTACTTTGTCGATGTAAGTCCATACTTAATCACCAAATTGACAGTGATGACCTTTCGATGCTTATCAAGAC
The DNA here is from genome assembly GCA_034641835.2 of Pinus albicaulis. NCBI lineage: Eukaryota > Viridiplantae > Streptophyta > Pinopsida > Pinales > Pinaceae > Pinus > Pinus albicaulis. The sequence goes on from CM076576.1 coordinate 41,643,205, forward strand.
GCATTTTGAACCCGTGAACCATTTCATTCGACTGTGGAAAATAGAGGAAACCCTTTTAGCTGTGCCATTGTCTTGCCAACATCAACATGTGCGCTCTTAATATGGCATCTTCGTTAATAACGTGAGAAACCCCTATCTTTTGATATTAATGGCATTATCATAAGATTCTTCTGGTGCCCAGTGCTTCCTTGTTTCTTTGAGTGAATGAACACACACCACATCATCCTCCATCTGAAACGAATGTTAACTTGCTCTTCCACCTCACTTGTGGGTGCATTCTTGTCATCTACCTTAAACATGGTCTTCAAAGGTGGCCTTATGTCTCATATCCATCTAAGCGGGACATGTGGATGAATGTGTCATGGTTCACAGCTGTGACCTTGTCATTGAGCTTAATCTTATTTCCCTCGGTGCCATGGCAATCACTGATGAGTTTATCAGTCGGGGAATTGACCTGTATAAACAACATAACATTAATTAGTTCACAGTTATTCTTTGCGAATGGTGCCCCTAGATAAAATATATGAGATTAACGAGCTTAAAATACACATTCATTCAACATGCTTAATGACCCACGGTGAGAGGGCTTTTAATTGTCGATACACAAAAGGATTTCCATTCAAATGTACACATGGCAATCTCATGGCGCAACTGCGGTAAGAGTGTTCGAGCGTATGTTGGATGATCCCTCCCACATATGGCGTGATTGCAGCAATGGCATATGATCATGATGGTGAGAGAGCTCATGAGGGGTTGGGGATAGGTCGATGGGATGTCACTAGCTGCAGGTTCGGTGAAAGACCTTAACGACAGCGGCAGAAGAGGTATTACAGTGCCAATATACTGGAAAGGATGGGTGGAGTGGCATGGCGGCTACAACAAATGGCGAACCACTGGTAGAATCCAGCATCTCTGTCAGTATCACAACAAAATTCTTAATCTGGATAGTAATGCAAGGGAATATTGAACAAGTTCCGTGAGTACCCTTTGTATTACTTTGGCCCTTTACAAGTACTGTCAATAGCAGGATGCTCAAACACTACTTCTGCTGATTTACAATTTCCAGTTTTCATTACCATTGTACATACCATTGCAATTTTTTATTTAAAAAAAAAAAGTGAAAATGTTTCAAAAAATAGAGAAAAAGAGAGGTTCAGACATGCTTAAAACATGAACCTCTGAAGTGCAAAGGATTGGCTCTAATATGCTCAAAAGCCAAGCCAGAGAAAGTAAAACAGCTGGTCCTAACATGCCCAAAATCTGGACCAGCAAAGAAGAAAGGAGAATCAGCTCTAACATGCCCAAAACCAGAGCTGAGATGAAGAAAAGAAGTGACTCTAACATGCTCAAAACTTGAGTCACAAAAAGAAAGAAGGATGCATCAAGATTTCAGATTTCAAGCCTTCAAAGTTTTGTTTCAGTTTCCTGCAAATTTTGTCCATGTGCAACTGCCTTTTTGCCTTGGACCCACAACAAACTAGACTATCTAATCCTAGTTTGACTATTTTTAAATTTCCTGTTGTAGAATGTAGAGAAGGAATCTGCTGGACAATTTAATCCCAGCAGATATTAGATTAGGTAGAGAAACATATGAGACCAACAGTCTAATCTGGTCTCATGGGGTAATAAGGGTAGATTTAGAATAGGTTTATTTTCTGTTTGAAAAAATAAATGATGTAAAGGGTCTGCTAGCTCAAATGCACCCTAGAAGAAGAAAAAATGCTAGGATTGTAGTGTGGGTAGGTAGCTTTGTTGGGAAGAGTGTTTCTGCTGATGTAATGTCTTCATATTGTGGCAGCTGATAGAAGAAAGAAAGGGATGTGCCAAGCAGCAGGCAACTGACCTTATCCAAAGATCTATTCTCTAAATTCTTGACTCCTTCAAGAAGAAGCCATCCCCATGTGGAGCCACTGTTAGCCCCTTATAAATTTCTTGACAAGCAAGCAATGGGCTAATTTGTTTTATAAGCCTGCAAGGAATGAATTTCCCTTGAAAACACATCATCCTTGCAGCCTTTTCAGGTTCCCTGCCTTGTGACTGTTTCCCTCTGCGGTTCTGAGTCAATAGGCCTTGCTGATAAAGAATTATGCTCCAAAAGGCTTTATTCTGCCCTTTATACCCTTGCAAAATGTTTCATTTTCACCCCTTTTTTCCTTTGGTCAAAGTCCCCTTTGTTCCCCCTAAATTCCCCCTTTCTCTCCTAAAACTTCCCAAAATCCCCATGAAATCCCACCCTTACCCTCTATTTTACCAAATTCCCCCTTAGTCCTCCTATATTTACCCTCTTATGGCTTTAAAATCCATTGAAAGGGTTGAAAAACCCACTTTCAAACATTATAATAGGGCCTAGCCCCTTTCTCGCCAGTCCCCTGTACATTTTCCCCCACAGAACCCAACGCTATGACCGAGTGCTAGCCCCGAAGGCGCTTGTCCCGTATGTTTATCGGGAGCATTCTCAACCATTGATATGTACAGATCGGATGGCGATCGTGGTCCTCGCAACCTCCCATGTTCACAGTTCATTTCTCAGATCGCGCTATCGCCGTCCATTTACCCGTAGATCCGACGGTTTGGACTCTACCGGCCCCTGTGGTCCCCATCGTGCACTATCCATAAACCCGGTGGTATCTATCGCACCGCTTTTGGGTGATAGGCAGTATTCTCCCATTGCCCAGCGATTCCATACAACACTCGACACGTGGCTCCTGTACGATTCCAAAACCGCTTGCTCATCGCACATTATCTTTCGGCACAGGACGCGCAGCAATATGCATATCAGCCGTCAGATCTGCCTTTGCCCATCCGACGGTCATCGCTCAACGAAGCTGTGCGGGGTTTAATCCATGGTTGCCATACTCTTGACCCACCGTTCGTCATCCTCCGCCGCATGTTCAACCGTCGAGCTCCTCCGAGATCTGACGGTCCAGATTTGTTTCCTCGCTGTTGAATTTTCTGCCATCGCCCGATCCTGCCACGTCACCTCCACGTGTGTCTGTCGTACATCTGCCCATCCCTTTGCATATATTTGATTCAAGAGTCGATGTTTTTAAGGTTTTCATTTAAATTCTATCACAGGCCGCCAACCTTTCGCCATCTCTGTTCTCTACCATTCCACAGCATTTTTCTTCCATTTCTCCGTAGTTCCACTATCACCCACGCAGACATCCACATTATCTGACCCCATGCATTGTTTTCTTAACAGGTTTCATGTTTTTGCAGGGTTTCAGAAAGGCAGAAAACCGCCATGGTTCATATGTACTACTTTAATGGCGTGCTGCACAGACATAATTAAATCTGGAAACTGGTACTACAGAGAAATGCCCGGAAAGGTAACAACGACATAAATATTATCCCAGGATAGTTCAAATCTCCGCAAAAAAACCTATCCGGTGCCATTAAAGCCCAAATTTTGCAGATCGAGACATTTATGGAGCATTGGAGAAAAACCAGCTAATGATCAAGGATTTCAGCGTTCTGTATTGAAGGTTTGAGCCTTAATACATCGGTTTAGAGGCAAAGCACCAGATCATGATCCTATGGATCATGCAGAAGGTACAACACTCAAAAATTCATGTATATTAGTGTTTCACATCAGCAGATTGTCCCAAAGGACGAAGTGCCCATATCAGTTTCATTATTTACCGTGTTCCAGAAGATTCATGCCTTAACCACAGTCCAAAGCTACCAGGGCATTTGTTTCACAAGCATGGCAGCCCATTCAGTAATTTTGTTTATGCACTAGAGTACTACACAGTACTGCAGTCAGATTACATCAGAGTCATATCAGAGTAATCTGAAGTCTGAAGAAGACCATCCGTTCACCCAAAGAACACCAGAGATTAATGCACAGGATTTATACAGAGTGGGTTTCGGCCTTCTTCCTCTTCTGGAGTTTTAATACTGCATTTAGTTCTTCACCTACCTCCTCTGCTCCTCCGGAGCTATAAATTCATGAAGAAACTCATTGTAAAGGTTGTTGATAAGTTATCAGAGAACTACAAGTAGTTTATTTTGAGACACAGTCTCTGTGTAAAGTTGTAAGATAGGTTGAAGGAGATGTTTTCAGACTAAGTATTCAGCTATTGGCAATGTTGTACTTGACTGGTATTTCTATTTAATATGACAAGCACATTTCTTTGGATCCATTTCTGAAGCAGCGGTGATGTTTCCTATCTCTGTGTTTTGATTCATTTCATTTCGTTTCTACTGGCTTGCATCAGAATATTGGCATAGGATTTACCCTTGTTAGGTACCCTATGTTTCTACTCTCATTTCCATTAATGTTTTTCTTCTGAATGTGTTATCTAAGAATTGATTTGAGTTGGTTTAACCAGTGTAGTGGATGTTATTGCCGGCTCTCTGATGTATGAATTAAATGAATTCAGTTCTTAGATATTTATTGTTAAGGATTTAGTTGGAAGATTTGCGAACACTGGGGATTAGAGGTAGCCCTGTCCACTAGGATCCTTGTGTGACCAGTTGGTCTTTAACTTTGTGCTCTGAATCTGTGTTATCTCCTCCCCTCCTACCTTTCCACATCACACAATCATCTTTAAAGATCCTATGTTTTAGATGAATAGCCCAATTGAAAGCCTGCCTATTGAGTAGCAAGCAAATCCTTTCCTGACTCCATTTGCCCAATGGTTATGAATATTTCCTGGAACATTTCACCTCTTCCATATCCCTCTTTGCTCGTCCTTGTCTTACATTGAACCCTTCCTTCCTGATAACCAGCAACCAAACCAACAAACAAAAAAACAAACCTTGTTCCTATAACTAGCCTAACATCATAACATTTGAGCCTCAAAGACATATATACTTTGACTATTATAGAGAGATCCCTCTCTAGACCTAGGAGGGCTAGATCCTACAGTCTGAAGTGGTTTGATGTTGTCTCATCTTTTGGTCTTGCCAATCTAGCCAAAACATGGGAACCCCAACACTTAGGAAGGTGGAAAGCATTATATGCTCTTCAAATAGATGTAGAGAGGCAGAGTCACGGGATTGGAAAATGATTAAAGTGATTTTTGGACTCCTAGTTTATCTAGTGATGCTATATGGGTGTGAATTATGGGCTAGTAGCACCCTTGTCTAAAAATGGAAGCAAATTGAGAAAATCCAAAAACGCTTGATCATGAGCAAGTTCAAAATAAAAAATTTGGTACCTTATGAGATAATGTTGAGTGAAACAAGAGCAACTCCCATCAAAGCAATTGCTATGGTGCGACTCATAAGATATCTAAAAAGAATTGAGCAAATGGGAATAGGTATATGGCCTAATCTTATCTTCAAGGAAGGCATGAATGAAAGAAAGAAAACATGGATGAGACAAAAATACACATGGATGCAAAAATGGAAGATATACCTCAATGCTTGTCCCACAAATATCAAGGAGCTAAAGAATTTTTTTATGGAGAAGCTTCGTAAACAGGTATGGGGAAAAGAGTTGGGTAGAAAGAAGAAGTAATACATTGAAGAATTCAACCCTATGTATGATTTGCAACAAAAAGAGTACATTGGAGCTAACAGTCCGTGGAGGGAAAATATTTTTATTGCTCGATTAAGAACCAACTCGCATCAACTTCAGTGTGAAACAGGATGGTGGAAAATGCCTAAAGAAGCTTGGGAAGAACGAGTGTGTACATTTTGCATGTTTGGGGCAGTGGAATCGAAAAAACATTTCATTTTGGAATGTGATGCGTTCAAAGACATTAAAGAAAGTTATGGGAATATGTTAGCATCATTTTCTTGGCATTGTCTTTCAGCAATGGGATTGTTGGAAGGTTGGGCCAGCTCATCATCAATTTGAATAAGAAAAGGAATGACATGCAAAAGGTGAAAAACAAGGAACTCATAGTCCCATAGACTATTTTCAGTCTCGTGGACTTTAAAATCTCATTTCAATTGATTTCATATACTAGGATGTAGAGCACGTATTGGTGCAATAATAGTTTTGAGGATTGGCTCAATTGGTCCAGTCACGATTGTTAAAGCATCTTTGTTATTGAAATGTCATGGGGGTTAGATGTTGCAGTTGAATCTAAGCATAGATGGAATTTGATCACCCATACTAGTGTGGAGGTGTGAAAAAAGGAAGCAAGGATGGATTTGACCGCCCATCATGATTTTTAGGTCTGAGGTGACCAGTGGAGAGCTGTGCAAACAGTAAAATTTGAGGTTGGTCTGTTTTGAAATTCCAATCTTGGCAGGAAGTAATAAAAAGTTGGTACTTCCAACGTTTTTCATTATAAAATTGTAGTTTTTAGTTAAATATAGTTTTTTAATATTAAATAATTTTATATAATAATGATTAAATATAAATAATATTGGATGTTTTTATTATGTTAATATTTTTATATGTTTTGGGGGTGGTAGCGTGATTGGAAAAAGGCATTTTGATAAGCCCTTGTGAATCCAAGTGACCAAAAGTTCAATTATCTCATACATGTCTCATTAACAGAACCTAAATAATAATAATAAAATATAATTTTATTTTAAACAATTAAATATCCAAGTTGGAACCTCCAACGTTTTTCCTTATTGAATTGTATTTTTAGTTAAATATAGTTTTTTAAAACTAAATAATTTTATATGAGAAATCATTTAAAGTGAGAAATTGTCCCCTTGTTTTTAAAATTTTGAATAATTTGAGATTAACTTGAGTTGTTATAAGGAAATTTTATAACATTTTTGTTGAAGCTCAAGCCCCACTTTATTACATGTTTGCTTTTCGTAGAATTATATGTGATCTATCTCTGTTGTTTTTTTTTTTTAGTTAGTATCTTGTCAGGGAGGAGGCTCAAATTATTATCAAATTGTATTTTTTATATAAATATTTTTATTTTATATTAATTAGTTTTATAAAGAGTCCATCGAGTCTTGGATAGATGTTGATTAGGTGTGTTGTTAAGACACTCCTAGATGTTAAGTCAACAATTCAATTTCCCACCCTATCTAGGTGTTATTCTTGGACATGACCATGATGTAGCCTCAGAGTTATAGAATAATGAAAAAGAAGAATTAGTTTTATAAAGAAGATAATTTGAATTGAGAAATTGTTTATTCTTTTTTAAAACTTAGGAAAAAAAAGAATTAGTTTTATAACAAAGATAATTTGAATTGAGAAATTAATTATTTGCATTATGGATCACAAAATTCTTAGATCTAACAATGTTGAGCCAATTAAGATTAATTTGAGTGGTTATAAGGAAATTCATGACTATTATGTAGCCTCACAGTTGCCAAAAAAAAAATGTAAAGAAGATAATTTGAATTGAGAAATTGTTTTCTCTTTTTCAAAATGTTGAGCCAATTGAGATTAATTTGAGTGGTTATAAGGAAATTTTGTTACACTTCTTGTTGAAGTTCAAACTCAATGTTTTTTTTTTTTTATAAACTAATTGTTAATGAATTATATGTGATTTATCTATGAGTGCCTTAACTCCATATCTACCAAGCATTTGAGAGGGATCAAATCTATTGAGATGAAAATTTCTTTTAGAATGAAAAGATATTTGATCGGGCTCCGCTCTTGGTAGATCTGAAGTTGAGAGGGATAAAATATCTTGAGATGCAAGCCTATTTTAGAGTTAAATCTATTGAGATGAAAACCTCTTTTATAGTGAAAAGAGATATTACCTCTCCACTCTTGGTAGATCCGAAGTTGAGAGGGATAAAATCTCTTGAGATGCAAACCACTTTTAGAGTGAAAATAGATTTGATCATGCAGTTCCCTTGGTAGATCCGAAGTTAAGATGGATATAGACTGGTTTAATTTCCCCCTCTTTTAGAGTGAAAAGAGATCCGAAGTTAAGATGGATATAGACTGGTTTATGTAGAAATTACACCAATGGATTCAATCCAATCATGCAATGTACTACAACAAGATACTGAACCCTTATACAATATTTGCAGAATATAAATCATGATCACTCAATCACAAGCAAGTAAGAGAAAGAAATAAATCAATCGCAGAACACAAGATTTTCTTGGGGAAAGAAACTGCTCAAAAACCCTCCATCTTTATTGTGTAATCAACCAAGGAATCATGAAACAATACAATGCATGTGTGCTCACTAAAACCTCATACACTCTGCCAATTTTATCACACTAATCTAGGCAAATTGGACCAATACATAGCCAATTTCCTGCCCACCTTCAAATTTCCTTGCTCACACAATCCCTAGGCAAAATAATTCCTATTAAATAGGAATTCCAACCTTCCTTGACTGCGTAATCCATCATGGGCTTCCTGTGGCTTTATAATTGTGCTCGGGCAATTCGATACTAATAAAACTGATAGTTTACTTGCCTTCAACCTTTGTCTCAACTGGGTCGTCATCATAATTGACATGCATGCAACTATTAATAGTGAATCATCAGTTACTTAGTAGATCACTACTTGTGAATTAAATCTATTTTAATTCACTTGATCTTCCACTAGATCATCAATCAGTTATAACTAGTTAAACTGATTTTAAATCAATTAATTTGAGTTAATTGATTGCACTCACACCACACTAGTGCTACTACTGCAACTAGACCCTGTAAATAATATAATCAATCTACATGCCTACTCTTTGACCATCAAATCAAAATTCTTGAGCTAAGTCTATCACAATTAGTTAACTATTACAAGTTGTTATGAGATAAGATTACAATTTATTTAAAAATTGGACGCCCACATTAGCACAATGTGTCACTGAATTCCTCACTCAGGTGTGACCTAGAATCCCACACTAGTATGTGGTGCATTTTCTTGTTGAATTTCAACACTTCCTCTCAACAAGAAAGGGATTATTAACTACCCCGATCTTGCCTATGTGGTATTCGAATTTTCTCTTCGCAAGCGCCTTCGTCAAGATATCTGCATCCTGATCTTCTGTGGGATTGTACTGCAACAAAATAATGTGCTTGTTGGTATTATTTTATGGCTATATTTTTCTCCTAAAATCCCATCATTTATGCACCATTTTCTTCCATAAATCCCTTATAGTTTATTGAAATTGATTAATATAGCATTATAATTGTTATTTTTACATTAAAATTAATTTATGGAATTTTTGTGTTAAAAATTGAAAATTTTCAAGAAAATTACAGGATGTGATAACTTCCTGTAAATGGTTTATGTTCTGACACGTGGCATAGCAGGTAGATAAAAAATAAGGACAAGGACGTGATCTGGAACATACACAAATGATGAAAAATCTATCCAACATCAGATTTGAAGTTCCTAAATAGCCGGTCAACGCTAGTCAAACCCAACCAATCTAGCAAAAAAATCTGAGTCATAATGAATGAGCTTGATATTTTGCCTATGATTAGGAATTCCAAACTAATTCGATCTATTTTGGAGATCAGTTAGGATTAGAAGGAATGAAAATAGCCTCTTTTGATTGTAATTTTTGATAAATAAGTGAATGGAAGCATGTAATATGCTAGTGATGCTAGTGATATTATTGGATGTAAGAGAAAACTTGAAACTGTGTACGTGCTTCAAAACTCTATTTTAATGTAACTCATTCCAAAATTTTAATCAGAGACAAAATTTTATTATTTATGGTGTTTTGAGTTAGCATTTTCATCATTTGAAGTTTCCCCAGTGTGCCTTCAAAGCGTGGAAGGGCCCCCATGTGAAGTCGGTACACTTTTCTTTACATTTTCATTAGATTTAATATTAAGATCTGAATTAGTATTTTAATTTTTATGCTCTGAGTTCATTTATTTTGATTAAGAGTGCTTGTGATTTCATCCATCTTTTTTATTTCATGATTCATAGTTATAATTGAAGAATTCAACTACTAAATTAATGAACAGTCCTTGTAAAAGGGTTTCATTGAGTATTGAATTCGAAATCATTTCTGTGATCTATGTTTTAATGAATTCGATTTTTAGAATGCTTTAGTGTGTTACTTTAAAAGAGTTTTTGTGAACTATAACCTTGTAAAAGGATTGAAAACTCAGACAATTAGTAGCACTATGTTTTTAGAACAATAGATCAGATTCAATTACATGAGTGTTTAAAGTGTGTGAGGAACCACATATCAATCTCTTGTAAGAAGAGTGTTGGAACCTACCATAATAAACATTCACTTAGGCAAATAGATCCTTTTAGGTCTATAAACATTAGACACGTGCCTCTAAGATTTCCTACCTTGGTTGACAATAAATTGAGCCTAATCTAGAACAATATATTGGTCTATACATTTTGGCGCTGTTGCAAGGAGGCGCATCTAGAGGATTTTAAAAACAAAAACAAACAAAAACAATAAAACAAACAAACAAAAACACAGATTTAGTTTTAATTCTACATTTTAGAAGTCATGGTTACTTATGTCTAGACCTAGAGATGATAAAGGTAGATTCATAAAAACCCCACATCCAAAAACTAATCCACCACTAGGAGCAGACCCTTTAGAGAGGATTGAACACACAACTCCAGCCGAGAAAGTCACTGTACAAGAATTAGAGGACAAACAAAAATCAGGGCAGAGACTCACACTCATTGAAAGACAAATTTTATTGGCATACGAAGCAAAGAAGAAACATCTCACTGAATCCTCTATAACAAGAGAGAGTAGCAAAAAAACCCAACAACCTCTCCTTGAACCTACTGATTTTTAAAAATATCAAGAAGGAGAAAAATCACCAGAACAACCTTTCTTTGAAACAAGTGACACTGAACAAGACATTAAATCAACAGAAGAACCTATCAAAATGACCGAGGAAGGAGAAGGATCAGCAAGAGGACCCACTCCTGAACAACTTAGAGAATATGAGAGACAACAAGAAGAAAGAAGAAGACAAAGAGAACCTGAACAGAAACAAAGGCAAGATCAAGATCTAAATCCACCAAGAGAAGAGGAAGAGTCAACCTTTAAATTTCCTATTCAAGACCCAGGAGAAAACAATGATGAGGAAATAAAAATGAAAAACATACCTCCATCTGTGCTACCAAAATTTTATGGCATGGCTTCAGAAGACCCAGATTCATTCTTGTTTGAATTTGACATAGTATGCCCAACATATGGTTACACAGATGATGCCCATAGGCTTAGACTCTTTCCAACAACACTAAAAGCATTAGCACTAAGGTGGTTCATCGGACTTGGTGAACATGCAATAACTGATTGGGATGGCATGAGAAAAATATTCTTAAAGAAATACCAACCTTATTGTAGATCAAGAGATTCTAAAGATGATATCTTTAGAATGAATCAACAAGAGGATGAGAACTTAGAGGAATATTTGGAACGATTTGTTTACAATCTACAAAAATCAAAACATAGAACCATGTCTCTTGATCTGATCCGAACAATATTTTTGAAGGGCATCCGAGAAGAATACCTAGGTGATCTTAATTTGATGGGAAAAGGTGATATTTATACCTTAACTTTTGATGAGATTGCCGATTTATGTGAAAAGTATTCTAGGAGCAAAGCTAGGAATGGAAAACAAACCATATCATCCAAAGCCACTAAATCTTCTTCAGCTAGTGTCACAAGGGCTGAAATAGGAAACTTATTAAAAGACTTCAAAACAAACCTATTAAGTACCTTAGGGAACCAAATTGACACTTTAAAAGCAAAGAAAAGACAGGAAGAAGAAGATCAATTAATGGCTGTCTTTTGTCCAAAGTGCCAGAAGAAACATGCTTTGAAAGACTTCCCTTTAGAAAATGTTCAAAAATGTTCAAGTTTGTGCCTTTTGCACTAAAAATCATGATATCTTTCATTTCTCTAAAATCAAGATTTTACAGAATTGTAATTTGGAAGCCAACATAGATATGGAGAATTTGTATTTCATGGGTGCTAAGAGACCATGGAAACCACGACCTCCACCTCCAGTTATGTTTCCAAATCAAAATTTGCAATTTCCTGCACAAGATCAGATGTATGTTCAGAATTCTTGGAATGTTCCCATGCCGTGGCAACACCAAACTTACCCACAGCAACAATGGAGACCATTTCAGCAATACCCTCAACCATACCAACCATATCCTCAACCATATCAGCAGTATCCTCAAACATATCAGCAATATCCTCAGCAGCAAGTTGTCCATCAACCTCAAAACACTCAACAAACATTGCCTGCTCCTCCACCAATAAATCCACCTCAATTACAACTTCCATCTAACCAGCCTCCTAGACCTACTCAGATACCTGCTCAACCTGTACCTAATCCAAATAGTAGAGCAGATAGACTAGCTTACAGTGTAGATGAGGGAACATCTTACCCCACTCTACCTTTACAAAATATCGAGCTTAGGTCTGGTAGGATACTTCAAAAATAACCTCCAGTAGCTGACAAACAAAAATAAAACAAAGAGAATGAATATGAAACTCTAATTAAAAAGAAACAAAATGATGACATCCAAAATAAATAAATGCAACCAATGCATCCACCACCTTTTCCGGATAGATTGATCCAAGCAAAACTCCTCGTGTCTTTACCTTAGTTTGATGTTTTAGATGAGCTAAAGAATGTCTATATAAAAATTCCACTACTTCAAGCCATAAAAGACATTCCAATATATACTAAATCAATCAAAGAACTATGCCTCAAGAAGCCTACAAAGAAAAGACTTGACCCACAAACTATTCATGTTATTGGACATCTAGCCGGCCTTATGAAAAACACCATTTCAATGGAAAAGTATGTTGATCCTGGTATTCCCAGAGTCACTACAATAATTAACAACATACCTATTCCAAACACTTTGATTGACCTTGGGGCTGCAATAAATGTGATGACCCTTGAAACAATGAAAACACTGCAGCTCACAAACTTGCAATACACACCAATTGTCCTAGAACTAGCTGATAGGTCTAAAGTCATTCTTGAAGGGATTTTGGAGGACATAATTGTTTCACTGGACTCTTGGGAGTATCCAGTTGACTTTTTAGTCCTTCAGCCAAAATCTGATTTAGGAGGACACCCTATCATCCTAGGTAGACCATGGTTAGCAACTGTTGATGCATTCATAGGGTGTAGATCAGGTAATATGATTATTTCACGAGGAACTGAAAGAAAACAACTCACTCTATACCCATCAACACAATCACCAGCAATAGCAAACAAATTATGGCTTGATGACAAATACAATGATAAATAAGAAGTTCAATCTGTTTTTAGCATCAATCAAATCTATGATTTTCAAGAACATAATAATGATGATTTGGTAGAATTGTTCCTTTCTCAGCCTGATATTTCTGAAGAATTAAGAAATGAACAATACAATGCTGCAGATCAACTTTTAGCAAAAAATTTTCAAGAAACATGTAACATTCATTCTTTGCAAACATTATTTGAAAACATTTTTCCCATTCAATCCATCACAAACACACAGAGTAAGATTAAGATCATAGAGATTAGTCCAGGAAAAACATTGAATATTGGCACACACCTAGACTTATCTTAGGAAGAAAAATTGATTCAATTATTGAGAAAATATCAAAAGGCATTTGCTTGGGACTACACCGATATGTAGGGAATCCACCCAGAAACATGCACTCACCATATTTACACAGACAGTAATGTAAGACCAATGAGGCAACCACAGAGAAGAATGAATCCCATCGTTCAGGATATTGTTAGAGATGAATTACAAAAACTACTAAAAGTCCATTTTATTTATCCCATCTCTAACAGTCAGTGGGTATCTCCATTGGTAGTAGTGCCCAAGAAAAATGGTAAGTGGAGGATTTGTGTTGATTACAAACAATTGAACAAAGCAACCCTCAAAAATTATTTTCCACTACCATTTATTGACCAAGTTTTGGATACATTAGCTGGGAAATCATCATTTTCTTTTCTTGATGGTTTTAGTGGCTATAACCAGATTAGGATAACCTTAGAGGACTAGGACAAAACAACTTTTACTTGTCCCTGGGGCACTTATGCCTACAATTTTTTACCATTTGGACTTTGTAATGCTCCAGCTACATTTCAGAGAGCAGTATTAGCTATTTTTGCTGATTTAGTTCATGAGTGTGTTGAAGTTTATATGGATGATTTTTCAGTGTATGGTAATTCATTTGAGCATTCATTAGAAAATCTTGAGAAATTTTTGAAGAGATGTATTGAAGCCAATTTATCCCTGAGTAATGAAAAGTGTTTTATGATGCTAAATGAAGGGGTAGTATTGGGTCATTATATTTCTTCAGAAGGCATTAAAGTAGATCCATGAAAAATCCAAATCATTGTCAATTGTCCAATTTCGAAGACTCAAAAAGAGGTAAGAAGCTTTCTTGGGTATGCAAGCTATTATAGAAAGTTTATTGAACATTTTAGTAAGATAGATTTACCTCTGTTTAAGCTTCTTGCAAAAGATGCACCTTTCAACTGGAATGAAAATTGTCAAAAAGATTTTGAAACACTCAAAGAAAAGTTATCAACCACACCAGTTTTAAAAGGACCTAATTGGACCCTACCCTTTCACATCTTTACAGATGCATATGATACTGCAGTAGGTGCCTCATTAGGCCAAAAGAAGAGTCTTTGAATTATGCCATCTATTTTATTAGTAAAAATCTAACACCTGCAGAACTAAAATACATAGTTACTGAAAAAGAAATGCTTGCAATCATATGTGCTGTGAATAAATTCCGACATTATATAACTGGTTATGAGGTTTTTGTCCATACTGACCACTCTGCCATTAAGTATTTAATGAAAAAACCAATAACTAATGGCAGAGTTACCAGATGGTTTTTATTGCTACAGGAATTTAATATTACAGTGTTGGATAGAATAGGTAAAGAGAACTAGGTGGAAAATTTTCTTTCTAGACTCCAGAATCCAGGTGAGGTTGTTCCAGTTGAAGATTCTTTTCCCGATAGAAATTTATTTGCAATATCAATAGTGGATCCATGGTATGCTGATTTAGCTAATTAGCTGTCCATAGGAAAGACACCTCCGTATTTTACTTCAAAGGAGAAGAAAAGACTCATCAAGCAAAGTGCCAGATATTCATGGGTTAATAGAGATTTAATTTACAATGGTTATGATATGATTATTAGAAGATGTGTAAGAAATGATGAAATAATTGATATTTTAAAATCTTGCCGTGATGAACCTTGTGGTGGGCATTTTGCAGCTAAAAGGAAAACATTCAAGATCCTCAGTCTTGGCTATTATTGGCCATCAATTTTTAAGGATTCCAAGAAGTATGTGAGAAGTTGTGACGGTTTCAAACGAATGGGTAGACCAACTACTTCATATGAGATGCCACTTCAGCCTCAAGTACACTTAGAGCCATTTGAAAAATGGGCTTTAGATTTTGTAGGACCTATCAATCCACCTTCAAAGGGTAAAAAGTACATCTTAGTATGTACTGACTACGTGACTAAATGGGCTGAAGCAAAAGCACTTGTCTGGGAAACTGAACAAACAGTGGTAAATTTCCTTTTTGAAGAAATTTTTGTAAGGTATGGAGTGCCTAGAGAGATAGTAACAAACCAAGGTACTCAGTTTACTTCAAGGCTGGTTCAAGACATCACAGAAAAATATAAAATCAAGCACAGGAAAATTACACCTTACCATCCAAAGGCCAATGGCCAAGTGGAATCTACAAATAAAACTTTGGAAGGAATTATCACTAAAACAGTGGCAATGAACATAAAGAACTCGGAGGAAAAGCTCAAGGATGCTCTTTGGGCTTACAGAATCACGTGGAAAGACACTACAGGATTTACACCATATCAGCTGGTGTATGGAAAAGAGGTAATGATTCCTATTGAATTTAGGATACATACTTATAAAATGGCTGCAGATTTAGGGATTGATCTCAATGAAGCACAAAAAGAGAGAATTATGCAATTGAACCAGTTAGATGAAATGAGGCAGCAAGCAGAGGAGAGAAAAATCCTAATGCAGAAACAAAGGAAGTAGTGGCATGATTCACACATAAAGAAGAAAGAGTTTAAAGAAGGTGACTGGGCTTTACTCTTTGACTCCAAATTTAGAGATCATAAAGCCAAGTTCACAACACATTGGATGGGACCATATGAAATAGTTCAAGTATTTGAAAATGGATCAGTCAAAATTACTACAATTGATGGAGAAGGCAACACTTTTATTGTCAATGGACATAGGTTGAAACTCTATCATAAGCCCATCAACAAAGAAGATTTTATTCAAACTGTATCTTAGCAAAAGGATTGAGATATCACAGCCTTCAGTTGTGATATCTCTACCTTAGTCATTTCAATTTCTTAAAAAAAATAAATAATGGTTTAGATGTGAAAACCAGACTCTGGCACACTCTAAACCCGAATTCTTACTGGAAAACCAATCATTTGGCTGGTAAGAATTCATTGTTCTAGTTATTTCTTGTTTTTCACAAATTCAATAATGACTTGAGGACAAGTCAAAGAATTAGTGGGGGAGAAGAAACAGTGGTTTTTCCCTATCTCATCTCCTCATTCTCAAATTTTCAAGGAATTTGTTTCAGTAATTCAATGTTTTAATAAGAGCTGTTTTGTTCTAATCAGTAAAGGGACATGTTCAAGCAACAAAATATGCAGTGGGACTTGTTTCAACATGATTATGTAGAGGGACCTGTTTAAAGGCTATGTCAATACTACAAACAACAGAGGGACCTGTTCAAAGACTGCATCAAAGGTACACAAGGCTACTTCAACAATTTTCAAGGGTTGCTTATCAGAATTATAAGCAAGGCTGCATCAACACCAAAGATGAATAGAAGCTTCACAAACATGATTTTTCAGATTTTAAGGGACCTGTTTATACTTGTTTTCAAGGGGACCTGTTTTAGAAGATAAGGATCAGTTACATTTGTACAAATCTAATCATATCAGTCACACTTGTACAAGCAAATCAGTTACACCTGCAAAAAGCAAAATCGGGATTTTATCAGCCAACAAGTGTAATGTATTGAAATATTTTTGTTTTTAGCATTTAAATTCCTAGATTATTTTAGTGTTAAATAAATAATTATGATTTCTTATTATCAATTTAATAACCTATATCAATCCATTCTAAGCATTCTAACCTATGAAACCATAAGCTATCTTATTGCTTAATGGTTTTATAACCCTCATGCACATATCCCTCTGTCTATTTCTAAACGCTCATATCTATTACCATTCTGCCTATTTCTATACGAACATTTCTATTTTCATAACATCCAATTCCTATTCCTACCCATATCATCCATTTTAACCATTCCTACCCATACCCTCATACATTCATCATTGTTTCAAATAGATCTCTGCCAACAAAGTACCAACGAGCCTTATAATGAGAAGATACGTCAAAGGGAAGACATCTGTAAAACCACTTGTCCTCAATCGATCCTTCATAATGGATAAGACATTTTGTGAAAGGAGAAGCGAAATCAAAAGCAGAGTGGTGCAGAAGTGGAATGGTGCGGAACCACGAGAATAAGGAGCAGAATCTTGAGCGACAACAGTAAAAGTGAGTTTGAGATAGAAAACTGGTAGTATCACGCGGTTGAAAAGTTGTATTTAAGTTTTATAAAAAAAACACGATATATGTTTGCTGTTGACACTTAAAGAGGTAGTGGTATTCTAATACCAGTAATTTCGCATAGATTTGGAGCATTAACGCTCGGAGGCTTTAACAACGCGATACTCATTGGTGATCGTTCGATCAGGGTTTTCAGCGCGACGAGCTAGGGGCCGTCGATTGAAGAGGTGCATTAATTGGTGGGACCCATTCTTAATATAACGCCCAAGGTTTATGACTAGAGAACGTTTGATGCATGGTTTAACCTTAGATTTAATTGAAAGGTCGGGCGCATATATGGATTTAATTGAAAGGCCAGGGTGCATATATATAGTTTATGAAATATCAAATTTTTATTTGATAAGTTATAAAAGAGGTCCATATCTGCTTATGAGTGTATTCGCCAATGATTTCATTTCTCTGTCAGCATGACTTGTATACTCTGTTACTATGATTGTGTTTTCTGCAAACCACTATCATTCCTCTGTATCTATGATTTTAACTCTCTGTGACACATCTTCAGGCTCTGTAAATAAGACTACGATCTTTCATGACAAAACCCTATTCTCTGCGCCATCATCATAACAATCTCATCTCATGATAACAGGTAAAATCAAGGTTGGGCGCTGAGTTTTCATTTTATGAAACTCTGAGTTCATAAAAGTTGGCTAACATTCGGGCTCTGAGTTTTAAAATCAAAAGGCCGAGATAATAGGTGTTGAAAAAGGGAGAAAGTATAGGAGTCAGGGGTTATCCATAATTGTGACTTCCGCTCAGAAATTTATGACCAGCTCAGACATTTGAAGAAGTCAGTTCAGAAACTTAAGGTCAGCTCAGTGGAACACAACAAGAAAGGTAACAAGTTGAAAAACCCTGGTTAAATTTGTTTCACAGAGTATAATAAAAAAGGGTTAAAACAGAGATTTTTCTAAAAATGGAAAATAGAGCAGAGCTTGAGAAATTTGATAGCTCAAAATACCATGAAGACTGTGTTAAAATTTTGAGGGAAAAACAATGGTTACCTTTTCTAGAGAAATTCAATGGAAACAATGAAGAAGTTACAAAACAATTTGCATTTTCATTTAATGGAGAAAAAGCTTTGATAGGAAATTTCTCTTTCAAAATCTTAGAGGATACAATAGCTCAGTCATTAGACATTAGTCCAGAAGGGGAAAAATATTTCAAAACCAAGCAGTTTAGAGAAAAATCATGGACTCAGTTTATGTCTAGGTCAAGAGTCCTGTCAATTGGAAAAATGGTGTTCCTAGAAATTGGTTAATCCACCCATGGGACGAAAAGGTATACATTCTCCAAAATTTTGTCACATGTGAAGGGCGTTACAACATAGTATACTTGTATCACATAAAAATCTTGTTGCGCTTAAAGGGTCAATGCACTATCAGTTTGCCTTAATTTCTTTTACGGAGTTTGACTAAAATGTCAAAGACCATCTAGAAACAAAAGGGTAATGAAGATAGAAGCTTGTATCATTTTGGTTTGATCAAAATTTTAATTGAATTTGAATTGCAAAAGAGAGGAATAACATGGGAAGGATTTTTAATTGCCAATAAAATCAAAACCAAAGAAGATGAACAGGAGAAACAAGGAAGCACAAAGTTTATGGTTGATGTTGATGAGGAAACCCCTGAATTTAGATCAAGCATTGTTGCTCAACTCAGTAGTAGTGTGAAAACAAGGAGAATGAGGCAAGAATATGCCAAGAAAATTGCAAAAGACAAAATTTTCACTACTTACACAAGAAGATCAAAGAGGATAAAAAGAAATAAAATACAAGATGATCAACCAGAGCAAGATATAAATACACTAATGGAAATTGAAAGCAGTGCTAATTCACAGCCAGAACAAGATGCAGAAATGGAAACTAAATCTAACAAGGGAGAAAGAAAAGAGCCAGTACCTACAAACAAGAAACAAAGGAAGCTAAAGAAACAAATCGAAGAGTTAAAAGAGGAAATTATGGAAGAAAATATGTTATAAAGAGTCATAAAGAAAGAAAATGAAGTGTTAAGAGCCCAGAGCAAGAATATGCAACAGAAAAATGAGAAATTAAAAAGGGAAGTCAAAGAACTCAAAACTGATCAAACTGAAATATGTAAATGGGCAACAAAATGGTACACGCAGAAAAAAGCTCTCAAAGAAAAATACAAGAACAAGAAGCATGAGTTTCAAGCCTAGAAAAACGTAGATGTATTTCTACAAGCAGTAGAAGCAGAAGCAGGAGCAGAAGAAGAACATAAAGGAAGCACATCAGGATAGCATGAGGACATGCTAAATCATTGAGTTTGGGGGAAATGTTGGTATTATTTTACGGATATCTTTTTCTCCTAAAATCCCATCATTTATCCACCATTTTCTTCCATAAATCCCTTATAGTTTATTGAAATTGATTAATATAGCATTATAATTGTTATTTTTACATTAAAATTAATTTATGGAATTTTTGTGTTAAAAATTGAAAATTTTCAAGAAAATTACAGGATGTGATAACTTCCTGTAAATGGTTTATGTTATGACATGTGGCATAGTAGGTAGATCAAAACGAAGGACAAGGACGTGATCTGGAACGTACACAGACAATGAAAAATCTATCCAGCATCAGATTTGAAGTTCCTAAATAACCGACCAATGCTGGTCAAACCCAGCTAATCTAGTAGAAAAATCTGAGTCATAATGAATGAGCTTGATATTTTGCCTATGATTAGGAATTCCAAAGTAATTTGATCTGTTTTGGAGATCAGTTAGGATTAGAAGGAACGAAAATAACCTCTTTTTATTGTAATTTTTGATAAATAAGTGAATGGAAGCATGTAATAGGCTACTGATGCTAGTCATATTATTGGATGTAAGAGAAAACTTGAAACTGTGTACGTGTTTCAGAACTCTGTTTTAATGTAACTCATTCACAGATTTTAATCAGAGATAGAATTTTATCATTTATGGTGTTTTGAGTTAGCATTTTCATCATTTGAAGTTTCCCAAGTGTGCCTTCAAAGTGTGGAAGGGCCCCCATGTGAATTCGGTACACTTTTCTTTATATTTTCATTAGATTTAATATTCAGATCTAATTTAGTATTTTAATTTTTATGCTCCGAGTTCATTGATTTTGATTAAGAGTGCTTGTGATTTCATCCATCATTTTTATTTCATGATTAATAGTTATAATTGAAGAATTCAACTACTAAATTAATGAACAGTCCTTGTAAAAGGGTTTAATTGAGTATTGAATTCGAAATCATTTCTGTGATCTCTGTTTTAATGAATTCGATTTTTAGAATGATTTAGTGTGTTAATTTGAAAGAGTTTTTGTGAACTATAACCTTGTAAAAGGATTGAAAACTCAGACAATTAGTAGCACTCTGTTTTTAGAACAATAGATCAGATTTAATTACATGAGTGTTTAAAGTGTGTGAGGAACCACATATCAATCTCTTGTAAAAAGAGTGCTGGAACCTACCATAATAAACATTCACTTAGGAAAACATAATCTTTTAGGTCTATAAACATTAGACACGTGCCTCTAAGATTACCTACCTTGGTTGACAATAAATTGAGCCTAATCTAGAATAGTAGATTGGTCTATACAGTGCCTCTGAGCACAATCTTTGAGATGTGGTACCAGATGTCAATATGCTTGGACCTGTCATGGAATATCGGATTAACTAAGAGTTTTATGCAACTCTGGTTATCACAATGTGTCACCGTTGGATCCAACTAATGACCAAACAAACCAACAAGTATCTTCCTCATCCATATGGCCTCACATGTAGCCTGACTAGTTGCCATGTACTCTGCCTTGGCTGAACTGAGTGCAATTGATCTCTGCTTCCTTTTGTACCAAGAAACTGTTGTTGACCATATGTTGAAGATGACGCATGATGTGCTCTTCTTTTCTGATGGACTACCTACCTAATCTACATCATTGAAGCCTTGAAGCTTCACTCCCTATGTCTGTCTGTACCATAATCCATACTTTGTAGTGCCCCTGATATATCTAAACACATGCTTCTCCATCTTCCAAAAGAGCTTGGTAGGCTTAACCATAGCTTTACTAAGCTGGTTAACTGCGTAGCATATGTCTGGTCGTGTGTTCACCAAATACATAAGTGAACCCACAAGCTACCTGTAAATAGTAACAACCACTACCTCACCTGAAGTAGCATCATGCTTCCTCCAGTTTCCTGCAAGAGGAGTCTCCATGGGTTTGTTGCCCTCCATGTGGAACTTCCTCAGAATCTCCTTGGCATACTTTCCCTGAGATATAAATAGCTCCCCATCTCTTTGCCAAATTTCCAAGCCAAGGAAATAATGCAAGAGCCCCATGTCCTTCATCTCAAAATCTCTTGAAAGATCCTCTTTGCAAGAAGTTATGAGATGCTCATCACCTGTCAGTATAAGATCATCAACTTAAAGTACAATAATCAAAATCTTACCATCAACCAAAATATGATATAGGTTCGCATCCGCATTACTCTTTGTGAATCCCAACATGGTGAATAGTTGTTGATCCTGGTGTACCAAGCATGAGGTGCTTTCTTCAGCCTATACAATGCTCTCTTGAGTCTGCACACATGCGACTCCCTATCAAAGGTATCAAAACCTTCTGGCTGCTCAATGTACACTTGTTATCACTAAGTTGATACAGATGGGCTACTCCATCAGATAACCTAGAGTAACTCTTTCAAACCAACTTCTGACTGAAAATTAGCCTTTTCAGCCTGAGAGGGCTCTCTCAAAAAAGTAAATATGATTTATTCAAATATGATTCAATCAGATGGCTAACTCTGTAATAGTGTCTTGAAAGTGTTTGTATGCCGGTGAAAAATGTATAGGCTTTACTACCATTGGGCTTATGGAGTCAGTGCTAGGAAATTCGGTGATATGGTTCTCCTTGTGGAAGCTGAGGCATGTAGATGTTTTAATGAAAGGACAACACACACATATATACAATAGATTAATTTTTAAAGGAAGTTAGAGCATGATGTACATGAATTCCGAGTAATCAAACATTAGGATACTGAAAGCAAAATAGCAAGATACATAGGACAAATTCTCATAAAAACACCAAATTAATCTCAGGAGAAGAAGAAAAGCCCACAACCACTGTATATTAATAATAATAAAAAAATCAATAGTAGTATTCTAGAATAACATCTTCCAACCCTTCTCTCCTTTCATAATCTGCCTATCAATAGAACTATATATCTTTACATGAGGTCTGTCAGCTAGCTAGACCTTGGAATACTCTCAAAGACACATTTTCTAAATAGGAAACATATTACAAGGAGGGAATCTAGTGCTATTTATGTTTCTAGGAGTCCAAAACCTATTAGGAATCCAATCCTTTTTATTACACTAACAACCTTTACATAATGCATTGACGATGACATTATCGAATATAACCACTTTGAGTGAGGTGGCACTATCCATAACCAAACCAAATAACTACCAACTGACATTAAGGGTCTGCTCGAATTTTGGAAATGTGTTGGCCTAGTTGATGATGTGTCCAAAATTGATGAGTTGGCAGCCTAATCACCCTCTTTGTTGAGTGTTTTGACCAAAAAAATATTCACTGATACTCTTTGAATAATTCATATGATTGTTGTGCTTCAAATTTGCATTAAATTCTTGAAAAAATTTGAAATTCTTTTCCGCTGCAAAAACAAAGGATTCTAGGAAAGTTTGTAGCGAAATTTCGTAGCAAATTGATTTCACCAATCTATGCCACTTGTTAGCCCTCTTTTCCGATTTGGAAATTTTCGTTGAGTCATATGAGCTAAATACAAATTTTTTCTCCCCTTAATTTTGACCATATCCATGATTTTGACCAAAAAGACACCTAAAACAATTTTGTAGCGAAATCTGGGCTTCAAGCCTAGGATTCGCTACGAAATTGCCTAATTGGCAAACTTGGTTCAAAATACCTCTTACCCTCCTCAAGAAACTGTAGAAATTTTAATACAAAACATGTATTTCCTATATTCTCCTGATCTAACAATTATATGCCACTATTAAATACAGAGTCGCTTCTACAAAAATTCTTGTGGAAATTTAAAACATGATCGCCAATTGCAATATCAAGAAGAAAGATCAATCACACATAACATAGATGTTTTTACCGAGAAAGCATAAAGCTAAAAACTCCACTGTCATATATTATGTATATATCATGGATCATGAAACAATCTCATACAAAACTCTAATCCAAGAGCTCTCAGTACAATATATAATTGTCTCACACTATCATACAAAAATTGACAAATCCATGTGCCAATTTACTGCCTCCAGACAACCTGCCTCCATTGTGCAATTCCTAATGTTTAAGAACCTCTGAATGACTGATAATTTCTTGCCTTAACTGTGCAATACTCATAGGCATATCCAATGTGTGTGTAGTTGCATGTGTGCACCCACTAATGT
Organism: Pinus albicaulis; assembly: GCA_034641835.2. Taxonomy (NCBI): domain Eukaryota; kingdom Viridiplantae; phylum Streptophyta; class Pinopsida; order Pinales; family Pinaceae; genus Pinus; species Pinus albicaulis. The sequence continues at coordinate 41,667,136 of CM076576.1, forward strand.
CACAATTGATAGTCAAACTGTCCCTTTCACCTACATCTCAACTGGGTCTCCACTGGATCTGATATGCATGTAATTAACAATAGTAAATATTCAGTTGCATGTGAGACCATTGATTGTGAATTAATTAATAATTAATTCATTGATCTCTCACTAGTGTATCTTCAGATACAACTAGCACAACTGAGTTTAACTCACTTAACTGAGTTAAACTACTTTACAACTCACATAACTACACATCCAACTCTGTTACAACTTCAAATCACTCAGTTACAACTAAGTCCACTTGCATGTCCCACTGACCAACCTTTGAACTCGAATTTCCCATAGCTAACTGATTTTCCACTTCAGTTAACTATTTCCAAGTGCTCATTGAGAATAGATTATTGTTTATTGTCCAACTATTATTAAAGGGATAATAATAGTCGACATGCATATATAAATAGACATGCTATCTATAAATAGAACTCACACATACATCTATAAATAGACCATCATCTATAAACAGAAGTCCACCTAAAAATAGCCTGTGTGGGCCCCACGTAGTGTAGGTGCTTAATTTTCACTAGGATCAAGGATGTTGTTTCTGGATGCCAATTTCACTGTTTCTTGTTGCAAACTTCAACACTCCCTCTCAACAAGAAAGGAATGTCTTTGCATGCGACATGACACTCCATGCATGTGCCCTGCAACCTTTGCATGCGCCATGCAACTCCATGCATGCACCCTGCAACTCTTGTATGCAACACTTCTCTAGTGTTTCTCGCACATGCAACACTTCCAAAACTGAATAGCCTCCAAACAACTGAATTAGTATCATGAATCTGTCATCAAAGTCTTCTGACTTATTCTGGTACCAACTGCACATGTCTTTTGGATCTGTTATCACTCAGATTTTCCTTGAAGTTGTGGAAAAGGAAAGTAAATCCGAGGTAACCACAAACCAACCTTTAGATACAAAATCTAGCCAATCTGTATCGAGAGAGGGCTCTCTCTTTATGATTTAGCTTTGTTCTTAGAAAATATTAGGCTAGTTATAAGTCCAAGAGTTTGTTTGAATTTGAATGGTGGAATCCGCCAACTAAGGGCATGATTGAGTAATTCAGGCCATTGGGCTATGGAGTCGAAAAGGATGGCTTTACTGGATTAAGATTCTACACACAAGATGGCTTTGCAGGGCAAGATAGCCAAACAGAGAACAATTTTAGAAATTAAAGTGAATGGAATGGATTTTGAAGGGATGAAAGACAATTAAGAATCTTTCAACATGTTCAAAGAAAGAAAGTGAATGATTACAAATAAAGAGCAGTTAAGAATTCTTTACTATAGTAATCAAAATGTTTAAACCAGCGAAACAAGAGCAATTAAGAATTCATTGTTTATAACAAGTTTAGAAGAAAACATTTAGAATAATCACAATTGAAATCAAAGTACACTAAAGCAATTTCTGATTTATTCTTTTTTGTCAATTATTCATAAATGGAACACAGTGATATTATAAACAGATATAAAACTTAAAACACAGGATATAAATGACTTATTGAACTGTAGTCTGACACATGAATCCTGCAAAAAGTCTTGAGCTTCAATTCATCATCCAGCAAAGCCACAAAGAAATTTCTCCAAAGCACTTTTATTCCAAAAATTCAATGTTACAGCAAAGTATAAGAATCCACCCTTACTACTCCAATTGATGGAGTATTTATACAAATTCTAAACTAAAATATCTTGAAAAAAATATCAAGATTGGTTCACAAATCTCTCCAACTATTTTACATAAATAGAACTTAAGTAAAGGACACTCAAACTAATGCATCTATTTGGAACTATTTCTTATGGATAGGTGATGAAAAAGAGGATAATTCGAATTTGATCCAACTCTTAGTTGATGATGATGCATCCAAGTCACTAACTGCTTCCTTTCTTTGTGCATTCTGCTCCAACAATTCTGCAAACTTGGGGTCCAATGATATCTTTGTATTTCTCAATCCATAATAGACATGTAAAAAGTGAAAAAGGTTATTGTGTATTAATATGTTGGTGAGATAACCCTCTTTCAGTTTCCCAAAATTCCTCTCCAGCTGTGCACCATAGGCTCTGCAAAAATATGTGTAAAACAGAGTTTTACAGAGTCTGAAAAATATCCTGTAAAGATGTGCATGTATCTCTCATTATGAAATCATTGTGAAAAAAATGAGATAGGTTTTTTTATATGGGTCTCTGAGGAATACCAACCTCCTTCAGTTTTGTAAGATGTATTTTTGATTGGCCACAATCTTCTCTGCAAAATGATGACTTAACAAGAATTTTCTGCAAAAAGTGTTTTACAACATTGTTTAATATTTCCAAAACCATAATAGTTGTTAGAAAAGTGAGAGAGGTTTTTGTAGATGGTCCTCTTAAGAACATAAACCTCCTTCATTTTTGCAAAATTCATCTTGTATTGATCACAATAGTGTCTGCAAAACAATGACTAAAACATGCAATTTCTGCAAAAATATTCCTTCTTCTTGTGTTTTTCATCTTTTCACTTTTTTGTTCTTTTGACTATTTTACTTTCACTTTAGAAAAAATTCAATGTTGGTGAAAGTATTTTCATTTATTTTTACCATTTTATTGCCTCTGTAATTACTTTTACTGTTTACCTTTGACCGCTCTGTAACTTCATTTTAACTTTCACTCTGACTTTTACCTTATACACTTTAACCACTGATACTCTTTAACTGTTATGCTCTCTAACCGTTCTTTACTGTGTCCTTTTACCTTCAATGTGTAGTTTAGGTTTTTACTGTCTGTTTCAACAGTAAATCGTTTAATATCCTATTTCCTTTGCTTGTCTTTCAACTGTATGTTTTATCTTCCATGTTTGTTTCAATAGATTTGATAACACTCTTGGAGTAAACAAGTCTTATGACTAGTATTAAGACTGTTTATCCAAGGATGTGGTCTTCTAATCACCTGTTTTTCTGAGGATGACATTGGTTACAAACAGGTACTAGATAAGGCGAATGATTTCTCGAATGCTTGACTGCAATTTTCTTAAACGAGGCAAAGGTTGGCGGTCTTCAGCTATGAAAATTTTGAATTACTGTGCATGGAAGTGTGGTCGTTCTCTGCGCATGAGGAAAATGAAAAACGCGGGCTTATTTTGTTTTATTCACAAATTCAATGGGTGGTGGAATTTTTATTATTTTATTGGATGACGTCAGCATGGTACAGTGGGTATGTCACAAGCGAAAGGGTGGTAAGCGGTTTCTATCGCACCGCTTATGAGGGAAGGTGGTTTTAGGCGGAAGGGTAGCGATGCGATACAATGACTGACACATAGCACGACACTGTTTGAAAACCACTTGGCCATCGCGCGTTATCTTTCGTACGCGGATGGCCAGTGAAATGGATGAGGGCCGTAGATATTTGATGGGTCGATCAGACGGTCAACGGGACAGGGAGATGGCAGGGAATTAACGGCGCGGGCCCAATGTAATCAATGGTTAATTAAACCCATCGGACGGAGTTTGATTGGCTGGGGTCGGTTATTAATTAATCGTGTGGATTAATTAATCCCTGGTACGGTGGATGGCCGAGAATTATTTTATTTTTATTTTTAAACACATATATAATATGTTTAAACACTTTTTCCATATATTTTTATTTATACAATAATTAAATCAACGCGATTTATTTACCATAGGGGGGCGGGAATAATATTTAAAGTTATATTTTAGCCAAAAGGGGTATAATGTGGGTTTTTGATTTGAATAAGTGGGAATAAAATATTTTTGGCTAAAATAGTTATAATATATGGGTTTTGGGGATATTATTATAAAAGGAATTATATATAATAGGACAAGATCATTTTTTATGGGAGTTAATACATAAGTTAGAGTTAATATGACAAGGGGATAGGGTGAACTCAAAATTCTTTAATATAACCAAGAAAGTGAAGATTTTTAAAGCAAATTGCATTATACTAACTTCATCACTTAAACTTAGAATAAAAAGTGATTTTGAGGGCTTTTCATGAAATATTGAAGGATTTTCCCAAGTAAAATGAGATTTTACTTAGGAAAAGATTTTGAGAGGTGAATGAATGTGATAGTGGATGATTTCAAGTGCTTAGGTCCTTTCAATTATTGGGCCGAGGGCCCGGTCCCTCCAAAAGTCAAGGAAATGCCTTGAGCCCCTTTAATCTTCAAATACCTTAGCACTTAGGGGAAATTAGTGAAATCTTTAGGGAAAAATGAAGGGGAAGTTAATAATCTTGACTTTGCTTTGTTGTGAACTTTTCCAATGTAGTATCTGCCCTTGTAATTTGTGATGAAAGTAAAAATTGAAAACATTTAGAACCATCATTCATCACATGTAATTTTGCAACAACATCTACCTACCCTACTTACTTTACCCTACCATTTTCTCTTCTTTATTAGGGTGCACTTAGACTGGCAAACCCTTATCAATCTTCTTTTCTTTTACATGGCGAACCTATGTAAGTCTACACTTATTACATCCAAGGGCTCAGATTAAACTGTTGAGCACCTTTTATTAACTCTACCTATCTACTTATATGCCAAGATTAAACTGTTTGGTCAGATTTTATTCTCTATTCTACAACATGAAATTGAAAAATGAATGAGTGAAGTTTAAACAGTTTGACTCTTCATAAATTGTGGCAAAAGTTTAACAAGCTTCACACAATTACTTATTACAGAAAATGAAATAGTAGTGGCATTTAGACTTGCACACTTTCCTGGTCTACTTTGTTTGGGGTTCATTTCTTTCACTTTTTTGACCATTTTATTCTTTTCACCCTTTTATTTTTCTTTTAGGGCATACCCTCTTTACATTTTTTTTATTTTTATTTTTATTTTTGAATAATATGGAAAACCTTTGCATTCAAGAAAAATGTATGAACATATTACATATTTCATCAAGCCAATCATGAAATATGATACCTATTGGTATAGGAGGCTAACACTGGCTCCACATGGGGATGGATTTTCCTGGTGAAAAATCAAGAACAACAGGTCAGTTTTCCTCATCCATTGATCTTGGTGATCCTGTAAATGTCTTCTGTTTTCCGCAAACTGAAATCTGATCTGAAACTAAAACAACACACAAAAATTTTCAAACCAACTTAATGAAAAACTAGCTGAAAATTGAAAACTAAAAAAAATGCTCAAAATTCTGAGCTTATTAGCACTCATTTACCTACTCTAATCTACTAAAAACCTTATTGAATCAGGTAATACAAAAATGCCAATGAATCCAATCAAGTAGTTGTAAAAATAAATGGATAACTTGATTGCTTGTGATCAAAATTGGAAGTATATTATGATCATGTGCCTTTATAATCAATGATAAGATGTGAAATGGCAATGGCTGATATATTTGATCCTCATAGATAAAACATGTTTGCAGATTTGAGGTAAAAATATTCTCCATATAATTTGCTATAGGATCATTAAAAGCATGATGTATGTTATTTACTTCTAGGCCTTCAATGACTAATTGTTCAATTGAATTATGAATATTAGACCATGAACTTATTTCTTTAGTCTTGTGTTTGAAAGAATAATCATATTCAATATGCAAGTCAAAAGATAGTACAATTTCCTCTTGCTTTGGAGAAGGAAGATTTTCAAAGAATTCTTTAGGATTTCGGAAATTGTATGACTGAATTTGAGAATGCAAAAGTTTGATTTCATTTTCATAATTTTTAGAAATTATATCAAGAAGCCATTTTTTAACTTGAGGAGAACATTTTCTTGATTTCAAGAGAAGAAATAAAGCTCTTAGAAAATCCTCATCAAGCTGAAGTTCTAATATCTCATCCCTCAAAATAGCTAGTGATTGTTCTAGGAAATTATTTTGAATTGGGAGAACATAATTATCATCATACTGATCATATTTAGGAAAGTCTTCAGAAGAAGGAATGTCATCAATTATAAAAATTGGATCAGCATATTTCTCTTCCAACAATCCCAATATGTCTTGATTATATTGGTTGCATTATTTTTGAAAGTCATTATTTTGCTCAATAGGAGTGCTATCAAGCAATGGGCCTTTTTGGGAAAGTAGAATAACATGAGCATCAACTTGTTCTTCTATCCCTTCATGGATAAAAACTTTTGTACATTCATCAACATTAGAAGAAGTAGAAACAATTTCTTCATTATGTAAATATTTTGAGGATGGTTGCATGTTTAGAAGCAAATTGATTTCTTCTTCGGTGAGGGGGGGTGGGAATCTCTGAATTCTTAGATATAAATGACAATTGTTTTTTCCCTTATCTAAAAGTTGATCATGAGGTTGATTATTTTCTTTAACTCCATTCAAAACATTAAATGAAACATCATTTGTTAATACAAAGGGGTTTTGTGGATCTTGATTTATCTCCTGACTTATTTCATCTTTGTTTAACTCCTCTTGATTATTATGACATTTAACTTGAGAGTGAAAGTTTTGGATTTCTTCTAATAAATTTTCAGGAAACCAATTTCCAAAATCTTCATCAATATTTTTAAGGTAATTTATAAGATTTTCAGCTTGATCACAACAATTTTCAACTAATGATAAAGATGGAAAATCTTCTTTGTAATTCTCATAAAATACCTTATGAAAATATTTTAGAGAAAACAAACTTGCAGGTTTGAGAGCTTCGTACCATTCCCTTGCTTTTCCTTCTAAGGTTCCCATGCATATCTTCATGAGGCAATCCTCATGCCAATCACCCTTCAATCTTGATGAGTGTATATGAAATTTAATGAGATGTAGTAAAGGATCATCAACATTCTCATCTTGAAACATGGGCAGATTTTCACCCCAATTTACCTTCGGTAGTTTGTGTGGAAATCCAGGTATGTGATCTCTGCTCATGGGAGCATATCTTCGTTTTATTCTTGGATCATCTTGAAAATTAGCCATAATGAAAGGCCACGATATCTGTAAAACCAAGTTAGATCCTTATATAAAATACAATACATATTGAAAACCGTTCTTAACGTGAAAGAACATAATGTATTGGATTAAGATCCAAGTTGAAAGCCTGATCTTTCCATATTGTTCTTCCAGGTTCATTCCTCCAGTGGAGTCTTGATTGTGAAATGGATTTGGAACTAAAGTTCAGTTATTTAAGCTAAACCAGAGATAGACTGAAGCAGCATTTATTTACTATGCAATTACAGAGCAAAAGCATTTCAAAGGCTACCTGGCTGATCTTCAGACTCTGTCCATAGCTTATAAGCAAACAATATTGACAATAAAGATATTCAGATCCCCAGTGGAGTCACCACTATGTTATCTCTCAGATTTTCCTTGAAGTTGTGGAAAAGGAAAGTAAATCCGAGGTAACCACAAACCAACCTTCAGATACAGAATCTAGCCAATCTGTATCTAGAGAGGGCTCTCTCTTTATGATTTAGCTTTGTTCTTAGAAAATATTAGGTTAGTTATAAATCCAAGAGTTTGTTTGAATTTGAATGGTGGAATCCGCCAACTAAGAGCACGATTGAGTAATTCAGGCCATTGGGCTATGGAGTCGAAAAGGATGGCTTTACTGGATTAAGATTCTACACACAAGATGGCTTTGCAGGGCAAGATAGCCAAACAGAGAACAATTTTAGAAATTAAAGTGAATGGAATGGATTTTGAAGGGATGAAAGGCAATTAAGAATCTTTCAACATGTTCAAAGAAAGAAAGTGAATGATTACAAATAAAGAGTAGTTAAGAATTCTTTACTATAGTAATCAAAAAGTTTAAACCAGCGAAACAAGAGAATTTAAGAATTCGTTGTTTATAACCAGTTTAGAAGAAAACATTTAGAATAATCACAATTGAAATCAGAGTACACTTAAGTAAATTCTGATTTATTATTTTATGTCAATTATTCAGAAATGGAACAAAGTGATATTATAAATAGATATAAAACTTAAAACATAGGATAGAAATGACTTATTGAACTTTAGTCTGACACATGAATCCTGCAAAAAGTCTTGAGCTTCAATTCATCATCCAGAAAGCCACAAAGAAATGTCTCCAAAAGAACTTTATTCCAAAATTCAATGTTACAGCAAAGTAGAAGAATCCCACCCCCACTACTCCAATTGATGGAGTATTTATACAAATTCTAAACTAAAATATCTTGAAAAAAAATATCAAGATTGGTTCACAAATCTCTCCAACTATTTTACATAAATAGAACTTAAGTAGAGGACACTCAAACTAATGCATCTATTTGGCACTATTTCTTATGGATAGGTGATGAAAAAGAGGAGAATTCAAATTTTATCCAACTCTTAGTTGAGGATGAGGCATCCAAGTCACTAACTGCTTCCTTTCTTTGTGCATTCTGCTCCAACAATTCTGCAAACTTGGGGTCCCATGATATCTTTGTATTTCTCAATCCATAATAGACATGTAAAAAGTGAAAGAGGTTATTGTGGATTAATATGTTGGTGAGATAACCCTCTTTCAGTTTCCCAAAATTCCTCTCCAGCTGTGCACAATAGGCTCTGCAAAAATATGTGTAAAACAGAGTTTTACAGAGTCTGAAAAATAACCTGTAAAGATGTGCATTTATATCTCATTCTGAAATCACTGTGAAAAAACTGAGATAGGTTTTTGTGTATGGGTCTCTGAGGAATAAAAACCTCCTTCAGTTTTGTAATATGTATTTCTTATTGGCCACAATCTTCTCTGCAAAATGATGACTTAACATGAATTTTCTGCAAAAAGTGCTTTCCAACATTGTTTAATATTTCCAAAACCATAATAGTTGTTAGAAAAGTTAGAGAGGTTTTTGTAGATGGTCCTCTTAAGAACATAAACCTCCTTCATTTTTGAAAAATTCATCTTGGATTGATCACAATAGTGTCTGCAAAACAATGACTAAAACATGCAATTTCTGCAAAAATATTCCTTCTTGTTGTGTTTTTCATCTTTTCACTTTTTTGTTGTTTTGACTATTTTACTTTCACTTTAGACAAACTTCAATGTTGGTGAAAGTATTTTCATTTATTTTTACCATTTTACTGCCTCTGTAATTACTTTTACTGTTTACCTTTGACCGCTCTGTAACTTCATTTTAACTTTCACTCTGACTTTTACCTTATACACTTTAACCACTGAAACTCTTTAACTGTTATGCTCTCTAACCGTTATTTACTGTGTCCTTTTACCTTCAATGTGTAGTTTAGGTTTTTACTTTCTGTTTCAACAGTAAATCATTTAATATCCTGTTTCCTTTTCTTGTCTTTCAACTGTATGTTTTATCTTCCATGTTTGTTTCAATAGATTTGATAACACTCTTGGAGTAAACAAGTCTTATGACTAGTATTAAGACTGTTTATCCAAGGATGTGGTCTTCTGATCACCTGTTTTTTTGAGGATGACACTGGTTAAAAACAGGTACTGGATAAGGCGAATGATTTCTCGAATGCTTGACTGCAATTTTCTTAGACGAGGCAAAGGTTGGCGGTCTTCAGCTATGAAAATTTTGAATTACTGTGCATAGAAGTGTGGTCGTTCTCTGCGCATGAGGAAAATGAAAAACGCGGGCTTATTTTGTTTTATTCACAAAGTCAATGGGTGGCGGAATTTTTATTATTTTATTGGATGACGTCAGCATGGTACAATGGGTATGTCACAAGCGAAAGGGTGGTAAGCGGTTTCTATCGCACCGCTTATGAGGGAAGGTGGTTTTAGGCGGAAGGGAAGCGATGCGATACAATGACTGACACGTAGCACGACACTGTTTGAAAACCACTTGGCCATCGCGCGTTATCTTTCGTACGCGGATGGCCAGCGAAATGGATGAGGGCCATAGATCTTTGATGGGTCGATCGGACGGTCGACGGGACAGGGAGATGGCAGGGAATTAACGGTGCGGGCCCAATGTAATCAACGGTTAATTAAACCCATCGGGCAGAGTTTGATTGGCTGGGGTCAGTTATTAATTCATCGTGTGGATTAATTAATCCCTGGTACGGTGGATGGCCGAGAATTATTTTATTTTTATTTTTAAACACATATATAATATGTTTAAACACTTTTTCCATATATTTTTATTTATACAATAATTAAATCAACGCGATTTATTTACCATAGGGGGGCGAGAATAATATTTAAAATTATATTTTAGCCAAAAGCAGTATAATGTGGGTTTTTGATTTGAATAAGTGGGAATAAAATATTTTTGGCTAAAATAGTTATAATACATGGGTTTTGGGGATATTATTATAAAAGGAATTATATATAATAGGACAAGATCATTTTTTATGGGAGTTAATACATAAGTTAGAGTTAATATGACAAGGGGACAGGGTGAACTCAAAATTATTTAATATAACCAAGAAAGTGAAGATTTTTAAAGCAAATTGCATTATACTAACTTCATCACTTAAACTTAGAATAAAAAGTGATTTTGAGGGCTTTTCATGAAATATTGAAGGATTTTCCTTAAGTAAAATGGGATTTTACTTAGGAAAAGATTTTGAGAGGTGAATGAATGTGATAGTGGATGATTTCAAGTGCTTAGGTCCTTTCAATTATTGGGCCAAGGGTCTGGTCCCTCCAAAAGTCAAGGAAATGCCTTGAGCCCCTTTAATCTTCAAATACCTTAGCACTTAGGGGAAATTAGTGAAATCTTTAGGGAAAAATGAAGGGGAAGTTAATAATCTTGACTTTGCTTTGTTGTGAACTTTTCCAATGTAGTATCTGCCCTTGTACTTTGTGATGAAAGTAAAAATTGAAAACATTTAGAACCATCATTCATCACATGTAATTCTGCAACAACATCTACCTACCCTACTTACTTTACCCTACCATTTTCTCTTCTTTATTAGGGTGCACTTAGACTGGAAAACCCTTATCAATATTCTTTTCTTTTACATGGAAAACCTATCTAAGTCTACACTTATTACATCCAAGGGCTCAGATTAAACTGTTGAGCACCTTTTATTAACTCTACCTATCTACTTATCTGCCAAGATTAAACTGTTTGGTCAGATTTTATTCTTTATTCTACAACATGAAATTGAAAAATGAATGAGTCAAGTTTAAACAGTTTGACTCTTCATAAATTGTGGCAAAAGTTTAACAAGCTGCACACAATTACTTATTACAGAAAATGAAATAGTAGTGGCATTTAGACTTGCACACTTTCCTGGTCTACTTTGTTTGGGGTTCATTTCTTTCACTTTTTTGACCATTTTATTCTTTTCACCCTTTTATTTTTCTTTTAGGGTATACCCTCTTTAGATTTTTTTATTTTTTATTTTAATTTTTGAATAATATGGAAAACCTTTGCAATCAAGAAAAAGGTATGAACATATTACATATTTCATCAAGCCAATCATGAAATATGATACGTATTTGTATAGGAGGCTAACAGGATCCACTACGATGTTGACCTCTGCATCCATGCACTTTGCACTTGATGTCAACTCTGATCCACGCTGCAGTATCCGACACTGTCACTTTGATTTCATGTCCTCACGACATCTGACTACATCAATCCAACTGATCTTGCTACTGTTGTACTGTGGGCTCCTCCTAGCCAGGTTCGATTCATGAGATCCACACCATCTCAATGAATCCTGCCCAAAAATTTCTTGTTAGGATTACTCATGCATGTCGCCCTACCTCTCACCTGGTGGTATAGTTGCATGCACTCCCTCTGCCCATCTGGCACGAAATTTATCTGCATGAGTGGTTGCTCCCACTCCATGATCCTCATCTTGTGGCTGCTCCACATCCGGAGGTTCACTCTTACCTACATGCAAATTCAGCTGCCTCTCAAGGGTCAATTGCATGGCTTTCTCACACTTCCCAATGGTAGGAAGCTCTGTAGAAATCCCATCTACATCAAGTATATAGAGATTCTTAACTCGAATCCAAACCTTCTTAGCTTACCCTGTTGCTTTGTGTCGCAGGAAAACTTTTCCTTCACTAAATATAACATCGTAGCCTCCATCCTCTAACATTGCGATCGAGACTAAATTTTTCTTCAAACGTGGTACATGCATTACATATTTTAAATGAAAGAGTTTACCAGAAGCCCTTTGAAAGGTATGGTACCAATGCCAATCACACTGTATCGTCCATCATCACCCAACTCAATATGCATCTGGAGATCTTTCTCCTCCAAGTTACTGAAAAGTTTCTTATCTCCCGTCATGTGAAATGAAGCACCACTATCCAAGTACCACCCCGATCCCAATGCACTTGAAACCACACATGCGATCAATGAGAAGTCAAGATCAAATTGTGAGGCAAGGGCCTCACCAGTTCCAGCTCCAACAACCATCTTGTTCTTCTTCTTTTGTGGACAAGTTGTGGCAATATGTTCATGCTCGTGACAGTGAAAACACTTCACTTTGGACATGTTGTGCTCCTTTCCATCTTCACCGGCCTCATATTTAGAATGGAATTTCTTCCCCTTCCCCTTCTTTACCTTGGCAGCCAAAGAAAAATCCTGTTCATCATCATGCTTTGATGAAGAGCCATCTCTGGTGTTCTGCCTGAACTCCTTCTGCACTAGATCCGACCACAGTCATTCCCAATCTGGCAATTTTTCCTGTCTGTTGACAGAGTATTCATAACTGTTCCAAATATTAGGAAGTCCCAAGAGAGCCAAAATAACCAAATAATCATCAAAAACACTTATTCCTACATTCCCAAGCTCATCCCTACATTGGAAAAACTTTGTTAAGTATATTGGAATAGTGTCATTCTTTTCCATCTTGATCTTCCTGAGTTTATCTTTGAGTGCCAATTTCCTATGGTTGCTGCTGATTTGGAATAGATCCGTCAAAGCCTTCCACATAGCATATGGTGTGGCTTTCCCATGGAGGCTTGAGACAATGTGGTCTCGTACTCCCTCCAAAAGGATCCTCCTCGCCTTTTCCACTTTCTTTCGCCATGCATCAAGTAATGCAACATCTGTCGAAGTAGGCTTAGGAACATCTTTGTCAATGAATTCCTTCAATCCATTATCTTTGAGCACCGCCTCAATCCTGTCCTTCCAGGAAATGTAGTTCGAGCTGCCCTCAAGTGCATATTCTAGCCGCAAGCCATTGAAAGCCATTTTGATGTTTACTCAACTGTTGCACCAAGAAAATATTTCTGCAAATTTGAATTATTTCCACCAACAAATTCAGCTCCTGCTTCAAAATTGCAATCTCTTGTGCTCCGATACCATGTAGAAATTTTAATACAAAATATGTATTTCCTGGATTCTCCTGATCTAACAATTATATGCCAATGTTAAATACATAATCGCTTATACAAAAATTCTTGCGGAAATTTAAAACATGATCGCCAATTGCAACATCAAGAAGAAAGATCAATTACACATAACACAGATGTTTTTACCAGGAAAGCATAAAGCTAAAAACCCCATTATCATATATTATGTATATATCATGGATCATGAAACAATATCATACAAAATTCTAATCCAAGAGCTCTCAGTACAATATACAATTGTCTCACACTGTTATACAAAAATTGGCAAATCCATGTGCCAATTTACTGCCTTCAGACAACCTGCCTCCACTGCGTAATCCATGATGGTCAAGAACCTCTGAATGATTGATACTTGCTTGCCTTGACTGCGCAATACTCATAGGCACATCCAATGTGTGTGTGGGTGCATGTGTGCACCCACTAATGTCACAAATGATAGTCAAAATGTCCCTTTCACTAACATCTCAACTGGGTCTCCACTGGATCTGACATGCATGTAGTTAACAATAGTAAATATTCAGTTGCATGTGAGACCACTGATTGTGAATTAATTAATAATTAATTCATTGATCTCTCACTAGTGTATGTTCAGTTACAACTAGCACAACTGAGTTTAACTCACTTAACTGAGTTAAACTACTTTACAACTCACATAACTAAACATCCAACTTTGTTACAACTTCGAATCAATCAGTTAAAACTAAGTCCACTTGCATGTCCCACCAACCAACCTTTGAACTCGAATTTCCTATAGCTAACTAATTTTCCACTTCAGTTAAATATTTCCAAGTGCTCATTGAGAATGTATTATTTTTTATTGTCCAACTATTATTAAGGGATAATAATAGTCGACATGCATCTATAAATAGACATGCGATCTATAAATAGAACTCGCACATACATCTATAAATAGATCATCATCTATAAATAGATATCCACCTAAAAGTAGCCTGTGTGGGCCCCACCTAGTGTAGGTGCTTAATTTTCACTAGGATCAAGGATGTTGTTTATGGATGCCATTTTCACTGTTTCTTGTTGCAATCTTCAACAGAAACAACATTTTCACCTTCAACAGGTTCATCTATTAATAAAAATGGAGCTTTTTTTCTTCTGAAAATTAGGGCTCAGAAATGAGCTCCTATATCTGAATCCTTGATATCTATTGCAAAATGGGAGGAGGTTTTTTTAAATCAGTTGTTGCTGAAGAAAAATCTCTCTTGTTTTTTTGAAAAACATATCCAGGTGTCCAGAATCTGCATTTTAAAATCATGTCTAAAATAGGAAAAAACACATTTTGAAAATAGAGCCCAAATACATCTTCAAATATGCCAAGTTGTAGCACCTGTGAGAAAAGTGAAAGAGGTTAATGTTCTTTGATATGTGATTGACAATAACCTCTCTCAGGTTTTTAGAATTCTCCTCTGTTTTCCCATAAATGGCTCTTATAATTGATTGCTCAAACAGTTAAAAAACACATAAATTCTTGTGTATCTTCTGGTAAAATCTCATGCAACCAGATTTGATGAAGTCTTCTGCAACACTAGGGTCTTGCATGACCAATTTTAGGTCTACAGGTTCATATCTTACATAGGTGCCTCTTTTTTTTGTTTTCTTTTTCATGGCCATATTCCATTATACTACAATTCCTTTCTTGATTGAAGTGACACCTGCAAAGACACCAATTTGAACAGCAAGTTGCTTGCGATGGATTTGGACTCTTCAATGATAATAATCAACTGTTGCAAGCAAAGATTGAAATGAGTATGATAGAGAGGAGCTTTGGAGGTGAGTTTAAAAATTGAAATTCAAATATATGAGGAATAATGACAAATGGGAGGAGTGAAAATTAATGATGAATGACACTTTTGATTATGAATGCTTGGATTACTGTAATAACAGATCACATGACTTCACATTCACCCTAAACCTCTAAAAATTTGACAGTTCATCATCCTTTTATTGGTGATAAAAACTCGATTCCGCATTGTTTTCAGTTATAAACTTGGCAGATTCACTACAAAATGGTCAGGTGAGTCCGTAGCAAAAAAAATATGTCTGCAGTTATATTCGTTGTGGAATCAGGAAAAACTAGACATGTGGCCACTATTAAACTTTAAACCAATGCATGTGAACCTAAGGTGGATTTTGATGGATTTTACTGTGATGGGCATGAAAAATGAACTTTCTAAACTTCAACTAGTGATCAATTCATGAGTTTTCATCAATTTCATGAACTAATTTTATGAGACAAATGAAACCTAGGTTAATGACCCTATCAATCAAAAATTGAAATTTTATGTGTGATAAAACACTTCTTCCTCAATAACTCCATTGAGAAAGGTTGTATTTACATCTATATTTTCCACCCATAGATGTAAATGGGTTTGCGTTGAGAGTGCAAGGATAGATTTAGTCGATGATTACCTTGCAACTGGTGCAAAAGTATCCTCATAGTAGATCCCCTCTACCTGTGAGAATCCTTGGGCCACAAATCTAGCCTTGTATTTCTCCAAACTCCCATATGCTGGTTGCTTCACCTTGTAGATCCACCTGGATCCAACCATTGACTTCCCCACTGGTCTTGGCACCACTTTCCATGCACTATTTCTGATAATGGAGTCATTCTCCTCAACCATGACATCAACCCATGTTGGCTGCTACACTGCTTCCTCAAAAGAGGATGGTTCTGTCACAATACAATCTCTCATAAGAGCCATGTATCCAGTATACATGTCTGGGGACCTTCTCTGCCTGCGTTGTGATGTAGGTGCACCTACATGCTCTGTCGCATCTAGCATCATTCTATCAGCCTCTCTGGTGCACTTCCTACCATTTTTGGTAGATCTCTCTACATGAGTGGTCTCTACCACTCCATGATCCTCTGCTTGTGGCTTCCCCACATCCTAAGGTTCATCCTTTGGAACTAAGAGTTCCTCATTTGCATGCAATTCAAGCTCCTTCCCAAGAGACAATCACATGGCTTTATCCTCATCAAATTTAACATCTCCTAACAACTGTCATCCTATTAGCCGACAAATACACCCGATAGATGTGGGGAGTATCAGTGTACCCCACAAATATCCCAACCTCTATTGTTGGTTCTAGCTTCTTCCTGGCATCTTTGGTCACATGGTAATAGAAAAATGAGCCAAAAATTTTAAAATATGAAACATCTGGTTTCTTATCTGAAAAATCCTCCTCTGGTGTACTCATGCCAAGTATCCGATGAGGACTACGGTTCTGCACAAATATCGATGTGTTGCATGCCTTTTCCCACACATGAAATGATAGGCCCTGATAATGTAACATAGCTCGTGATGCTCCCACAATTGTTCTGTTATTTCTTTCTGCAATCCCATTCTGTTGTGGTTTATGAGTTGCAATCAATTCTCTCTGAATTCCTTCTTTGGTCCAGTAGTTCTTGAATCATTAGAGGTATACTCACCACCATTTTCGCTCCTTAGAGCCTTCACCTTATTCCCTGTATCTTTCTATATCAGTGCTTTGAAATCACAAAACTTAGATAACATTTGATCTTTCTTCTGCAGAAATAAGATCCAACACTTTCTAGAAAAATCATCAACAAAAATCACATAATACCTATGCTTTGCTGTGGAAGATGTAGAGAATGGTCTAGACACGTCTGAATGAACTCTCTGAAGGATTTTTGCTGCTCAGTTATCCTTCTTATGAAAAGTAGCTTTATTTTAATTCCCCATGATACATCCCTTACATATGTCTATCTGCACAAGAGTACCCTTTGGAAGACCTGTAGAAATCTGTTGCATGATCCTCAAAGGACTGTGGTGTAGATGGCCCAATCTCATGTGCCATAACTCACCTATATCCCGACTCACCACTTCCCTCGCTTTACTTCTCAATGTTGCACAACCATATACATCAAGTTTTTAGAGTTTCTTCACACAAACCCCAATCTTCTTTACCTGTCCTGTGGCTTTGTGACGAAGGAACACCTTTCCTTCACTAAAAACCACATCATATCCAAGATCCTCCAACATATAAACTGAAACTAAATTATTTTTCAAGCCTGGTACATGCATGGAATCTTTTAATATGAAAGGTTTACGTGACTGTCTCTGGAAAATAACTGTACCAATCTAAGTAGCGCTATACCTCGCGTCATCACCCATATTGATGTGCATCTAAGGATCCTTCTCCTCCAAGCTACTAAAGAGTTCTTTGTTTCCCGTCATGTGGAAATATGCTCCACTATCCAAGTACCACATGAATCCCATCACAGTTGACGCCATGCATGCGATGAGAGAGAAGTCCACCTCAAAATGTGAGGCCAGAGCTTCACTAGCTGAAGCTCCTGAAGCCTTCCTGTTGTTCTTCTTCTTTTGTGGACAATTTGTGGCATAGTGTCCATGATCATGACAGTGAAAACATTTCACCTTTGAAATGTCACGATTCTTGCCTTCTTTTCCATCTCAGATTTGGAATGAGACTTCTTCCCCTCCCCCTTATTTTCCTACCAACCAAGGCACAATTTTCCTTATCATCAGTCTTGGATAAGGATCCATCCCTGGTATTCTGTCGAAACTCTTCTTGTACCAAATCTGACCACAGTTTCTCCCAATATGGTAACTTCTCCCTCCCATTCACAAAGTCCTGGTAACTATGCCAGCTCTTGGGAAGACCTAGAAGTGCTATGCTCACCAAGTCATTATCAACTATAGTAATCCCAACACTTCCAAGCTCATCTCGACATTGAGTGAACTTGGTCAAGTATTTATTGATTGTGTCACTTTTCTCCATTTTGATTTTCCTGAGCTTGTCCTTGAGTGCCAATTTTATGTGGTCATTGCTGCTTTGAAATAGATTTTCCAATGCCCTCTGCAAAGCATATGGAGTTTCCTTTCCATTGAGACTCGAGACAATGTGATATCAAACTCCTTCTAACAAGATCCTCCTCGCCTTTTCTACCTTCTTCTGCCATGTTATCACTCCAATAATTCTCAAAAGTTGTGAGATTTTTAATTTTTGTTTTATAAAGAATATCTGAGGTAACCACAAGTCTACTTTTAAGCCTTGGGATCTAGCCTTCCTAATGCTCAGAGAGGGCTTTCTCTATCTGTTTTAACTTTGTTGATTTGTATTGAATTTTAGTATAGTTATAAAGGGAAAATTGGTTTTGGGTTTGATTTGGTTTGGTGGTGAAATTAATTACTTATATGGATAGCTATAGATCTGTATCCCATTGGGAAAATGGAGTCAATGTGTCAAGAAGTCAGATCAGGATCAAGGTCTAAAGGTAAATATTTATAGGGAAAGATAGCTAAGTCACTTCAGATCTTCAAGGCTGATGATGAAATGGTTTTGATCGAGATAAAAGAGAAATTAAGGGTTATTAAATCCGGATTAGGAGTGAAAAGGCAGAGGTCAATCGAAACTTGGGAACAATTAAGGGTTCCCTAATCTGGATATTAGTTGAAAACATATAAATAATAGTAAGTCAAAACAGAGTGCTTTTAACATATTCTGAAATAACAATTCCTGATTTATCATTTGATTTAGAACACATTTAAGAATAGATGGAAAACATAAGAAAATTGACAAGATAACGAGTGAAAATACTTCACTGCAGTGGCCCAAAACATGAATCCTATAATATGATGCTTTATTTCCCGTGTTCCAGACAACTGACTTGAAATTGATACAAAAAAAACCTTAGGTTCAGAATAGTATAACTACAAAAATGTTCAGCAATTAATCCACACTCAATACTTCCTAATAAGAAGTATTTATACAAAAAATCATACAAAATATCCTAGAATAAACTTAGAAATTATTGTTGAAAAATAAATATCTCCATGCAAGAGGATAGTGACAGCTCCCTAACTAATGCTAGTTGTCCCTTTTTTATTGAAATAAAATGGCTTGTTGTCTTGATTTTATCACTACTTTCTCTCTTATTTTGTTCAACGAATACTGCAGCTGGACAATGAGGTGTCCTTCACGCTGGTAGATTCATTTTTACTCTGATTTTGACCTTAACTTTTCATCTGATACACTTTCATCCTGATACTCTTTTACTGTAAAAAACTGTCAATGCTGGTGTAAAAACAACAAGCTCTATTTTTTACTTTTAATGCTCTATGCTCACTGTAATCTGATCTTACAGCAGATCAATCAACTTCTCCCAAAACTTAGCTTCTAGAAATTTTATCTTCATAAGCCTTCTAAAGTTTTCATTAACTTCAGTATATTTTGAAAATGTTGGTTTGTTCACAAATACGTGTTTTACTAATAAGTTCTGAAGACATCAATTTTTATGCAGAAGGATGTCTAAGTACTGTAGGAAAGGTTTTGAAGGTCTGCAGATGGCTAAACTTAATCAAAGTTTGTGTTTAAAATAGTCCAGGGCTTCATAATCTGTGAGAGGATGCTTAGGGTTTACAGAATTGATGGATTTATGAAGCAACAGGGTTTTCTGTAAGTAAACAGGCTCATAAATGATTCATTTAAATGTATAACTCTTTCAGATTGATGAATGAGTCTTTTTCCTTTGAAGAATACTGAGGAAATTTGGAATTTCGCTGTGTAAAATGGTTTCTGGGGTTGGAAATATTTCAGAAGCTTTTTTTGGTCTTTATAGGTACTCGGATGAATTCTTCAGTGGTTGTAGCAATAAAATTGATGAGTTATGTATCATTCAGGCTAGAAAACAGAGGCAGAAGCAGTCTTTTTGGTCTACAATACTTCTTCTACACGGAAAACAGTAACAGAAGGGTTCGAATGAATGCATTCGTGCATTTTTGTAAACAATTTTATTGAACAGTGAATGTATTAAATGCAGGGTCAGTTCAAACAGATAAGCAATTTGGGCTGATAAGCAATTTGGGCGTGGAGGTGAGAGAAACCCCAAAAAATGTGTTTATCGCAAGCTTTGGGTTTGTTTAACCATTGCGCAATGAAATGTGCGATGAGGGTTTGTCACCGTCGGATTTGGCGGAGGTAGATCGAACGGAGCGTATCATGCGATAAAGCTGCATGGTCAGATGGCATGGGGCCTGAGATTTTAATGTAGCGGGCGGTTAAATATGTATTTAAAGAAAGGTTTAATACATAGTTTGGAGTGTGTTGTATGATAGGCGGATGTTATTGTTTTATTAACAAATGAAATGCGGGCGTATGTAACTTTAACATTGGCGGGGGTTAAGTATATAGTGGAATTGATATGTTTTAATAGTTTTAACCTATGGGATGGAGCGGGAATATATATCACGTGGGGAAATAAATCATAGGTTAAAATTAAAATATGGGTGGGAAATAATATTTAAAGGGGTTAATCTAATACGGGCTAAAAGGTGAAATAAAGGGGTTTAATATATAAATTAATGTTTAGTAATGAATGGGATGAGGGAAAATACACTAAGCCTAGTGTAAAACATGATATAGGGATGAAATTCATTGTTGTGGGTCCCGACATAATATTTTTGTATTTACACTTAGGATAAAGTATTTTTTGGGTTTTTTTGGATATTTTTTGGGTAAAAGGGGAATTAGTTAAAGGGTTTTATTTTCCTTAAGTATAATGGGTTTAAAACTTAGGAAAAGGGGATTTTTGCAAAGGAAATTGAATGATAATGGAAAAATGAAAAATGAGGGGGAAAGAATGAAAATGAAGGGGATGAAGTATTTTTACAAGGGGATGATTTTTCGAAGGAAGTTAGTGACTGAAATGACCAATTTTCTACGTATCCATGATTGTAAAAACTTCTTTTTCCTACCCATATGCTACTCTAACATTTTTTCTTCATTTACCTGGCTGCATTTGATCTTGCAAACCCTTGTTCATTTTTCTTTTAAAATAACAAAACTAAATAATTATATCCTTATTTCTCCCAAGGTCCCAGATTAAGCTGTTGAGCTCCTTATTTATTTCTACCTAACTACTGATTTTCCAAGATTAAACTGTTTGGCTATGTCTTCATTCTCTAACTAATAACATGAAATTTAAAACATGATAGGTTAAGTTTAAGTTTTTTAACCTTCATGGATTGTGGCATTGTAACAAACTAAACACAATGTTTATTTTGTAGAAAAAGTAAATAGTAGTGGCATTTGGATTTGCATCACTTTCATATTTTATTTTTATCTCTTTTTTGTTTGGGGTCCATTTTTCTATTTATTTTTTCAAGTCCTCTGATTTTTCTTTTAGGAATTTTACCCTCTTCACATTTTTTATTTTTCTGATATGGGAAAAAAATTTGCAGAAAGAAAAGTATGTACAAATTACAAGACTAATCAAACTCAATTAAAAAATTATGAATCTTATTATTATAGGATCCTAACAATGGCTCCACATGGGGATGACATTTCCTGGTGAAATGTCAAGAACTTTGGAACTAGTAGCCTTTGAATTTTGACTGTGCTGGCCTTGGAACTGTTTTTTGAGCTCTTCATTATTCTTACTTATGATATTTTGTCCTTCAAAGCTTAGGGCCTTCTCTCCGGGCTTCAACTTTGCTAGAAAAACATCCAATCCAATCTAAAATATGCAATGTTATATACAATGAGTAAAGTAAACAAAGTGAACTATTTGTTATTCTAAGGAATAGTAATGCTTCAACATTCTATCATTGACAGGTCCACCTGGCAGATCTGATCCATCCAACTCCTTCAAAAAGAAAGATTTTTTACCTCTGTAACCATAAATAACATAAGGGCCTTTCCATAAGAAATCAAATTTCCCATGTTTACCTTTCTCTTTTCTCCTTGAATCCTAGTTTAGAACTTTGTCACCTATATAAAAATCATCTTCCTTAATCTTCTTGTCGAATATCTTTTTAATATTTTCTTGGACAACTTGAGACTTAAGGTAAACCTCTTCTCTGGTTTGCTGCAAGTGTATGGTTTGGTTAATCCTTCTTTTAATATCATTAGTTTCAACTTGCAGTTCTTGAATTATATTTATTACCGGTACTCCTAAAGAAGATGGAAAGACAACATCCATCCCATATAAAAGCTGGTAAGGGGATGTACCAATATATTTCTTTGTGGTAAGTCTATCTGCCCATAAGGCATTCACTAACCTTTTGTTCTAGGTTTTCTTATTGTCTTCTAGTATTTTATTGATGATATTCATAAGGATTTTATTGGAGGACTCAGCAAGGCCATTACCTTGAGGGTAATAAGTAGTAGAATGGCGAAGGGTAATGTGGTATTTATTACAGAATTAAATCATATTTTTGGACTTGAATGCTGCTGCATTATCAGTGATGACCTTTTGGGGGCATCCAAATCTTGAGAGTATGTTGTTTTCTAAAAATGAGATTATGACAGTATCAGTGGCTTGCCTAGAAGGTATGACTTCTATCCACTTAGTGAAATAATCCGTGGCTGTCAAAATCCACTTGTGTTGGGCTGAGGATGGAGGGTGAATTTCACCAATGAATTCAAGATCCCATTGCTAAAAAATCATTTCTGTGGAGATGGCTTTTAAGGGAAACAGTAGCAGCTTTTTATTTCCTTCAAAGATTTGGCACTTGTGATAGGAGGTCTCATACTTTTTTGCATCTGCAAACAAGGTAGGCCAGTAGAAACCAACTCTCAAGATTTTATCTGCAGTAGTTTTCCAGTAAAGATGTCCTCCACAGTCACCTGCATGAAACTCTTCCAAAACTTTATCAGCTTCTTCTTTAAGAAAACAATTCACTAAAATTCCACCATGATATTTCCAAAATAATGCATTGTCAATGATACAAAACTTGATTGCTTTTAACTTTAAAAATCTAGCTTTAGTTCTTAATAATCCAGGAGGAGCTTGTAAATTTAGTAATACAAATATGATATCTGCATACCATGGTGAGTCTGAAAAGGCTTCACTGACCTCTGGAGTCGCCATCTCTTCCTGATCATCTATTTGGGCAATAAAATTAATATCTAAAACATGACAATTTGATTCAACCATGAGTTTGGCTAAACCTTGACCTTTTATGACTTTTGTGGGCTTAATCTCTATGTCATATTCCAAAATGGTGGCAATCCACTTGCCTCTTTTACCATCAGGCCCATTCTGTGTTAGAATGTCCTTCACAACTGGATTTGGAACATAAGCAATGATATGTGAATAAAGGATGTACACTCTAAAGTATTTGATAGCTTTCACTAAAGCTAGTACCTGATTTTCCATTATGTTATAATTTAAAGTGTCATCTCTAAGTGATTTGCTGAAAAAAGCAATGGGCTGCTCATAGCCCTGATCATTTTTTTTGCAGTAAAACTGCAACAATAGTGTGTTCTGAAGCAAAGGAAAAAATAATGAATCTTTTTTGAAATCAGGACTTATAAGAAATGGTGTTTTTGTCAAGGCTTGTTTAATTGATTCAAATGATTTCTTGGCCTCCACAATACATTTAAGTACTGAGTCTTTTTTCAACATATTGTTAAGTTCTCTAATTATTTCTGCTAGGTTTGAGATGAATCTTCTGAGAAAGTTGATTTTACCTAAGAAATCTTGCATTTCTTTAATATTCATAGGATGACTAATGTTTAGAATGGCCTCTATTCTTGCTGGGTCTCTCATAATTCCCTCTTTAGATATGATATTTCCTAATAATTTACCTTCTTCCAATCTAAATAGAGTCTTTTTAGGATTTAGAGAGATGCCAAATTTCCTGCATTTGATAAATACTTGTCTGAGGTGATCTAGATGTTCATTGTCAGTCTTTGAAAATACAGTAATATCATCTAGATAAATGACAAGAAATTCATGAATTTCTTTAGCAAAAGCTATATCCATAACTCTTTGAAAAGTGGCTCCTGCATTCATTAATCCAAAATGCATTTTCACATTCATGAAAGTGCCCTAAGGAGTAGTAAAAGCAGTTTTAGGTTGGTCTTCTAGTTGAACTAAAATCTGGTTATATCCAGAGAATCCATCAAGTAATGAAATTCTGAAAGAAACAACCACCCTCTGTAAAATGTGATCCATATTGGGGAGAGGGTAGTTGTCTTTTAAGGAAACTTTATTTAAATTCTGAAAATCAACACACAGTCTGATTTCCCTTGACTTTTTCCTAGTGGGAACTAGATTTGAAACCCAATCAAAATATCTGATTGGTGCAATTATTTGGGCTTCATACATTCTCTTGACCTCTTTCTCAATTAAAGGCATCAAAAATAGATTGACTCTTCTAAGCTTCTGTTTGAAAGGTTTTTGATCTTGTTTTATGGGTATTTTGTGTAGTATTATGCTAGTGTCATAGGATTTTAAGTCATCATAACTCCATGCAAATACATCCTGAAATTCTTTAAATAGAGCTATGTATTTTACTTTTTCTTCTTAAGGTAAGGCTTTTGAAAGTTTAATCATCTTAGGCTTTAATTCTGTTCCTATATTGCACTCTTCAATATCATATCTTAATGGTTCCAGCTTAGGTTTCCTTGCAACATCATTAGAATAAAAAATATCTTCTAAAGGGGCTAATCCCTTAGGTAAAAAGTTGTTCTTAAGGTTTAAAATGTCAGAATCATCATCTGATAACTCTTCAATCTCCACTTTCTCTAGATTATCTATTTCTACTTTAGTAAATTTAGTGGGTTTAGAAAAATCTAAGTTATTTACATTTACATTATTTATATCAATATCATTATCTATGTTTTGATCTACTATACAATATGTGTCTATATTACAATTCTGATATTCTCCTTCATTATTCATGAAATGATAAATCTGTTCATCCTGTGAAAATATTTGCCAATATTTAAGATTATTTGGTACTATAGGCCTGTGTTTAACTTCTGCTGTATATCTATGATTTGGTTGAAATGGCATATTACAGGTACTAGCAAAAGTTGCTAAGCTATGTGCCTGTATGTTCTGTTTTCTAGGAATTGTAGCAAAGTCAAATTCAAGCAGTTCCTTAATCAGATCTAAAACAATATCTCTATATTGGCTTAATCTTGGATTATATACAAAATATTCTCCTGTTATTTGTTTCACAATTAACTCAGAGTCTCCCATGATTGACACTCTTTTGGCTCCTAAATTTCTAACAATCTGCAGTCCTAAAATAAGAGCTTCATATTCAGCCATGTTGTTTGTACATTTGAAATTTAATCTAAAAGCATGACCTTCTGCATGATTGTTTTCGATATTGTGTATCCAAACTCCTGCTCCTGCTCCTAATTTGTTAACTGATCCATCAAAATATAGGTGCCATATTGATTCATGACAAATGTTATCATTGTCTAGTGCTTTCTTTTTCTGTTTTAGTTCAGTGTTGTTTTCAATGCTAGTTTTAGAATTACATAAAATGAATGATTCCATATCAATATGTGTAGGGTAGATAGGATAGTTTCAAGGTCTTTCTACACTACTAACCATGTACTTCATTAATGTCTCTCTGTAAAGTTTCTTGGGTTGGCCAAAAACTGATATTGTTACATAAGACATATCAAGTTGTAGAGATCCCTGTAGTTTAGCTCCCCTTGAGTGAGATAACAACATTCCATACTTGAGGATATCAACTACTACAATATCCATGACTATTCTTTTTCCAGGGTATTGAACTAAAATAACACATAAATATTTTATCAAGCCTAAACATTTCACTTTACTGGAGTCAAATGATAAGATATATTTATAAGGTCTAGTGATGTCTAGATTCAAGGTTTCAATTATTTCTTTTGGCATCAAATTGTGTGAGGCCCCTGAATCTAGCATTGCATTATGTAAAATTTGATCATGAACAATTAAGCTAATGTAGAAAGGTGGAACTGCTCCATCTTGGTGTTTCTCATTAACATCAGGACCAAATATTAGTTCTGGTTGATCATCACTCAAATTTACAGAATCTTCTCCATCATTCATATTTAAAGTCTCAGTGATATGTGTTTTGTACAGGTCATGTTTTACCAACTCTCTCAAAGGAATTGGTATCTTCAATTTAGCAATTTCAGCTTGGATATTAAATGGTGCTTGTGATTTCCCTAGCTGAATTATTTCTTCTTTTGTAACTGTAGTTTGGGTGGGTTTGTCTTCTTTTTCTACAGTTGGTTTCTCATTCTCTATTTGTATTTCCACTATTTTACTGCTTTTAATTTTCTTTTCAGGGATAGTTTGAGATGTAGTGGAAGTCTTTGTAGATTTTGTGGTTTCAATAGCTGTTTTAGGATCAGCTGATTTTGGATCAATAGTAGATGTTTTTGGGTCTGAAATTGCTGTTTTAACAGAATTTTTTGTCTTGGCAACAATAGATTTTTGAGGATTTGTTGATGTTTGGAAAACATCATCTGTAATTTCAACAATTTTAGGACTAGGTGAAATTTTGGGACTTGAAATTTTCTGAGTTGAACTAGAATTTGGCTTGGTTTCCTTGGGGAGAATTTGTAGAACTTTAGTGGTAGGAGCCTCTATTGTTTCCTTTGTTTGAGTTTGGGCAGATTTATTAATAGAAGGCTCTACATTTTTCTTGCTCCTAAGGTTATATTGCTTATGAAATTCATTAATTGCAAACTCATAACCTTGCTTGTAATCAAAAGACTCACCAGAATCTAATTGTAGTTGTTGTAATTTATATAACTCTTGTTCTTCTTGTGTAAGAAAAATGGTGTTATCATCATTAATGCCTATTAGATTAATGGTGTATTCATCATCTTTGTTTTCATGAGAAATTTCAGCATAGTTCTCTTGGAAAGGTGGTCTTATTGTTTGGTTAGGTGCTGATTCTCTAGATTTTCTAGTGTTGGTGTTTTTCCTAAAATTGGGATTTCTAATTTGAGGTCCTTGTTGTTGGTTATCCAACTGTGGATTCCTTTCCATAGTATCTAACCTATCCATCATTATTTTTAATGTTTTTGCTAATTGATCTATTTTAAAATCTGAAGTGGATGTTTCCTCTTTTATTGTCACTCTCCTTTCATTTATTAATCTAGCTTTCTTTGTTAACAAATTTTCCTCTACACTAATGGCATTACTTTGCATCTGCTCTAAGGTTTATGGATTTCTCTCTCTCTCAATTGATAGGCTATATCTGTATCAAATCCATCAGGGAATTTATAAGGACAGAGTCTGGAGGAGGTTTAAGATTAGCAGGAATTGCATTATAAATACTGTTATATCTAGTACAATAATCTTGGATTGTTTCATTTGGTGCTCTTTTTTTGCTTTCAAATTCAGATAAGATTTGTAGTGGATTTTTATTTTTCTCCCATCTCTATGAAAAACTGCTAAATTAGAAATACTGCTTGCGTTCAAACCTTTAAACCACTTTTTCTATCTCACCAGTTAAATTTTGAGCAAAATGTCTCATTTGGACATCATCATCATCAATTTCATGTAGTTCAAAATAGTCTGTCATTTTATTAACATGTTGTTAGGCAGTGTAATGAGTGGTTCATCAAATTGAGGGATTTTGCTTTGATAATCCTGGGGCATGTTATGTAACTATGCTGGTAGGACCAAGGGAGCATATCTGGCAGCCATGGCTTGGATTCTAGCTTGGCTAGGAGGTAAGTTTGAAGTACTTGGTGAAGAACTAGAAGTACTTGCTGATGTAGTTAAGGCACTTGTAGATGATATTGGGATATAAGAAGATTTTCTTGCAAATTAGGTTGAGATATTAGAAGATGAAGTTGGGATGCTAGAAGAGGTGCTTGGGAATGAGAATGATGTATTGGAAAATGTAGCAGAAATACTAGGGGATGAACTTGAGGTGGTGGAAGATGGAAATAAAATTCTAGGTTGAAATGGTTGCTTAGGAAAAAATGAATCTGTGGAATGAGTGGTGGAAATAATGGATGAAGTGATAGTGAATAGGGATGAACCTACATATTGTAAAAGGCTGGTAGAAGGCTTAGGGGTATATGCTGATAAAGCAGTCAATTCAACTGAATGCTGTAAATAAGCTTCATCAATTTATTTAATCAAAGTTGCAGTTATGGGATCAAGTTTATCATAAACTTCAAAAACATTTCGATTAGAATCAACTGAAACAGTTTCCTGCTTAGTTTCAATGAATGAAATGAAATCAGGACCTATTACAGTATTATGTAAGTCACTTTCTGATTTAGTTATAAACAAAGATTGTTCAAAATGTAAATCAAATTCAATGTCTTGTAAACTTGATGGTTTTTTGGGAAGGGAATTTTCTTTGATTAATGAAATCTTATTACCTAAATATTCTACTGTTTTGTTTTTAATTCCAATTCTGTTAGGATTATCTACTATGACATCAGGTTGTGGATCTGGATTTGACATGGTATAGTAGACTCTTCTGGAAGCCAGAATTACAATTTTTATGAAAATATACTCACAACTTATTTAAAACAATCTTAAGGTGAAAAAATAACTGAAAATGTTTCCTTTAAGATCTATTTTAAAAAACCGAGGATTGGTTAGTTCCCCAATACGGTCACCAATATGTTATCACTCCAATAATTCTCAAAAGTTGTGAGATTTTTAATTTTAGTTTTAAATAATATCAGAGGTAATCACAAGCCTACTTTTAAGCCTTAGGATCTAGCCTTCCTAATGCTCAGAGAGGGCTCTCTCTATATGTTTTAACTTTGTTGATTTGTATTTGATTTTAGGCTAGTTATAAATGGAAAATTGGTTTTGGGTTTGATTTAGTTTGGTGGTGAAATTAATTACTTAGATGGATAGATATAGATCTATATCCCATTGGGAAAATGGAGTCAATGTGTCAAGCAGTCAAATCAGGATCAAGGTCTAAAGGTAAATGTTTACAGGGCAAGATAGCTAAGTCACTTCAGATCTTCAAGGCTGATAATGGAATGGTTTTGATGGGGATAAAAGAGCAATTAAGGGTTCTTAAATTTGGATTAGGAGTGAAAAGGCAGAGGTCAATTGAAACTAGGGAGCAATTAAGGGTTCCCTAATCTGGATATCAGTTGAAAACATATAAATAATAATAAGTCAAAACATAGTGCTTTTAACATATTTTGAATTAACAATTCCTGATTTTTCATTTAGATTTAGAACATATTTAAGAATAGATGGAAAACATAAGAAAATTGATAATATAACAAGTGAAAATACTTCATTGCAGTGGCCCAGCACATGAATCCTGTAATATGATGCTTTATTTCCCGTGATCCAGTCTGCTGACTTGAAATTGATACAAAAAAACCCTGAGGTTCAGAATAGTATAAATACACAAATGTTGGGAAATTCATCCACACTCAATACTTCCTAATAAGAAGTATTTATACAAAAAATCATACAAAATATCCTAGAATAAACTTAGGAAATATTGTTGAAAAATAAATATCTTCATGCAAGAGGATTGTGACAACTCCCTAACTAATGCTAGCCATCCCTTTTTTATTGAAATAAAATGGCTTGTTGCCTTGATTTTATCATTGATTTCTCTCTTAGTTTGTTCAACGAATACTGCAGTTGGAAAATGAGGTGTCCTTCACGCTGGCAGATTCATTTTTACTCTGATTTTTTCTTTAACCTTTCATCTGATACACTTTCATCCTTATACTCTTTTACTGTAAAAAAATATCAATGCTGGTGTAAAAACAACAAACTTTGTTTTTTAGTTTTAATGCTCTGTGCTTACTGTAATCTGATCTTACAGTAGATCAGTAAACTTCTCCCAGAACTCAGCTTCTAGAAATTTTATCTTCATAAGCCTTCTGAAGTTTTCATCAGCTTCAATATATTTTGAAAATGTTGGGTTGTTCACAAATAAGTGTTTTACTTCATGCTGTTAGTAAAAAAAAATTTCAAAATTCTTATATAGCACCTTCCCTGTTGGGATTCCCTATAAGGCTAATTTTTTCACCTGCTCTTTGGCAAACTCTCTTATCTTTTTGTCATAATCCTCCTGCTTCATTAATCTGTCATCAATCACTAGAGGATTAGAAAGGCCTTTTTGCCTTATAACATCAAATTTAATCATGAATCTTGTAATTGCAATTTCCATGTTCTGGCACTTTTCCTCTAATTATGTCTTCAAATTTTTGTTGGAGATTACCTTCCTAACTTCTAGGATGGTCTCTATCCTGTCAGAGATTCCAATTTCTTCCAGCTCTTGTTTATTTTTGGAATTGAGAAACTTGATAATTTCTAAGGCCTCTTCAAGTTTTTTACCTAGCTCTTATTTTGTCTTCTATATTGCTTCTCTTGCTGATTTCAATAAATCTTTCTGCTCATAGATGACTTGTATGGATGACCAAATATCATTGACTGCTTCAATGATATTGGACCATAATTGCTACTTAACATGTGCCATAGGTTCCTTCAAAGTTAATTCTTTTTCCAACTTCTTCAGTTGTTCATTTAACCTATTGGCTTTTTGTTCTTCATTCTTGGCATTTATTTGGGCAAGTTTCTTAGCATCTTCAAGATTTTTGATATGTTCTTTTAACTTGTTTATCTCATTGGTTTGGATAAACATGTATTGCATTTCCTTTACTAATTTACTTGCCTCATCTGATTGCTGGGTTGTTGTGGTTGAAGATTCAGTGGCTGAGGTTGTAGATGAAGTAACTGGAACTGCTATGGCCATTGGAACATTAGGAGCCACTTTTTCTACCAAAGTAGATGGTATTGCTGTTGTAACTATAGGAATCATAGTGGCAAGAAATTCCTGTTCTTTGTTGGCTTCTTTCTCTTGGACCAATTTGTCCATTTCATGTTCCATTTCTTTAATTTGGGTTGTTAATTGTAAAATGAGACTCATCATCTCATCTTTTTGATTGGAATCCTATAAAACCTCCTTGGCTTGAGGATGCTCTATAGGGGGAAGCTTCAATTGTTTTTAAAGTGCAGCAATGTCAACATTCTTCTTTTTGATCAATTCCTTTGCAGCTTTTATATTCTGAGGATCATATCCTACTTCAATCACTAGCTCTTCTAAGGATTTGATTCTAGTATCCTTTGCATATGAAGATGCCTTCTCCAATTTGAGCTGATCTCTTACATTTATCAAAGTGTTTTGAAGCTTCTGTGCACTCATGGCCTTGGTTTTCATTGTGGAATAAATCATCTCTCCTGCTTGCTTATGAAATTCAATTTGATCCAGAGGATGAATATCCTGGACTGGAACTTCAAAATCAATATTTTTATAATTAGAAGATGATTTAGGAGTTGGAACTATGGGTTGAAGAGCTGTCATCAACATCTTTTTGTTCTTGTAGTCAAAGGCTGAAAGTAGCCTGTTCTAAATGCTAGGAGTTTATTTTAGGTACTGAGAATATATTTCATTTTTGATTTCTTCATTTTTGGCCTTAATTTCCTTGTATATTCCTTTATGTCCATGTCCTTTTCAGCTATTTTCTTGGATGAATACACTTCTATACTGTGTTGTTTCTAAATTAACTGTGTATTAGAAGTGGTTGGCTGTTGTTCCTCTTCAATTACTGTAGGAGGTACAATGTCTTTTTCTACAATTTCTGTGTCAATAACCTCTACTGTTTGCTTTTCTTTACTGGCAGGATTAAGCTTTGGCTTTTTGTTGTATCTTAGTTTGAATTTTGTCTCTGTAGTAGTCTTAGCTGTCTAAGAACATTCCTCCCTGTTTCTTTTTACACTTCTGTCTTCTTGGGCTTGAGTTTGAAAATTTTGAATAGTATGACTTTGCTTCTCAGCCTCTACCAGTGTATTCTCTAACTATTCAGATTTCTTTGACAATTTCTCAATTTCTGGCTTCTTTTCATGTATGTATGGAGTCAATTTGCACTTGACTCTCATTTTTCTAATAATACCAAGGGGCTCATAATACCAAAAAAAACTAGGACTGAATTTGAACTCCTGCAACTATTTTTCTGCCTCTGGACTTGCTTCTCTATTATTACAGATGAATGGGCCAACCTGGTTCTTCAACTTGAATTGTGTTTTCTTCTTAGCAATTAAGAAATTGACAACATCTGAATTTAAAATCTGCCTTATATACTCCAGAGAAAATAACCTCATAGGAAGGTATTTTGGCAGTTTATAAGGAATAAGGCTTGACCCATAGACTCTAATTTTGGTGTGATTTTGGTACAAGTATAAATCACCTGTCATGTTATGTTTAGACAATTGCAAAACTTTCTTGATTTCATTTCTAATTTTGGGTTGGACACTGCTATTTAGCAAATTGACCAAGGGATGGATGAAAGAATCTGTGAATTTTGAATAGGTAAACTCATTTGAATCCTTCCTTATCAAGGAAGTCCAGAATATGACAGATTGTGGATTTCCTTCCACATCAAGATTTTGAAGGTTTATAGGAAACTTTTCAAACTGAAAATATAATAACATGTGGAATAAGAATGAAGAATACCTAAAAACACCTTAAGAAGGAAATTTGACTAATTGCTCATGGATACTATCAACAATATATTGAGCAAAGTGAAAGATGGTAGCAGGATTTTGACCAGGTGTAAAAGTGGACAAGAAACCAACTACTGCTACATCAGCATGTTCATCTGTAAAATAACCAAGGATGAAGGACAACATGGAAATAATATGTCTATTTCTTTCTGAGAATTTAGCAGAGGAGTAAGGAGGATTGAACTTGGGAATTTCCACATAGGATGGCATGAAGGTTTGAAAAATCTAGAATCTTGTGGGAAAATCCAAATCCAAGTAGAACTTAGTGAGGGCTTCAATAGACAAAGGAACTTCATTTGGTCCAGGTTGTATTTGAAGCATTTGGTTGATAGAATCAACTGTTATAGTAAACAAAACTTATTATTTTTTTTTTTTTTTAGGGTTCACAATGGCTCTTTGATCGGGAGAGTAGCATGATTGTTAGAGTCTGATTTCTTCTGGGCATTGGTGAGTATGATGAACGACATATTTAGGAAAGTTTGATTCCCAGATAAACACTTCATCAGCCTGAACTAGGGATTTCTCTTGGCTCCATCAGTGGAGCTGAAGAAGGTTGAACTCTATTACAGTATCAGTAATTTTGAAGTCTACATTTTCTAGGGGAATATGCTCTACATCTACAACAGGGGGTTGTAGAGGGTTGATCACAAGAGTGATTTTGGAATCCATAGATTTATTTGATTTATCAATTTTAATAATTTTGACCTTTAAAACAATGATTTAGGCCTCTAAAACACTTATGTAAGTTTAAACAGTTTGTAGAAAGATTTTAGATATGACAGGGGTTCTATTTTTTGTCTGCAAAGGGGTAATTATGATCAATTTAACTCAAACTGTAATTTCTTTATCAAAAAAGTAACTTCATGACCTTATAGCCTTCAGAAAATGATATCTAGGGTTTACAATGGACTTTCTATGATAAAAAAACAATCTTCAGACATCAATTTTTATGCAGAAGGATTTCTAAGTACTGTAGGAAAGGTTTTGAAGGTCTCAGAGGCTTTCTCGGGTATGCAGATGGCTAAAATTAATCAAAGTTTGTGTTTAAAATAGTCTAGGGCTTCATAATCTGTGAGAGGATGCTCAAGGTTTACAAAATTGATGGATTTATGAAGCAACAAGGTTTTCTGTAAGTACACAAGCTCATAAATGATTAATTTAAATGTATAACTCTTTTAGATTGATGAATGAGTCTTTTTCCTTTGAAGAATACCTAGGAAATTTGGAATTTCACTGTGTAGAAGGGTTTATGGGGTTGGAAAGCTTTCAGAAGCTTTTTCTGGTCTTTATAGGTACTTGGATGACTTCTGCAGCGGTTGTAGCAATCAAATTGATGAGTTATGTTTCATTCAGGCTAGAAAACAGAGGTGACAATGGTCTTTTTGGTATGCAATACTTCTTCTATGCGGAAAATGGTAACATAAGGGTTTGAATGAATGCATTCGGGCGTTTTTATAAACAATTTGATGGAATAGTGAATGTATTAAATGCAGGTTTAGTTCAAATAGATAAGTAGTTTGGGCACAGGGGAGGGAATAATCGCCAAGTGGTTTTCACAACATTCATAGGTGCTAAGCGAGATTGGAATGATCGGTGCGATCCAATGGAATTAAGACACATGGAGGTGAGAGAAACCCTGAAAAAATGTGTTTATCGCAAGCTTTGGGTTTGTTTAACCATTGCGCAATGAAATGTGCGATGAGGGTTTGTCACCATTGGATTTGGCGGAGGTTGATCAAACGGAGCAGATCGTGCGATAAAGTTTCATGGTCAGATGGCGTGGGGCCTGATATTTTAATGTAGTGGGCGGTTAAATATGTATTTAAACAAGTTTTAATACATAGTTTGGAGTGCTTTATATGATAGGCGGATGTTATTTTTTTATTAACAAATGAAATGTGAGCGTATGTAACTTTAACATTGGCGGGGGTTAAGTATATAGTGGAATTAATATGTTTTAATAGTTTTAACCTATGGGATGGAGCGAGAATATATATCACGTGGGGAAATAAATCATAGGTTAAAATTAAAATATGGGTGGGAAATAATATTTAAAGGAGTTAATATAATACGGTCTAAAAGGTGAAATATTGGGATTTAATATATAAATTAACGTTTAGTAATGAATGAGATGAGGGAAAATACACTAAGCCTAGAGTAAAACATGATATATGGATGAAATTCATTGTTGTGGGTCCCTGTTGGGAAACCAGCTCCAAAAATAGAAGAAAAGAGATATCAACGCCTTAGAAATAAGCCACTTCGAGGGGGCAACCTCCAATACATTACATGAATGAACAATTCTTGGATGATTCAAATTACAAAACCTCCTTTCTATATATAGGAGTCCATGGGGCCACAATGTAATCCTAGTGGGGCCACAATGTAACCTAGCCGACCTAAAAATAATAATTTAAGGGCACAATAATAATAATATGGGGGTTACAGGGGTACAATAATAACAATAAGGGGGTTACACTAACAACAATAAGGGACTATACTAGTAATATAGGGACCTAACAGTCTCGACATAATATTTCTGTATTTACACTAAGGATAAAGTATTTTTTTGGGTTTTTTGGATATTTTTTAGGTAAAAGGGGAATTAGTTAAAGGGTTTTACTTTCCTTATGTATAATGGGTTTTAAACTTAGGAAAAGGGAAAATTTGCAAAGGAAACTGAATGATAATGGGAAAAGGAAAAATGAGGGGGAAAGAATGAAAATGAAGGGGATGAAGTATTTTTACAAGGGGATGATTTTTTGAAGGAAGTTAGTGACTGAAATGACCAATTTTCTGCTTATCCATGATTGTAAAAACTGCTTCTGCCTACCCATATGCTACCCTAACATTTTTTCTTCATTTACATGGGTGCATTTGAGCTTGCAAACCCTTGTTAATTTTTCTTTTAAAAAACAAAAATAACTATTTCTATCCTTATTTCTCCCAAGGGTTCAGATTAAGCTGTTGAGCTCCTTATTATTTTCTACCTAACTACTGATCTACCAAGATTAAGCTGTTTGGCTAGATCTTCATTCTCTAACTAATAACATGAAATTTAAAACATGAAAGGTTAAGTTTAAGATTTTTAACCTTCATGGATTGTGGCATTGTAACAGACTGCACACAATGTTTATTTTGTAGAAAAAGTAAATAGTAGTGGCATTTGGATTTGCATCACTTTCATATTTTATTTTTATCTCTTTTTTGTTTTGGGTCCATTTTTCTATTTATTTTTTCAAGTCCTTTGATTTTTATTTTAGAACTTTTACCCTCTTTACATTTTTTATTTTTCTGATATGGGAAAATAGTTTGCAGAAAGAAAATTATGTACATATTACAAGACTAATCAAAGTCAATTCAAAAATTATGAATCCTATTATTATAGGACCCTAACATGCCATGCCTCAAGAAGTTGGGCATCTGCTGTTGCAGGCTTGGGAATATCATTATCTATGAATTCCTTCAACCCATTGTCCTCCAACACTGCCTCCATCCCGTCCTTCCATGAAATATAATTCGAATTTCCCTCGAGTGCATATTCGAGTCTCAAGCCATTGAAAGACATCTTGATCCACTTCTAGCTACAAAGAAATTATCTGCAAATTTGAATACTGTTCAACACAAACCCAATTTCTTGTCCACTATTGTGATTCATGACACTCTGATACCATGTAGAAATTATACCAATAGATTCAATCTAATCATGCAATGTACTAAAAAAAGATATTGAATCCTTATAAAATATTTGCAGAATGTAAATCACGATCGCTGAATCACATGCAAGTAAGAGAAAGAAGTAAATCAATCACACAACACAATATTTTCTTGGGGAAAGCAACTGATCAAAACCCCTCCATATTTATTGTATATTCAACTAAGGAATCATGAAACAATACAATGCATGTGTGCTCACCATAGCCTCATACACTATACAAATTGTCTCACACTGATCTAGGAAAAATTGGACCAATACATAGCCAATTTCTTGCCCACCTTCATCCTGCCTTGCTCACACAATCCCTAGGAAAATAATTCCTATTAATAATAATTCCAACCTTCCTTGACTGTGCAATCCATCATGGGCTTCCCGTGGCTTTATAATTGCGCTTGGGTAATTCACTAATAATACAACTGATAGTTTACTTGCCTTTAACCTTTGTCTCAACTGGGTCGTCATCAGAATTGACATGCATGCAACTATCAATAGCGGATCATCAGTTACTTGGTAGATCACTACTTGTGAATTAAATCTATTTTAATTCACTTGATCTTCCACTAGCTCATCAATCAGTTAGAACTAGTTAAACTAATTTTGACTCAATTAATTTGAGTTAACTGATTGCACTCACACCACACTAGTGCTACAACTGCAACTAGACCTTGTAAATAATAGAATCACTCTACATGCCTACTCTTTGACCCTCAACTCGAAATTCTTGAGCTAACTAAGTCTATCACACTTAGTTAAATATTACAAGTTGTTATGAGATAATATTATAATTTATTTTCAAATTTATTTAAAAATTGGACACCCACATTAGCACTAATGTGTCATTGAACTCCTTACTCATGTGTGACCTGGAATCCCACACTAGTATGTGATGCATTTTCTTGTTGAATTTCCCCCTCTTTTAGAGTGAAAATATATTTGATCACGCTCCCGCTTAACAAATTTGAAGTCAAAATGGATATAGACCGTTTAATTTCCATCTTTAAATAGATTATATTCCAAATAAATACCATGGGTTCTCATAATTCAAATTTTTACACGATATTACTTTACAACATCTCTACCATAGTGGACTGGAGAGTGGCTCTGGGTGAAATGAATATTTGTTTGTTTGTTTTTTTATTTTTTTAACTATGAGGAGAATTAGTTGACCTATTGCTTGTCATCTCAAGATCCAATTATTATTAAATTGTATTTTTTAGGTAAATATGGTTTTTTAATATTAATTATTTTTATAAGGAATATAATTTAAATTGAGAATTTGTTTTTTTTTCCAAAATTTTTAGTCAATTGATATTAACTTGAGTGGTTGTCTTGAGCTCAATATTAGATCTAGAGTTAAGATGGATAAAAGTGGCTACATTCCCTATTGAAGTTCAAGCCCCACTTTATGGAACATTAACCTATCACACTATTGGAAATACTGAGAGGGGGGTGAATCAATATTTCACTTCAATTAGTTAATTCATTTAGTCTTCAAAACTTTAATTAACATTAACATAAAATCAAAAGATAAATCAGCAACACCATTTGACAATGCACAATATAAAAAACAATAGACACAAAATTTTAGGTGGAAGAAATTCCAAGAGAAAAAACACCGAACGCTTCTTAATATAATTCTTTAGAGTTTACATCAATAGGAAGCTCCAAATTTTAGGATTCTCCAACATCTCGATTTATCAGCTCTGTTAGGGTCCTATATTTCATAGGATGAGTTGTATATTTATACCAGATGATTTTTTGTTTTCAAATGTAAATCATGTTTCATCTTTCCATTTTATTTCCAAAGAAAAAAGAAAGAAAGAAAGAAAATTGTAGGGGACAAAAAAAATATAGAAAAAAGAAAAGGAAACCAAAGAAAAAGACAAAAATAAAGGAAAAAGAAAAGACAATTTTTTTTTAATGAGAAATGGCCCCCTAGGTGAGCTAGTCCAAATGCCACGAGAAAAATTAAAAATTGTATCTCGAGTTTCATTTAGAAAGGTTGCAAATAAGTGTGCAGCTTGTTTAAATGCCACTTAGAATTGATTGTTATTTTGTCAAATAGGTTAGGTTAGGATAATAAATCAACCACATAGTTTAATCTTGGTTGAAATGGTTAGTTAGATCAGATAAAATGGGGTCACCAACTTAAATGCACCATTAGATTATTTAAAGTTAGTTTACTACTAAAAAGCCTTAATTTACACCTAATTACGCTTTAGAGCACATGTAATAAAAAAAAAGGATTATCAAATATTTTATAAACTTGAAAGTTTGGATATAAATGATGGTCCAGATTAAATCTCGCCCGAATCAATGACGGTGAACTCGTTTCAGGTCCCCCCGAGCTCCATAGTTCTTCGCTCACGGGGGAGGGGGGGTGGTCCGAAATAGGCGGACCCATAATGTAACGTGGCACCCTCACAAAAGTTCACACCACCCCCCTCTAATTTCCCTCATTGCATCCCCCCCCTCGTGAATAAGTCCACATCATTGACCATTTATCTATCCGTCAATACTACCATGCCACCTGCCTGACCCCACTGCCACTCATCCTGCCTCCTCCACTCACTCTCCGCCATCTCACCCTGAAAAACCCCACTCCATTTTTTTAAAAATCATAGTGACCATTTGATTTCCCCCCCATATCCTTTGCGCCCTCAATGAAATGCTACCACCTGGAACTCCTTTGCCACATCAATACCCGTTGCCACCATTAATAAATCCCGCTCCTACGCAATGGATCTGCTCCCCTCGTAATGGTAAACTAGTAACGACATAAAAAACTGATAATATATTTAATCCCGATACACTGTAAAATTCATTTTCCTCGCTAATTATTCTCTTACCAGTTAATTTCTACAGGTTTCAGATTGTTACACGAACTGGTAAATCTCCTTATTGCTGTAATTCAAGCACAGACCCCGAATTAGCTCCATGTTACAGGTATCATCCCCATCTTTGTACCTTCCAATCAATTTCCAGATCCAGGTAATTCAATATTTTATTCATTACCTCCTAATCTATAGTTTACTAATGGCCCCAAAAGGAAAATCCTCCAAGAATAAATGGAAGAAACCCGATGAGAAGCCATTTTTGCCCCCTCCCATTGACCCGGACCACTTGCCTCTTGTTTATATGCAATATAAAATTGCGAACACCAACTGTGAATTCAACTTGCTCGAACTTCACAGTTGGTTAAAACAAAAATAACTTGACCAACAAGATGAGCTAAGAATATGTGAGTCTTCCCTTACACAGTTTATGTTTCCCCAAACTCAATTATTCCCTAAACTTATTTCCTGGTGTCATACTAGCTATGTACCATCTCAAAGAGCCATAGTAAGCCGTAATGGTGAAGTTCTCCTCACCATTACAGATGAAGATATATCCCAGATGCTGCAAGTCCATTATTATGAGTTTGTTGTGCCTTTGTCCACAGATTATTTCACTGAATTATATAAAAATCTGACTTTATCATAGAGAGAAAATATCTTTGAGATCTTTTTCCTTGAGGATGCCCAAATTCTTAAAACTAATCCTCCTTATTCCTCCTCAATGTTTCCAAAAAATTCCAAGCAAATAATCACCATTATTTCATATATCC
Organism: Pinus albicaulis; assembly: GCA_034641835.2. NCBI lineage: Eukaryota > Viridiplantae > Streptophyta > Pinopsida > Pinales > Pinaceae > Pinus > Pinus albicaulis. Next base: position 41,707,022 of record CM076576.1, read on the forward strand.
TTGGCTACTATTCAGACCAATGGGTTGATGAAGCCATTATTGGTTTCCTCTCAATATTTTCCATAGATGAGAAGCCTATAATTTTTAATTACAATCAATATATTGCAGATGCCATGCATGATTAGTTCAATAAGTTTACCACGGAGGGATACTTTAAGTATTCTGCAATATTGGTGTACTTATTCATCTACAATCAATCAGGCAGGTTTCCTTTCACTCTACAGAGGATGAATGAGCAGGGTGAAGCCCAATTAGTAATACATTGGACATCCTTAGTAAGAAGGAACTCCACAGAAATTTCCTTCACAGAATATGTAGATCAATTCCTATACACAATAGTTTTCCTCCTAAACAATGAATTGGAAACCCAGATAGGGGCAGATGTACAAAATACTTTCACTTAAGTGATCAAGTAAAGATAGGTGACTAGTATTTATACCAGAATTATATAGAAATCAGGGTGTATGGGTGTGAATTTCCACCATATAGGCTACCAAAGTATGTACCTATGAGACTTTTCTCATTAGAGTACATAAGACAGATGATCCATATGGATGACATGAACTTTGTGGATACCAAGAAGAAAGCACAATTTAATATCAAGGCACATGTTGGGCCCTTTTTCTGCAATGCAATAACAACTGGCCAAGAAGCTAATTTGTAGCTAAAACACATGAATTTCAAGCTAAGTTTCACATGGTCCTATGACCCTTTTGGTTTAATTTCGAAGTTAAGGGTGGAGCATAAAACAACGCCATATACACATACTCCTCGGACATAAATCAAGCAGTATATGAACCAAACCCAATGGGAAGAGAACACACTACAAGAGGCAGAGGAACATGTTATCTCCACCACAACCTCTCAGACTCCTACACCCCAAGAGAAACATGACAAACCGGAGAAAAGGATAACAGAGGAGTCCCCAATCAAAGAAATTGGAGCCAAGGAATTTTTAATTTATAAAAAGAAACAAAAGACAAATACAACACCAACATTTCAGACAAGAAACTATTATCCTTCTGTATTCTATAGTTTCACTAGGTGACTATGGATTTTCTATAGTCTGCTGAAGATAGCATTTCTTGACTATCAACTATCTTCAAAAATCTCACTGCCTTCATTGTCTTCTTAAAATTTTTTTCCCTATCTTTTAGTTTTCCTTCTCAAAGTCATCCTGTTGCTCTTAAAGACTCATTTTGGGCTTTAAAATCATCTCATTTTCATCCTTCTTTCCTACCTAAAAGGCCTCTTTTTCCCCACTAAAAACCCCCATTAAGTTCCTCACCTTCAACCCTTTCCTTCATTTCATTGAAACAATGTAAAAATTCCTTTTTTCATTGTTTTTAACCAAAAAATATCATTCTGGACCTATGGTTTTTATATTAAAACTTTGTTTTAATTAAAATTAAACTCGACCTCTGTGTTTTCTAAACCCCTTATATACGTTAAAAAACCCGATCCTTTAATATTTTTAACCCTCCCCTTTTCCTTGTAAATAAAGCGTTTCCGCTTATTTTATTACCCCTGGGCCCCACTCTCCACGAAACCCCATGCCATGAATAAAATTCCGCCATCTGTCTTTCTCGACCACACTCCCTTTGACCTGCCCATAGCTCCAGATCTCCCGACCACCATTGATCTCCATGTTCGAGATCCAACGACTTGTAGCTCATATTGCAAGTTTATATGCGCGGGAGTTAAACAAACCCCAACCCAACGAAATGGGTGGTATCCCTCCGCCACGCGTCGAGCGATGAATGGAATTGAACCTGATCATCCGAAACCATTTACCACCCTTGCCTCCATGCGAAAACCACCTCTCCCGCTCACTAAAACCGCCTTTTCCCTTCCCGCCAAAACCAAATACCGCCATCCCATTCAAACTGCTCAGAGCCTTGTAGCTTTGTGATGATGCCCGAATCGTCATTTACACCTCCACATCGCCCCAAAAACCTGAAAAACCCCAAATAAACACAGAAAGGCCTCCAAATGCAGGTTTTAAGATTAACAATTTTTTTTATTTTTTATTTATATATATATATATATATATATATATATATTTTTTTTTTTTTTTAATTTTTTTTTTTTAATTTTTATTTATTTTTTATTTATATATATATATATATATATATATATTTTTTTTTTGTGTGTGCAGGTTTCATGGTAGGAATGCGAGAAATGCATTTCAAAGGTCCAAAAATGATTGAATGAGTGCCTTGGGTGACGATCCAGGGACTTGTTCTATTAGAGAAGGACCAGAGGTGTGAAAACGAGCATAATCACTAATGAATCATGATCATTGGTGGTTATCAAAGCCCTCCAGCACCAGAATATGCCCTCACTGCGCAACAATACTACACATAGAGGCACAATAAAAAGAAGAAGGCAGTCAGAAGACCATGACAATAAAGATCAAAAGATTAAAAAGCTAAATTCAAGGATTAGAGAGATTAATAAAAAAATAGAAGGTAGAGTCACAGAGATAAAGCAACCAGTGAAGAGAAATCAAGTTTAAAGGACAGTAAAGGAAAAATCAAGTGTTTAAAGCCTAAAACAGGGTTTAAGGGATAAAACAAAGGCAAATTCGAATGACTCAATCCAAGGCATTTACTTCTTCATAAACACATTTTGACACCTACAACATGTTTTCTTTCGATAAAGACAACAATAGTTATTGAGACAGTTAAAGATATTTCTCAACCACTTTGCAGTTATTATAAAAGTTATTAAGAAGCCTTAAAGTCAAACATTTCCAGAATTAGCTCAAACAATTAAGTTAGGAGTTATTATTACAGTGAGTTTGTCTTAGATATTTTTCCGTGGGCCTTGCATGGTCTCAAAGGTCAAAAATACATTAAATCTGTAATAAATAACATCTGAAACCCTAGCTTAGGATCACCTCCTCATTTTGTAGATAAAAACTGCATGTATCATTCATTTTTAGTGTTGATTGGTAAGTTAGTGGATGGACTAATATTTTCTGAGCTAGTTAATTAATTGCTAGGCTGGATTTGAGAAAACTCTGAGTTGCAGAGATCATTGTACTGGAGTAATGTAACTGTTTTGAACATCAGTAATTAAAGCATGTTCAAAATATTCTTGAGCTATGTTAATGGTGAAGTTTTCCTTCTTTGTCAATGTTTTCCTTTTGTTTTCCATTCTGTCCATTATTTATCCGATAAAAGAATAGAAATTTTAGATTAGGATATGTTGTCTTGGCACCCTATTTCTGTTTGCATTATTTATCTCAATGTTTTCTTCTGCAAGGTTTGATTGGAGAATCCTTAATTTCTCTTTGGTCTCACCTAGCTTGTTGTCTTGGAAATGATTTAATAGAGTCAAGCCAAAGAAGTCTATGGTATGCCCTGTCCTTTGGTGTAGCTTAAAATATTGGTTCTTAAGATCTTTCTTTGAAGTATACTTAGTAGAGTCTAAACCAGGCAAGTCTATGGTATGCCCTGTCCTTTGGTCCGCCTCAAAATGTTACTTTTAAGGTCTTTAGAGTGTTTGATTAAAGAAGATAGGTTTATCTTGCTCTTAAGTTTCACTCATTGTTATCTTAAATGTTTTCTTTGTCTGAAAGTAATTCTAGGATTGCTGGATTGTTGTATTAAAGGTTTTCTTATTAGATTTTGGCCAAAGAAGTCTATGGTATGCCTCGTCCTTTGGTTTGTCTCAAATAGTTACCTAAAAGGATTTTAATGTTGAAGTAGAGCTAGAATATTCTTAACTGACTTTTAGTTTTGCTGATTTCACAACTTATTTCATATGCTATCTAATCTAAGAGATCCACTTGATATGGTTAGCTTGCCCTATCAAAACCCTTGTAGAGTTGATGAATAATTAAATCCTTTTATGACTCCATATCCCAATGGATTAATGTTTCTCATGGTCTATCTATTCAGCTGAAACACTCCATCAGTTAATCACACCTTTAGCCTATCTATCAACCAATCCAATCAATCAAAACAAACAAGTCCTCAGAAATTCATAACTAGCCTAAGATCAAAGCAGAAGCATAAAGATATATCATTTATAAACACTTATATAGAGAGAGCCCTCTTTGAGTCCAGGAAAGCTAGGTCCATGGACTCCAAAGTGGTTTGATGTGGTTCCCTGCAGAGTTTTTTCTTGCCAATCTTGCAAATCATGGGGAGCCAACATAGTGGCGACCATACTGGGGAATACTAAGTATTAAAAAGCTTGAATATAACCTCAAAAACTCAGAAAACCTCACTTTAACTTAGATGAATCAAGTGTTAGCCAAGAATGGTACCTGGTTGTTGATGGTGGACAACAACTAGCCTGAAAATAATTAAAAATCCTCCACATGGTGACTCCACTGGTTTTCAGTAGGCCTGCTGACTCCACTGGTTTTCCTAAGACTCTACTGGGAAAATTATTTCATTATTGAAACTCATCACAACCCAGTCAAGAATACTTTTTGAATTAAGTATTTCTTTCACAGATTTGGTTTTCCTTTAAGACTGTTATAACTCTCAACCTTTCTAAATTTTGGGTCCAAATTCTGGCTTCTAGAAGAATCTATACCATAACCCATCCTGACCCAAACCCTCCTGCAATAGTTGACAATCCTGAAATCATCCTTAGGAAGTCTCCTAGATCTAAAAACCCAACTGTTGGCAGTCCTATCCACAAATCAAGCTCCCTACCTGAAAATCTTAAAGATTTGCAGAATATCCTCCCTGACTCACCCCTAGAACAAAGCTTGTCTAGGACTAGATCTCAGAGTTGGATAACCTAGATAGTTTTAGATCCATCCGCCTTACAACAGAATTCTATTGTACTAGCCTCATCCCCCACTATTCACCTTCCTCCATTTAACCCTCCACTTCCTTTTGTAAACCCTCCTCTTGTTAACCCTCCCTTGTTCCACAACCTCAAATCATGGCAGCATGTTATGCTCCACCAGTCTTACCATTACCTTTAGTTGTTCTACCACAAGACTATCAGTCCAAGATTCCTTTATATGATGTAAGTAGTTCTACTACTGCTCAACAACATGTGGAAATAATGAATGACTATTTTGACAGACAAGAAATAGATGATGAAATTGTTAAACTCAGAATGTTTGCTCAAAGCCTAGGGGGAGAGGTAAGAAAATGGTTTAAAGGTCTATCCCCTAATAGCATAAATGACCTCCTTGCTTTTCATCAACTATTCTTAAACAAATGGGAAGTAAAAAAGAACCCTCTCCAAATCTTATTAGAGTATGAAAAATTAAAAGAAATGTTGGAGAAGGTGTCCAAGAATACTACACTAGATTCAATAGTGTATATAATGCCCTCCCTGTCCATATGAAACCTCCACAAGGTCTAGCTCTAATGAAATTTCTAGATGGGTTTGACCCAGAAATAACTTACCAACTAAGAGAAAGAGACCCTCTCACATTAGAAGATATGCAGAGGGGTGCAGTAAGTGTAGAAGCAAATCTGATTGCCAAAAGAGCTAGAATGAAAAATGAAAAGAGAGTTTCATATAGGGAGGAAACTACACCTTCATCATCTAACACTAATAATGATAACATAGTTAGAACCTTGGAGAGAATGATGGATAGAATAAACATGAATGAGAGAACTTATTCAAGAGAAAACCAAGCAACTCCTCAAAACAAGAATGAAAATCAGAACCAAAACAAAAACTTTAGAAGAAATCCCCCTCAAATAAGACAGAAAGGTATTGATCAACAAATTAGGCCTCCTTTACAAGAAAATTATGCTGATGAGGATGAAGGGGTGATTGAAGAAAAAAAGGAAAGTCACATAAATTTAATGGGGGTAAACAATGAGGATATTATTTTCCTCATTGAGGAAGAACAAGGAAAATTTACACCAAATGAGGAAGAAAGCCTAGAATCTAAAGACTATAAACAAGGCTTTGAAAATTCCATCATGGAAGTACATAGACAGTATGACCTTAGAAATAAGAAAAACCAAGACACTCCCAAAAGAAATACCTCTAAAATTTCTGCTAGGAAAATACCTGAAAACATTCCTAAAAAGACAACAGAAATTCTAAACATAGTGGCTGAAAGTTCTGATAAAAATAGAAATAAAAATAGACAACCTAGTGGCAAGTACAGTGGTGACCAAATCAGCACTAGCAACATAGCTGGTGCCCCTAACAAATTTTTTTTAACTGAGATTCCTAATAAAAACCAACAAGCTGAAATTGCTGTGAAAACAGTGTCTAAAAAGGCTGATTTAAACATTTCAAAAATTCAGACACCTTTCAGTATAGAGGATGAAATTGCCAAGATTAAAATCTCTATTCCTGTTACTGAACTAGTCACTCAATACTTATATAGATCCCAACTTTTGAAATCTTTAAACATAGGAGAAAATGTTGATTCTGTAAATTTAAATGATGACAAACCTGAACTTCTATTTGGACCTGAAGTAGAAGGTAAATTTCAAGAGGGAGGTGTGCCTCCAGTTTATGTCAGTTTAAACATCCATGATAAGATTCTCCACAATGCCATGTTAGATTTAGGAGCTTCGCATAACCTTATGCCAAAAGTAGTAATGAAAATACTAGGCCTTGAGATAACTAGACCTTACAAAGATTTATACTCTTTTGATTCCAGTAGAGTTAAATGTCTAGGCCTAATCAAAGATCTCTGTGTTAATCTAGCACAAATACCAACCAAGAGTCTAGTAATGGATATTTTAGTAGCTGATATTCCTCCTAAATATGGCATGGTCCTTTCAAGATCATGGGGAGCTAAACTCCAAGGCACCCTCCAAATGGACATGACCTATGCTACCATCCCTGTTTTTATTCAACCAAGAAGACTGTATAGGGAAACTCACATGAAATACATGGTTAGCAGTCAAGAAAAACCAGATAATTCCCCTCTCTATTCTATTCACATAGACCTTGATTCATTTATCTTTTATAATGATGAAAATGATAATGAACAATAGGAGAAAACGAGAAAACAATTGTAGAAAAAGCGGAGCAGTCAAAACACTTGGCCCAAAAAGAAAATAAAAAATATAATGCAGACCATAAAAGAAAAAATGATGACAAACATAGTGAGGACCCTAAAGAACAACATAGTAAAAAACACAATGGCAACCACAATGACCCTAATTACAAATATGAAATTGAACCTCTTTGGAGTATGAGATTTGATGGTTCTTGTGGAAAAACTGGTTCAGGAGCAGGAATATGGGTGCATAACATAGAGAACAATCATGCAGAAGGTCATTCATACAAGCTAAGCTTTCAATGCACAAACAGCATAGCTGAGTATGAGGCACTCCTCCTAGGGCTGAAATTACTTAAGAAATTAGGAGTCGAGAGGATAACTATTCATGGAGACTTAGAGTTGGTAATTAAGAAGATCAATGGAGAATACATAGCCAAACATCCAAGATTAAAATCATATAGGGATGATGCCCTTGACCTCTTGAAGACCTTCCAAGAATATGATCTCACCTTTGTCCCAAGAAATCAAAACATCGTTGCTAATGGTCTAGATTTTGCAGCCAGTACGTGTTAAAAACCTTATCATAGCAAACAATACACAGTCCAAGTCAAATATAGACCAACAGTCTCTGATAACATAAAATATTGGCAAGTTTTTGAAGGAGATAAACATATAGAAGATTTCTTGCAGTCCAGAAATGAGTTTGAAGTGCCAAATTTAGACTCAGAGTATGAAGAAGACTGCTCTGCTGAGGAAGAATCTTACAAAGAAGAACCTCTTGATAATGCTGATATAAATCTGTTAACAAAAGAACACATACATAAAACCAAGTTGTGCACTAATTTAGAAAAAGAAGGCCTTGAAGTGCTGTAGTCCAATAATGATAGCTTGCCAAAGAGACTGGTTACTTTAAAAGAACTGTTTGAATTTAATGATGTTTCTAGGAAGCCAAAGATGGAACCCACTGAAGCTGAAATAGAAGAATTAAATATAGGTAGTGAAAAAGAAACTAAAATGATAAAACTGTCCAAAACACTGCCAGCTCATATAAAACAAAAATATCTTGAGCTTTTCAAAGAATTTACTAATGTGTTTTCCTGGAGCTATGAAGATTTAAAGTCATATGATACTGAGAAAATCCAGCATAAGATCCTTCTCAAAGAAAACCAGAAGCCCTTTAAATAGAAATTGCGTAGAATAAACCCTATGCAGCTACCCTTGGTTGAGAAATAAATTAAGAAAATGTATGATGCTGGAATAATAGTCCCTCTGAGATACTCAGAATGGGTTTCAAATCTGGTATCATTGAGGAAGAAAACATGAGAAATTAGGCTATGCATAGACTTTAGAAATTTAAACAAAGCCTCCTTGAAAGACAACTACCCTTTACCAAAAATGGATCACATTTTACAAAGGGTAGTAGGTTCTAAAAGAATATATTTGCTAGATGTCTTTTCAGGATACAATTAGGTGCTGGTACAACCAGATGATCAACATAAGACAACTTTCACTACACCCTGGGGCACCTTCGTGTATGTTAAAATGCCTTGTGGGTTGATGAATGCTGGTGCCACCCTCCAAGGAGCCATGGACATTTCTTTCTTAGAAGAGATAGGTTACTTCATTGTGATATACCTTGATGACATCATAGTCTACTAAAAAACTAATGAAGAACACCTAGCTCACTTAAGAAAGGTCTTTGAAAAATGTAGAAAATATGGTTTGTCTTTAAATCCCAAGAAAACTATGTTTGGCCTTCAAGAAGGAAAAATTCTAGGCCACATCATTTCTGAAGTAGGGATTAAGATAGATCCAAAGAGGATTGAAGGAGTATTACAAATCAACCATCCGAGAAATATCAAAGAGCTGCAATCTTTCATTGGGAAGATAAATTTCTTAAGAAGGTTCATACCAAACCTTGCAGAACTCCTAAGAAACATCACAAACATGATGAAAAGAGAAATAGGAGTCCAATGGACCATAGAATCAAAGAAATCCTTTGAGCTGGTAAAAAAAGAACTTACCCAAACGCAAGTTCTAATTAGCCCTGATTTTACAAAATATTTCTTCATTTTTTCCTTTGCATCAGAACATACAGTTGCTGTTGTCCTGCTAAAGAAAAACATAAAGGGACAAGAGCAGCTCATTGCATTTTTTAGCAAGGCATTAAGAGATGCACCTTTGAAGTACAACATAATGGAAAAACAAGCTTTTGCCTTAATCAAAGCATTGAAAGATTTCAGAGTTTACATTTTGCACTCACACATCATTGCATATGTGCCTCACTCAGTGGTAAAAGACATCCTAACACAAGATCTTGATGGAAAAAGAGGTAAGTGGATTGTTGTTATATTAGAATATGATCTGGAAATCAGGCCCACTAAACTAATCAAAGGGTAAGGACTGGCTAAACTCATGGCTGAATCAAATTTGCAAGCACTAGACATGAACATGATTGATGCATTAGATGAACAAGAGGAGTTGGCTACTCCACTTATTGAAGAATCATTTTTGAATTCATCTTGGTATGCCGATATTTTATATGTGCTCCTTAATATGAATGTTCCTCTTGGTTTATCCATAACAAAGGCTAGATTCTTAAAGTTAAAGGCTGCAAACTTCTGCATTTTAGATAAAATTTTATATTGGAAAAATGCTAGTGATATATTGCTTAAATGTTTGCCTGAAGATGATGCAGATAAGATCAAGCATGAGTTTCATGAAGGAGAATGTGGAGGCTACCTCTATTGGAAAACCACTATCAAAAAAATCCTTAGAGCTGGTTACTATTGGCCTTCCCTCCTTCAAGACCTCCATAAAATGGTAATTTCCTGTCATAAGTGCCAAATATTTGAAGGCAAAATAAAACTGTTGCCATTACCTTTGCATCCCATCTCTGTTGAATCTCCTTTTCAATAATGGGGCCTTGATTTTATTGGAGAAATCCATCCTGCCTCCTCTTCTGAACATAAATGGATCCTCACTGCAACTGACTACTTTACAAAATGGATAGAGGCCATTCCTTCTAGAACTGCCATAGACTTAGTAATCATCAAATTCCTTGAAAATCACATTTTGTCTAGATTTGGCTATCCTAGAAAGATAATTACTAACAATGCTACTGCTTTTAGATCCAAGAAAATGGTGGAATTTTGCCACAAATATCAGATTACATTGGGCCATTCTACAGCTTATTACCCTCAAGGTAATGGGTTGGCAAAATCCTTAAACAAAAGTTTGGTGAACATCGTTAAGAAGTTACTGGAAGAGAACAAGAATTCATGGCATAAAAAACTAGTACATGCACTATGGGCAAACATATTAACAAATAAGAAATCAATTGGAATGTCCCCCTATCAGCTAGTGTGTGGAGAAGATGCAATTTTTCCAACAAGTTTAGGAGTACCAGTCATGAACCTCATCTAAGAAGCAAAATCTGAAGAAAATGATATGCAAAGAAGAATAAACCAGACTGTCCAAATGTAGCAAACCAGAGAAGAAGTGTACAATAGAACACAACAAGTGCAGGAAAATATAAAGAAGCTGTTTGATAATAGAACCAAGGAAAATGATTTCAACATTGGAGACAAAGAGCTGAAGTGGGATTCAAGAAGAGAAGACAAAGGCAAGAATGAGAAATTTGACAATCTATGGAAAGGTCCATACATCATCCATTCTGCAAGAGGTAACAATGCATTTTTCCTTCAAGAAATGGATGGAACAAAATTATTTGGAGTTCTTGTCAATGGCAGAATGCTCAAGCATTATTTTAGTTGAAGATCTCAGTTTAAAGCTTTCTTCATTGTACATAACACTACTTGAAGAAAAGGATCAAAAAATAAACATAAAAAAACAAAGAAAAGGAGAAAAGAGGGCAGATAAAAAGAAAAAAGGTAAAGCCCCATACCAAAAAAGGAATGTTTCTGAAAGTGTGCAAGTCCAAATGCCACTACTTTTGAAAAAAATAAATCTTGTTCAGTCATATAGCCTAATCATGATTTTGGCAAAATGAAGATTTGCCAAAATGTTTAAACTTGGCTTATAAGTAGATTAGATTAGGAAAAGTATTGGTTCCAAAGTTCAAATCTGAACCAAAAAGAAAGAGAGGGATGAATAACAAATTCTAGATTAAAGCCCTCAAGTTTTAGTTTTACTTTTTGCAAAAATAATTTCTGTGTGCAGCTTGTCCAAAATTCCATAGCTCATGACAAATAAAACTTCTCAATCTTGATTGGGTCATGTTTTCATAATATATTAGAGAATAAAAATCTATCAAACTGTTTAAACTTGACAAATAAGTAGATTAGGTAGAGAATAAGGAGCTCATCTGTTTAATTTGAGCCTTTGGATGATATAAGTGTAGAAATAGATAGTTTCCTATTTTCAAAATAAAAATGATGTCAAGGGTTTGCCAATCTAAATGCACCCAAATGAAGAAAAATGCTAGGAAAAGTATGATGGGTAGGTAGAAGTGAGTTGCATCATTCATGTTTTTCAGATTTTAAAGGTCCAAGTTACAAAGAGCAACAACAAAATCAACAATTGAAGAAAGAGAAATCTACCAAGTCCAATCAAGGCACTGATCTACAAATTCCAAAGATTTGAACTCTGAGGTTCTTGAAACCTCCTGAAGGAGCTGCCCTCCCCAGCTGGAGCCACTGTTATCCTCCTGTATTCTACAGTTTCACTACGTGACTATGGATTTTCTATAGTCTGTTGAAGATAACATTTCTTGACTATCAGCTATCTTCAAAAATATCACTGCCTTCATTGTCTTCATAAAACCTTTTTCCCTATCTTTTAGTTTTCCTTCTCAAAGTGAGCCTGCTGCTCTTAAAGACTCATTTTGGGCTTTAAAATCCTCTCATTTTCATCCTTATTTCCTACCTAAAAGCCCTCATTTTCCCCACTAAAAACCCCCATTAAATCCCTCACCTTCAGCCCTTTCCTTCATTTAATCGAAACAATGTAAAAGTTCCTTTTTTCATTGTTTTTAACCAAAAAAATCATTTGGGATCTATGTTTTTTATATTAAAACTTTGTTTTAATTAAAAATAAACCCGACCTGTGTGTTTTCTAAACCCATTCTATACGTTAAAAAACCCAATACTTTAATATTTTTAACCCTCCCCTTTTCCTTGTAAATAAAGCGTTTCCGCTTATTTTACTACCCCTGGGCCTCGCTCTCCACCAAACCCTGCGCCACGAATAAAATTTCGCCATATGTCCGCCTTGACCCCACTCCTTTTGACCTTCCCACCGCTCTAGATCTCTCGACCATCATTGATCTCCATATTTAAGATCCAACGACCCGCAGCCCCTATCGCAAGTTTATATGCGCTGGGGTTAACAAACCCCAACCCCGTGAAATGGGCGGTATCCCTCCGCCACGCGTCGAGCAAGGAATGGAATTGCACCCGATTGTCCAAAACCATTTACCACCCTTGCCTCCGTGCGAAACCCACCTCTCCCGCTCTCGAAAGCCGCCTTTTCCCTTCCTGCCAAAACCAAATACCGCCATCCCATTCAAACTACCCAGAGCCCTGTGGCTTTGCGATGAAGCTTGAATCGTCATTTACACCTCCACATTGCCCCAAAAACATGAAAAACCCCTAATAAACACAGAAAAGCCTCCAAACACAGGTTTTAAGATTTTTTTTTTTTTTTTGTGTGCAGGTTTCATGGCAAGAATGTGAGAAATGCATTTCAAAGGTCCAAAAATGATTGAATGAGTGCCCTGGGTGACGATCCAGGGACTTGTTCTATTTTAGAAGGATCGGAGGCGTGAAAACGAGCATAATCACTGATGAATCATGATTATTGGTGGTTATCAAAGCCCTACAACACCAGAAGATGCCCTCACTACGCAACAACATTACACACAGAGGCACGATAAAAGGAAGAAGGCAGACAAAAGACCGTGACAGTAAAGATCAGAAGATTAAAAATCTAAATTAAAGGATTAGAGAGATTAATAAAAAATTAGAAGGTAAAGAAACAAAGATAAAGCAGTTAGTGAAGAAAAATCAAGTTTAAAAGACAGTAAAGGAAAAATCAAGTTTTTAAAGCCTAAAACATGGTTTAAGGGATAAAACAAAGGCAGATTCAAATGAATCAATCCAAGGAATTTACTTTTTCAGAAACACATTTTGACACCTACATCATGTTTTCTTTCGATAAAGACATCAGCAGTTATTGAGACAGTCAGAGATATTTCTCAACCACTCTACAGTTATTGTAAAAGTTATGAAGAAGCCTTAAAGTCAAACATTTCCAGAAATTAGCTCAAACAGTTAATTTAGGAGTTATTATTACAGCGAGTTTGTCTTAGATATTTTGCCTTGGGCCTTGCATGGTCTCAAAGGTCAAAAATACATTAACTCTGTAATAAATAACATCTGAAACCCTAGCTTAGGATCACCTCCTCATTTTGCAGATAAATACTGCATGTATAATTCATTTTTAGTGTTGATTGGTTAGTTAATGGATGGACTAATACTTGCTGAGCTAGTTGATTGACTGCTAGGATGAATTTGAGAAAACTTTGAGTTACATAGATCATTGTACTGGAGTAATGTAACTGTTTTGAACATCAGTAATACAAGCACGTTCACAGGATTCTTGAGCTATGTTAATGGTGAATTTTTCCTTATTTGTCAATGTTTTCCTTTTGTTTTCCATTCTGTCCATTATTTCTCTGATAAAAGAACATAAATTTTAGATTAGGATATGTTGTCTTGGCACCCTATTTCTGTCTGCATTCTTTATCTCAATGTTCTCTTCTGCAAGGTCTGATTGGAGAATTCTTAATTGCTCTCTGGTTTCACCCAGCTTGTTGTCTTGGAAATGATTTAATAGAGGCAAGCCAAAGAAGTCTATGGTATGCCCTATCCTTTGGTGTAGCTTGAAATATTGGTTCTTAAGACCTTTCTTTGAAGTATACTTAGTAGAGTCTAAACCAGGCAAGTCTATGGTATGCCCTGTCCTCTGGTCTGCCTCAAACGATTACTTTGAAGGCTTTTAGAGTGTTTTATTAAAGAATATATGTTTATCTTGCTCTTTAGTTGCACTCATTGTTATCTTAAATGTTTTATTTGTCTGAAAGTAATTTTAGGATTTTTGGATTGTTGTATTAAAGGTTTTTTTATTAGATTTTGGCCAAAGAAGTCTATGGTATGCCCTGTCCTTTGGTTTGTCTCAAACAATTACCTAAAAGGCTTTTATTTTTGAAGTAGAGCTAGAAGATTCTTAACTGACTTTTATTTTTGTTGATTTCACAACTTATTGTCATCTCATATGCCATCTAATCTAAGAGATCCATTTGATATAGTTAGCTTGCCCTATGAAAACCCTTGCAGAGTTGATGAACAATTCAATCCTTTTATAACTCCATATCCCAATGGATTAATGTTTCACATGGTATATCTATTCAGCTGAAACACTCCATCAATTATTCACACCTTTAGTCTATCTATTAACCAATCCAATCAATCAAAACGAATAAGTCCTCAAAACTTCTTAATTAGCCTAAGATCAAAGCAGAAGCATAAAGATATATCATTTATAAAAACTTATATAGAGAGAGCCCTCTATGAGTCTAGGAAGGCTAGGTCCATGGACTCCCAAGTGGTTTGATGTGGTTCCCTGCAGAGTTTTTTCTTGCCAATATTGCAAATCACGAGGATCCAACAGAAGCAAAGACCAGGAAACCATTGTGCTGAAAGGTCCTCATACATTCACTAGAGATGATGATATTGTTGAGCCCCAAAGATGTCCTTTACTTTCACCAAATTTCACTTCATTTCCTTTGTCCTTTATCAATTATAGGCTTAAAATATCAATAGGATTGATTAAATTCACTTTAAGAATGCATAAAATAACTGACTTACTAAACTTTTGTGGTCTTGTTGTTGTAGTGATTTTTGACTAGACTTAGCTACAGAATGCAGCCATTCTGTAGCTAGTCGCATATTCCGCAGCTATCTTTATGTTCACATAGGTTACAGGTGTCACTTAAAGGAAAAATGCATATGGTTGAATTCTAGAACTCACCTATATCATTCCTTGCCCTCTATGAAGTCTGAGCAAAAATCTGCAAGTGGTTATGCACATGGAGGAAACAAAAACTAAGAAGTAGACTTCTACCATGACAAGGACTCTGCAGATGTCTTCAGAAAAGTACGAGGCCTCAATAGGAGTTCTAAATCAATTTTGATTGAAAAATACACCTATCCCTATTTTTTCTCAATGACAGTTATGTATTTTGTTTATATAAATAACTTGGTGAACCGAGAGACAGTTAGCTAGTTGATGTTTTGTCGTTAAGTTGTCAAAGACTGTAATACTCTGTTTTTGAAGCGTTTTCCTTTAATGAAAGAAGTAAAAATTTAATGCATGATCTGAAGCAATCTTGAGGAGATTCGTGTGCCAATCCGATGGTAGAGGGCCCCTATTGTCCGAAAGGCTTTGTGCATATTTCTTTAGATAAGTAACTTTAGCTCTGTTTCGTTCTTAATTTAGGCAGTTTTCTAAACTTCATGTTTTATGCTTACTTACATCGAATAGTGCAGTCAATCTTGTTCTCATGAATTGTTCCAAAATATCACTAACACTGAATGAGATAGAGCTGTAGTATTTCGAAGGCTAATTGCGTATTAGTTCAGTTATGTTCATTGCATTTCAAGTTTTATTAACTAGTTGTATTCTAGTTATGTTAAATTCGACTTAAAGGCCTTCATTATTTACAAAATGCTCTTGTTCTTAGTCTCTTCTAACACATTATTATCATATGGACAAGAATTAGTAATATCATTTTGAGGTCTTGACTGTTTTGCAATTTCTCATAATTTTACAAACAACCTTTTTCCAAAGCTATTCCAAGAGATCTCTAACCCTTGAATAAGGCTTAATAGTAACATTTTGAGTTGCAGAATGGGTTGATTTTAGTGTCATAAGTTAAATTAGCATAGAGTTCCTTACTATGTTGTAGATAATATTTTCTCAATGTGTTCCAACAACTTTCTCACTATGGATGAGATTTTCTTTATGATATTGTAAGTTGTTGTTTACTTAAAAGAACCTCATTGCATCAAACTTATCCT
The DNA here is from genome assembly GCA_034641835.2 of Pinus albicaulis. Taxonomy (NCBI): domain Eukaryota; kingdom Viridiplantae; phylum Streptophyta; class Pinopsida; order Pinales; family Pinaceae; genus Pinus; species Pinus albicaulis. The sequence goes on from CM076576.1 coordinate 41,723,081, forward strand.
TTTCTCAAGTTGTTCCAACATATCTCTAATGAAATGAATTGGACTGAGTTAATGTTATGAGTTACTTTCCTTGTCAAGCTTTGCAATTGGTGAATTAGCATTTTCTGTTCTTAGGTGCCATACATAGTTTAGAGTAGATTTTGCTTTGTTTTAGTGTGACCAATAACTTATCTTTGCCAACAATTTAGTTCTTTTCCTCTTAGAACAAAAACACAAAACCAAAAACACTATAAAAACATTAAACACAACGAAGTAGGAAGAAGATACCTAGGCACATATAGTGCACTTCACTTCAACAATTTACTAGCCCTGGTTGACAATTTATGACATCAATTTAGGAACACTAAGTTGAGCAGACATTTTTGCGCCGTTGCTGGGGAAGTGTAACTAGGTAGCCTTGTTTCTTACCTCCCAAAAACAATGATATGTGTAGAGAAAGAGACTCAAGGGGTAGATTCATAAGAAGCAGAAGCTTGATTCCTAGAACACCACTTGTTCCACCAAGGCCAAGAGGTAGCACACCTCCAACTCAAACCCACATCCCATCCTATACTGATCACAGACTTCTAGAAGGCTTAAGATCAAATATTCCATCAGAGAGACCTTCCACTTCATCCACTGAATCTTTCCTAGAAGAAGATTCAAGAATCCCTGCTAGAGACATAAACTTTTCCACTTCCACAGGAGAATCAACCATGGCAGAAGAAGGGGGAGGAGGAGTCTTTAATGGAGAACATACACTATTTGGAGGGGGTAGAGGTAGAGGTGGAGGAGAAGGAGGTAGAGCTGCAGAAGGAGAAGGAGGTAGAGGTGAAGAAGGAGGCGGAGGAAGAAGTAGAAGGGAAATGGGAAGCTCTTTTGGGTTTCCTATAGTAGATGAAGAAACCAATGCAACTATGAAAAAAATTTCACCCTCTGTCCTTCCAAACTTTTATGGAATCAAAAGTGAAGATCCTGAAACCTTCCTATTTGAATTTGAACTCGTATGTAAAACCTATGATTACTTACAAGATGCCCAAAAACTTAAACTATTCCCTTCAACATTGAAAGGAGCAGCATTAAAATGGTTTATGAGTTTGATCAACAGTTCTATTAGGATATGGGAAGACATGAAACATGCATTTCTAGAGAGGTATTTGGATTACTGTATGCCAGTCAACCATAAGGAGGAAGTGTTTAAAATGCTACAAAAAGAGGATGAAAATCTGGAAGATTTGTTGGAGAGGTTTAACTATAACATCAAGAGGGCAAAAACGGAAAACTTAGACCAAGATATTTTGAAACCTCTCTTATTGAAGACGATTAGGGATGAATGGTTAGATATCCTTAATATGATGGGAAAAGGGGATATATCTCAGCTCATATTACCTAAAATAGCTGAATTATGTATCAACCTTTCAAGAGGGAAATCTAAAACTGTAAAAGGACCAAGAGACCTTGCTCTTGCAAGGGCAAGTAAGTCTGCTTCTGGGACAGTAAGTAGGGCAGAAATAGGACATATGCTTGATGAATTCAAATATGACATTTTAGGGAGTCTTAGTGAGCAAATAGACACCCTCAAGTTACAAAACAAGCAAAAAGCTGAATCTGATGCCTTAGCAATCTTTTGTCCCAAATGTAGAAAAAATCATGCCTTGAGAGAGTGCCCTTTGGATGCAAAAGTAATAGAGACTTGTGTAATTTGTTCAGAAAAACATGAGACCAAGATTTGTCCTTCACTTCCTGGTCTTAAAGCTGTCTTTCAAGAAGAAACCCCTACAAATTCCACAGAATCTCTCAATTTTGTCTCTAGAAGGCCTTGGCAAGGACCTCAAACACGAGGATTCCATGATCAAATGTATAATCAGCCCCCACCAAATTGGATTTCTTGGCAGCAACCTTGGCCCCAATTCCAAAATCAATCTCAAACTTGGGCACAAGGAGCACAAAATACTTATGGAAGATACTCTCAGTACTATCAATATCCACCATCCTATCCACCATATCCAAATTTCTCTCCTCAACAAAATCTTCAACAAAATCCTCAAAATCCACCACTTCCATTACCATTTCCTCAGAAAAAAAATCAGTTACCTACTCAACCCATATCAAACCCCAACAATAAAAATCCTCAGAACACATACATGATAGAAGGCCAACAGTTTCCAACCTATTTGATTACTCCTTTAGACCTTAATAATGTTCAACTTAGTTCTGGAAGAATACTTGAAAAGAGGAAACCTTCTGTAATCATACAAGAGAAAAACAATTATGAGGAAGAAAACACATCTTTTCAAGCCCCAAACATTGAAAAATCAAAACAAAAAGAACCAATAATTTCGACTCCTATATTAGAGCAGCCATCAACATCCACCTCTACACCTCCCTTTCCAGAAAGATTACAAATTTATAGGGGTGCAGAAAAACAAATTATGGTGCTTAATTATGATTTCCTAGATGAGCTAAGGAATGTTTGTATTAAGATCCCATTATTACAAGCTATCAAGGAAATTCCAATCTTAGCAAAAACAATAAAGGAGTTAAGCATGAAAAAAATAGGAAAATGAATCAAAGAGATAAAGAAAATTCAACTGGTAGGAAAAATAGCAGATATCATGATGGGTAAGATTGCCATTCCAAAGTATCTAGACCCAAGAAATCGAGTTATTAAAATACACATCAATGGAATTGAGATCCAAAACACACTTATTGATTTAGGAGCAGCAATCAATATCATGAGTAGACAAATCATGGATAAAATAAAGCTTCCTAAACTTCTTTTTACACCCACATTATTACAATTAGCAGACATATATGTGATTAAACTTGATGGGGTAATAGAAGACATTCCAGTGTCCCTATATTCTTGGGAGTATCCTGTGGATTTTATGATCCTAACTCCTAAGAATAATCTAGGAGGACATCCTATTATATTAGGAAGACCTTGGTTAGCTACAGCTGATGCTTTCATTAGCTGTAGATCCGGTGATATGTACATCTCTGATGGTAGTTCAAGCAAGAAATTTACCTTGTATCCCCCAGCAAAAACAATTACAGGATAATACTCAATGGATTGAGGATGAAGAAGACATACAACCTCTCTTCACAATTTCAGAAATTAGTGAAGATAGCTAGATTCTGAATACCTTAGAAAATTTTGAAACCTCTTTGGAATACAAACATGAACAATTTCAAGAAGAATCCAACATTGAGTTTTTATCATCAAGACAAATGTCTCTTTATTCCATGGATAAATTTGGCAGCTCTGCAATTGAGATATTTCCAGGTAAAAATTTAAACATAAACAAGAACCTAGAGAAATCTCAACAAGAAAAGCTAGTCAAGATATTACAGAGACATTCTTCTGCATATGCATGGGAGTACACTGATATGAAAGGGATAAGTCCTAAGACTTGCACTCATCACATCTACATAGAGGAAAATTTTAAACCAATCAGACAACCTCAGAGACGGATGAATCCAAATCTTAGGGAGATTGTTAAAGAAGAATTGCAGAAATTGTTAAATGTCAACTTTGTCTATCCCATTTCAGATAGTCAGTGGGTTTCTCCTTTGGTAATTGTGCCGAAGAAAAATGGTAAATGGAGGGTGTGTATTGACTATTAGGAATTAAACAAAGCTACTCTTAAAGATCATTTTCCCCTACCTTTCATAGATAAGGTGTTAGATACATTAGCTAGCAAAAAGTACTTCTCATTTTTAGATGGGTTTAGTGGTTATAACCAAATTCAAGTAGCACTTGAAGATCAAGATAAAACCACATTTACCTGTCCTTGGGGTACCTATGCTTACCGAGTATTGCCATTTGGACTATGCAATGCACCTGCAACATTTCAAAGGGCAGTACTAGGAATATTTTCAGATCTAGTATATGATTGTGTAGAGGTATATATGGATGATTTCACAGTCTATGGAAACATATTTGAAGAAGCCTTAGCAAACTTGGAAAAAGTTTTAAAAAGATGTAAAGAAGAAAATCTTTCACTAAGTCATGAGAAGTTTTTTATGATGTTTACTGAAGGAATTGTTTTGGGGCATCACATTTCAGGCGATGGGATTAGAGTTGATGAGTCAAAAGTTGAAGTCATCTCTAACTTATCTATTCCAAGTTGTCAAAAATATGTTAGGAGTTTTCTAGGATTTACAGGATATTATCGAAGGTTTATAGAAAACTTCAGTAAGATAGCATCTCCACTTTTCAAATTACTTACCAAGGACTATGAATTCAAGTGGAATCCCTATTTCCAGTTAGCCTTTGAGACCCTGAAAACAAAAATCTCTGAAGCACCTATTTTAAGGGGACCTAACTAGAATTACCTTTTCATATTTCAACAGATGCCTTGGATACAGCTTTAGGAGCAATATTGGGACAAAAAGACCTGATTCCTTATGCCATCTACTATACAAGTAAAAATTTGACTCCTTCAGAGTTAAATTATACTGTAACTAAAAAAGAGTTCTTAGCTGTTGTTCATGCCCTAAATAAATTCAGACACTATATAATAGGCTATGAAACTTTTGTTCACACAGATCACTCTGCAATTAAATATCTAATGAACAAATCAATTACTAATGGCAGAGTCATAAGATGGTTATTGCTTTTACAGGAATTCAACATTACCATTCTAGATAGGCCTGGAAAACAAAATAAAGTAGCTGATTTCCTATCTAGACTCCAAAACATCAAAGACAATACTCCAGTTGAAGATCAATTCCCCGATGAATATCTTTTTGCAGTTTCTACTCAGACTCCTTGGTTTGTTGACATTGCTAATTATTTAGTTTCAAGGAAATTTCCTTCAATAATGAATGCAAGAGACAAAAGAAAGATCATTTATGACAGTGCAAAATATTCATGGGTTGCTAATGAGTTATACAAAACAAGTCCAGACTTTATCATTAGGAGATGTGTTCGAGAAGATGAGATGCCTGAGATCCTCAAGGCATGTCATGATGAACCTTGTGGTGGACACTTTGCTGATAAAAGGACAACTTATAAGATCCTTCATTTAGGATACTATTGGCCATCCCTCTTTAAAGATGCTAAAGAGTATGTCAAAAGGTGTGACAGCTGCTAAAGGGTAGGGAAACCTTCTCCTTCAGGTGAGATGCCATTGCAGCCTCAGGTACATATTGAACCTTTTGAGAAATGGGCTTTAGATTTTGTAGGACCTATTAGTCCTCCATCAAGAAAAAAGAAATATATATTAGTTTGCACTGATTATGTTACCAAATGGGTAGAGGCCAAGCCATTACTTTCTGCTACTGAAGCATCTGTAGTTAATTTTCTTTTTGAGGATATTTTTACTCGTTTTGGTGTCCCAAGAGAAATTGTTACAAATCAAGGAGCTCAATTCACATCAAGGCTAGTGGAACAAATGATGGAGAGGTACAAAATCAGACACAGAAAATCTACTCCCTATCATCCACAAGCAAATGGTCAAGTGGAATCTACTAATAAGATCATTGAAGGGATCCTAACAAATACTGTTCATTTACATAGAAGAGATTGGGCAGACAGGCTTCCTGAAGCCTTGTGGGCCTATAGGACTACATGGAGAAGCACAACAGGTCATACTCCTTATGAAATTGTTTATGGAAAACTAGTCTTGTTTCCCATAGAGTTTCAGATTCAAACTTTTAAAATGGCAGTCCAGCTAGGAGTTGATCTAATAGAAGCACAAAAGCATAGGTTGGAGCAGATTAATGAATTAGATGAGATCATACAGGATGCATTCCAGAGAACAAATATAGTCCAGCAGCAAAGGACTGGATGGCATGATAAGTACATTAAGGAAAAGAAATTCAAAAAAGGTGACTGGGCCCTCTTGTTTGATTCAAAGTTCAAAGATTTTCAAGGTAAATTCCAAACACATTGGCTTGGGCCATATGAAATTGTGAAATTTTTTGACAATGGAGAAATAAAAATCAGGACAATAGATGAAGAGAAGGTCACTTTTCTTGTAAATGGTCATAGATTGAAGTTGTAACATAAGCCACTTTCAAGAGAAGAATTTGTCAAGAGATTCTAGGAGAACAGTGATGTGAAGTTAATGAAGAAGAATTCTTCTTCTTCATCAACTTAATTGAATTTTTTGAATTCAGATGCATGAAAAAAAAAGGTATAAACATGAAAACTAATCATTGATTAGCATGTTTATACAGAAAAGATAAAGTGAAAATCATAATCCTTCTGACACTTTAGCTTTTTAAATTTGTTCTTTTCCTGCAAGCAACTATCATAAAATCATAAGTGCAGGCCCATTTTATATATCATATTCCACTTATGATCCATTTCACTCCATCATGTCTCACTTCATTCATATTTCATTGACTCCATTCATCCATACTTCATTCATTCCATTCCATGGTCCACCTCATTTTCATTTCAGATTTTTAAATTTGATCTATTTCTGCAATTGAGTATTATAAATCATAAGTTGCAGGCCACTTTTCATATTTCATTCCACTTTACATTTATGATCCATTTCATTCCATTATATTTCACTTCACTCATGCTTCATTCCACCATATTTCATGATACATTTTATTTCATTTCATACTACATTCCATCAATGTTTCAAATCGTTTCATTCCATGTTTCAAGCTTCTACAGGTATATTCTGCAGCCAGATATTCTACAGCCAGACATTTTGTAGCTAGACATTATGCAGCCATATATCCTGCAGGAAACTATCTAGCAACCACTTGTTCAGTAGCAAATTGATCCTGCACACCTATGTCAATAAGCAAAATTAAAGGGATTATGAAGACTGAAGGATCAATGAGTTTCAAAGGAAGACAAAGCATATTAAAAACCACAAAAATTAAAAGAAGGGCTAAGGTAACTTGTGAAATTATTATGATAACATATTATGAAATTTATAGTATGGTTAAGTTATATGTATGTTTCATAAAGTTATTTTGATTATTCGTATTGAGCAAGTCTATCAATCCTATCATAAAATTCGTGGACAAATCCCTTCCATTCCGCCATATCAAATAATCATTTATTAGAAATTAATGATTAGTACTTGAAGTGACCTATTAGGTCACGTCACTAACCTGAAGTATTCAGTGATGATTTTGAAATTCTCACGAGATTTTTCTGCGGTCTTTCACTCCATGACAACTCTCAAACTCATTTTTCATGTAATTTACCCTCACCGTATTTCACTCATTCCATAACCACTTCATGTCATTTTTTCGTAGCCAATTCCTGTCTGCAAAATAGAGAAGTCATCTTTGGGGTGAAAACAACCTTCTACAGCCATTTTTTGATGTGAATAGGAGAGCAGTTACGGAGCAGTAAATTGAAGATTGAGAAAAGAAAACATGGGACTCATTGTAAGATCTGAACCAGTCGAAACAAAATACCTAGAGGGTTACCCATAGATTAGAGAAATGTTACAGCAGGTGGGGTGGCTACAGTTTTTGGAAAATTTCAATGGATTCCACAAGGAGGTTACCAAGACATTTTCCTGGTCCTTCAACGGGTCAGAAGTTGAAATAGGTGATGTCAAGTTCACTATCACAGAATCCTTCATTGCAGAAGCAGCAGAATTACCAAGGCAAGGTGAACTATGGTTCTGTTAGTCATCAGTATTTCGCACCAGTTGTTGATGACTAAATTCCTAGCTGAGTTTTCTAGAAGTTGATCTCCATATGTCAATTTGTAATCTAGAAAACCCCCATGAAAATTTTTTGCCTTCTTACCTTTCACTTTGCTCATGACGAGATGAAACCTCATTATCGAATCCTACCTTGCCTCATCCATACTAGTCTACCCATCAGCTCTAAAGAGACAGTCCAAATCTATTAAGAAAACCTCCCCTAAGTTAGGAAGTGGCGCTTTAAGGCATTTCACCCTTGGCAACCATCAAAGAGCCAAAAAACCTCCATCTGCTAAAGACCAGTCACAACCAATATTCCACTCTGCTAATGAAGTTAGTCACAGCCCTAAGTCGCGCCACTTATACACCCTTAAGTCTCAGCAATGCATAGACCATAATCTCAAGCTGATTTTAGGTGTTTTACACTGTTTATGGATTTTACAAACACAGGAAACATGTCAGCATCTCAGAATACAATTCTTGGCCCCACATGAGAAGAAAGTTGCTTCTCAATGTGATCATGAGCCTGAGATACATCTGCGGGGCAAAGAAAATCTCTCATCAAGCTCTTGCAACTTCATTCAGCTTGAAAAGATAGCAGAAGAAAAACAACACTGTCGAGAGGCTATTGCTAAGTCATGGCTAAGAACCTCCTTCATCTATAAGCAGAGGGTTAAGGCGCCTCCTTCATCCATAAGCAGAGGGCGATGGCCAAAGATTGACTTGAAGAATTGTAACTGACTGTAAGACAAGATTTGTTTTCAGCAAACAGTGAGACAGTGACTAGGGAAACCTTTATATAATGAGACAGAAAGTTGACAAAGCACAGGCATTTTTCCAAATGAAGGGCCTCCTTCATTCATAAGCAGAGGGCCAGGGCATTGACTGTTTTCAAAGTTTGATTGAACAGAGAAAAAGGTGAAGAGAACAAAAAGGAAAAAGCAGGGGTACCACTGCCATCAAAGGAGATCAAGCTCATCTCTTAGCAGGTTTGCTCTCAAAGGACAGTCTGCAGCTCCAACAAAACAAAATTTGAAGAATGGTTGATGAGGTGAATCATTGCACAGGTGAAAGGACATAATAGAGATTATGTTTCAAAGTATTGGCCTGCTCCACTCATAAAAAGGTGTTTTTCAAATAGGCTCATCATGATTGACAAAGGAACCTGAGCTCATTTCCCTCAAGAGGCCATACAATTGAACATAGTCGTGCATAATATGCAAAAATTATTTTGACATACTTTCAGATTCTGGAGAAGAGGTTAAGACAAATGTAGGCATGCTCTTTATTAAAAGGCCGAAGGTACCATATCAGTACACTATGAGTAAAAACAGAGGATGATTAAACCTAAGATAAATAGCACTGAAGCAGTGTACCCACAGTAAAAAAGAGGCTCTAATATCTCATCTCAGAAAATACCAAGGGATAGTAAAATTTGCATGGTTTTTGAATCATAATACCTCTGCCACAGTAAAATTAGGGTTAAGGAGCGCCCGGGCAGTTTGTTTCAAAATGATTTTCTGACCAAACAGAGATGAAATTTACAAAAGTGAGAGAGTTTTTTGTCCCTCATAGGTTCAAGAAGAAAAACCTCCTTTCGTTTTTACACAGGTATCATGGTTTGTGAGAAATATGAAAAATTCAGATGTCACGGGAGAATTTCTGCGCCAGGATTCATCATTTTGACCAGTGATGGGACAGTCAGATTTTGAACAACCAAATTGACTCCAAATGAAAAAATTAAAATTTTTATGGAAATTATACTTCCATATCTTTCTGATGAGCCATCTCAGGCCAAATTCTGACAATAGGAAGGCATCCAAAAGTAGCATGCTATCAACGCTATATTTTTCTGCACCAGCATTCACCATTTTTTACCAGTGATGGGACAGTCAGTTTTTGAACACAAAAATGGACACCAAATGAAAAAAATAAATCATATTTTGAAATCATACTCCTCTATCTTTCCAACGAGCCATCTCGGGCCCAATTCCGACACCGGGAAGGCATCCAAAAGTGGCTTACAAACAGCACTATGCATTTCTGCACCAGGATTCACCAGTTTTGACCAGTGTTGGGAGAATGAATTTTTGAACAACCAAATGGACTCAAAATGCAAAAATTCAAGTTTTTCTGGAAATTAGACTTCCACAGCTTTCCAACGAGCCATCTCACGCCCAATTCCGACACCGGGAAGGCCTTCAAAATTGGGTGCAAAGTCGCGCGGTGCTCCTGGAAAAGCGCGCGACGCTCTTGTGCACAAAATTTACAAAGGGCAACAAAGGTGCGCGACGCTCCTATAGCATCAGTCACAAAATTGCCTAAAAACCTTCAAAAAATATTTTTAGGGCTGCTCAAACAATCAAACAAGGGCTTCCATCGTTCTACAAGGTATTTTGTTTACTTCCTTACTGAATTCAAGCTGTTAAGTGATGGGTTTATGATGATGTCAAAAGGACTAAAAACTACCCTCAATATAGTGCTAAAAGCATAAACCAGCAAGTCAAAATATACACAGTAGTAGAGGTTTTTCAAATTGTTGGAGGTGCCCTAACTGAGATAGGGCAAAGTTAACCTTTATCAGCAAAATGTAATGGAGAAGCAGTGGTAAAGAGGGTTAAGTGTTCTGTTTTAAAACCAAGTTTTTTGTGGCTATGATTGCCCAAGACTGACATAGTAAAAATGGTGGGTTTTAATTGATACCAAAGGACTTTATAAACTGCCACAAACAGTGTTCAAAGGTAGAGATAGTGTTTTAAGGGAAAAAACACAGTGTTTGAAAAAGTGAAGCAGTAGGCCTAATTTCATGAACATCGATCATTGAATAGATGTTTTTGTCACTATCAAAGGTCACCTTTATATAGTGAAGAAAAAAGTCAGAGCTGCCTCTTTATCCATAAAACAGACTTTAGGGTGTGAAGCTGTTGTTACATTTTGAAGGTGTTTTGTCAAAATCTGTGTGAGAAAGCAGTGAACATAAGGAGTTGGGTTTTATGTTTGAGACTTGGAATTGCCATGGTTTTGTTTGCCCAAACCCTGATATAGTGAAACTGGTGGATTTGTATTGCTATCAAAAGAACATGTAAACTGCCCTCCAAAATATATTGAAAGGTGCAAAACAGTGTCCAACAAGTTTTTTACCCACAGTCAGAGAGAAGCTCAAATAGCATAGGTAACAACAAGTGAGCAACAAAAAGACAAGAGGAGGAAAGAGGGATATTGAATTTATAGTTAAGCCTTTTTTCCCAGTAAAAGACAGTCACGCTCAAAGGTATATCTGCAATCCTTCATAGGGCTCAGAGAAGATTTTCCTTCCACAGTGCAGATATCAAAAGGGAAAACAATTTTCTCTCTAATAAGAAACAATCAAAGTTTTACTTTCTCAAAAGGTTTGTTTCATTTCAAGAAGGTGTCAGGCTTATAAAGGAAATGCTCTTTTCCACTATGAAATTTATCCAGACAAAAGGGTATCAGGTTATGTTTAAAGGATAAAGGTTCAAGTTTGTTTAAAAGCAGAGACTGTTTCGAAACATCTTTCAAAAAATCCTCACCAAACGAGTATGAAAGGGACTTTGACTTTTCCATGTTTAAAAAGGAAGTAAGGATCGTGGCCATATCTTTTTGAAAATTTCCAAAGCACAAACAACTCATTTGTTGTTCACTCTACCAAATAAAGAAGAGCACAGAGTTTAAAGGGTGAAGCAGTAGGTCAGTCTTCAGACAGCAGTGGTCATTATATCAGCTTCTTTGACCTTTCAAAGGTTTCTTCTAGGTGTTGAAAAGACAAAACAGTGTCTTGACTTTCCATTCATAAAACATAGCCAGTCAGTAAAGCTACCATTTGCATTCGGAGATGTTGTCAATCTGAGGTAGGAGAAGCAGTAGAGTATAAAGAAGGCAGTATTTTGTTTAAGGAGGAGTTTATTGTTGTTGAATGCTACAGGATTTTTTGTGACTACATCTGTTAGTATGAATTCTTCGTCGAGGTGTACGAAAAAGAACCACTTTAGCTACGCATAACTAATAGCCCTAACAACAATAGAGGCTGCCAAACATCTTCAGATCTGCGATTAGTAGTAAAAATGCTGCAACAAACAGATCTATAAATGGAAAGACATTAAGCAGTAAAGTAAAGGTTTTGCTCCATGCATCCAACAGACAAGGCAAGAACACGATTTTTTGAAAGAATTTTATATTACAGGGCACCTGGGAGGAAAACAAGAAGGTGTATCCAGCTCTCCTCAATGGGATGGGTTCTTTGTAGTCCTCAGCACTTCAGATCTAAGCTTTCTCTCTCTTGTAGGTGTAGAAAACCCAATGCAAAAATGAAGCTCAATGGGAGCAAATGGTGAAAAATGAGACCAAGTGTATAGATCCAGAGTGATCTAGTAGGCAACAAAAGGTGAGGAATGATGGGGAAAAACCCTCCTATTTATAACAAAATATTGGGTCATTCTAGATCTTGGTGCATGATTAAAATAATGTTAACCAAATCTAGATCCACCTTTATGGAATATTTTATTATTATTTGTTGGAGGGAAAGGGTGTTTGACTTGGGTCAAATCCATTGATTAGCGAAAAATAAATAAATAAATGATTTATTTATCTTTTTAAGGAATTGGTTGGAAGATAATCAAATAAATAATGATTTACTTGATTAATAGTGGGTGATTTGGTCATATTTAACAAGGAATATTATCTAAATAAGATTTAAATAACTATTCCTAGAAAATAATAAGATAACTAAGGGTTTATCTCATTAATTTCTTTATTTTTGGGTTAAACATGACTGGGAATAATAATTAAATTATGGTTTAATTAATTATTCCATGAGGAAAATCAAACAAATATAGGTTTGTTTAATATTTCCTTTTGGGGTTTCCTGCTTTAACATAGTGAAGGCAATTTTACTTAGGGTAAAATTGGTCTTACATGGTGTACTTGGGTCCATCTAATGATAATAGGTTAGATGACCAAAAAATGGTGTAACAGATTGCCCCCCAGCGTGCGAGTGTCAGGAGCAAATCGTATGACCGAAGTACGTTGTAAGAACTCAATCACTAGACAACAAAAGGGAAGTCAGAGAGAGAAAGGTGAGGTAGATAGTGTGCTGAAGGACTAGACCCGGAGGAGACGAGACTCGCAGGTGCAACAAGTCTCTTTTATGAGAGGGTACCTGTGCTGAAGGCGGCGGGGGAGGCATACATATGCCCGCCGAGACAAAGTACAAAAGAATAGTGTGTCCGGTAAACAAGGGACCGAACCATAAAGTACAACTGGCATAAGCAGGAGCCAGATAAGAATACAATGAAGAGTCTCACATACATGCTGTGCCTGGGATAACAGCCAGGACTAGTACAATAATATCTGAGTACATGAGATAAATACAACCCAAATGCCCCCCGTAAATGGGGAAGGGCTCACAAAATCTGACTGATACATGCAAATCAAAGAGGTGCTGCAAGTGGCTAAGGCCAACATCATCAAAATCTGGAGCGGCATCGAAGGCTGCAAAGAAGAGGTCATCCGGGCATGTGGGGGGCTACCTGCAGGGCCACCCCCTCATGAGGGTTGAGACATCTCACACACACCCGGGAATCATCAAGAGCTACTTCTGGGTCACTGGACCGTCAAGTATACGAATCTTGATCATGCTGAAAGGAGCTGGAGAAACAATCAAGTCAAAGGGAAGTGAGAGATCCCCCTGCCTGATCCAAGGCACCGAACAAGAGTGGAAGCTGGAACCAAGGTACACCGCCCTCTAGACCTGGCTTCTGGAATGAATGTGCTGATGTCGACAGAAGGAGGTCCGCCATAGGTGAGGCAATGATAGATCCTCAACTAAGGCACGAGAGAAAACAATAGAGCGACGAACAAAATGACAGTAATGACGATAGTGGAAATGGGAAGGACTGAGTAGCGAATGGACGACTTCCCTTGTTAGAGCATAAAGAGCATGGACGACACGGCAGTGACTGACACAAGATCATGAGGGATAGGGGACAGTGAGACTGGAGGTCATAATGTGCGACACAAGAGAGAGACCAAGCAATGAAGGATGGAGGGCTATAGTGAGGTGCGAAGGGACGTGGTATAGACTCCATGGATGCAATGATGACTCAACGTGGATGCTCGAAACAAGGGCGACTCGATGGTGGTGCCATACAGTAAAGGCCCCAAGGGGGGACCATGGAAGCATGAGTACAAGATGGGAACTCATGACGAAAATCGACACGAACATGGACAAGTAAGGGAGCAATATGGTGCCCCAAGTACAAGTGTCGTAAGTGAGGAAATTCGATTTTAAGGAGCGGTGAAGTGACCCTTCTGAGACAAAATGTGTCCGGGTGAAGTATCAAATCACCAAAAACTAACAGAAACCCATTTGGGAGCTCGGTGAGAGCTTTCCAGCGGTGTTGATGGTTCGTCGAACAAGGCTACGGTGTGGTCGCAACAGTCGAAAGAAGAAACAGTGGTTCTCTTTTAATAAGGCAGTTTTCCCTCCAAAAGCATTCATTTGCTATTGTTGCTGTGGTGAATGTGGAGAGGAGAGAAGGCCCTAAATCTTGCGGCGAACGTAGCGGACAAACCGACCGTTGGAATCGAGATCCGTCAGTTGGAGGTAGGAGGCCTAACCTTTCTCTTGCATTTGGATGGATTACTTTTTCAGTTTAGGGCCCAAACTTCCAGAAACAACCCCTCCTTCATCTCTACGGTCGGGTTGCACTTTTTGGGGCAAAAAGTGCGACCTAGGACGCAGGTTTGAGGGCAAAAAGTCCGACCTGGTCCAGAAAATGGCAGAAAACTGTGACCTGGGAGATGAGGGGGTTTTGGTGCTGTTTTATGGCTGGAAGCTGGGTTTTGGTGTTTGGTTATGGTTTGCCCGATCTGAACGCTGAAAAATATGATGTGTTTGTGCAGGTATGGCAGAGTTACGGGTCAGCTGGAGAGAGAGAGATCTGGGGACACTTCGGACAGAGATCCAGGCAGATCAGGGCGTCCGTCGTGTATTGGCCAGATTTGGGGTTCTTAAGTTTGTGGAGAACCCATTGATGAGAGCAGGGGAACCGTTACTGGCCCGGATTATCAATTATTGGGATCCAGATCAGGAGATCTTTGTGGTGCAGGGGCACAGGATCGAACTGACGGTCCAGGACGTGTATTTCCTGACTGGTCTCCCGCCACTGGGGATGGTGGGAAACACACAGCCAGTGTTGCCGCGGGGGCGACATATCATGGAGTTCGTGGAACGCCATTGTCGACCGAGTCTCCAAGTCAAGGGGACTCGAATACCGATCGGGGATCTAGAGAGGCTAGAAACCCGTGCAGTAGCCGCAGCTGTGCTGCGAATCCTGGGCAGCCAGGCGTTCCATCACATCACTGGGGGGCAGATGATGTTAGTGGAAAGTGTATTGGGTGGGACCTACTATGGGTGGGCCCAAATGCTGTTGGTGTCGCTAAAGCGACAATTGTCACTATGCAGGCGGCAGGTGAACCATGACTGCTCATATGGGACTTTGTTGTGCGCCTTCTTCTTTGAGAAGATCCCGACCTTGAGGCCTCATGTACAGCTTCCAGATGGGGGCCCGAGAGAGCCCAAGATGCGCCGTTGGGGACGGCTACTGTGCAAGGGAGGAGGAGGGGCGGTCGGGCGAGTATTTCGACCGGAGTTTTTTGCCCATCGGGATCAGATGCCTTTGTACATAGACGACTATCCCTATAGTGGGATGAGCTATTGTGGAGATCCGGACCTGCCACTTCCGCCTGGTCGAGTCTGGGGGCCCGATAGTAAGTGACAGATTGCTATTCTTGTATGGGCATGTTAAAGTATTTTGAATAGTAGAGTAAGGTACTGATTCATGTACTTTTGGTATGCAGATATAGCACCGGTGAAACCGGCCGGATATATGGGACGACCGGCAGCGTCTGGGGCTACAGGTCCAAGTGGTTCGAGAGCAGCGCAAAATGAGGATGCAGCCGCCCAGCTGGAGGATATCCGATGTAGATGCGAACGGTTGTTGACCGGAGTATCAGAGCGCGGGTGGCAGGATTTGGACGACCAGTTCATAGAGCCGTGTGTTGGTGTACCCTCGGAGTGGCGAGGTGTCATGCGGCGCATGGCGATAGCCGGTCAGGCGATGCGCGATCTACAGGCTGTAGGGGCAGAGCCATTGGCTCGGGATCCTCCAGATAGTGATTAGGGGTGGGGCATGTGGTGCCCCCTGGTATGTATGTAGGGGCGTATGGTGCCCCCAATGATGTATGTAGGGGCATGTGGTGCCCCCTAGGATGTATGTAGGGGCGTATGGTGCCCCCAGTGATGTATGTAGGGGCAGGTGGTGCCCCCAGGTTTTGAATTTGTGTAACATGCTGTGGGCATGCCATATGTATCAGAGTAGATGGACTCTAATCTCATGTTTTGCGACACATATAATGGATATGCATCGTTATGGTTTTTTTTTTTTTTTTTATGAATGTTATTGTCTTGAATGAAATGCATGTGATAAATGCCAGTCTAGAACTTGGTTTGCAATACTATCTACATAGTGATTCTGTTCTCGAGGTACATGGTTGAAAGTTATGGTTTCAAATGCACGTATCAAGAGTTTCACTCGTAAATAGCGTCTAAACAGCACAGGGTTATGCACACGATAAACACCATTCAGTTGCATTACAAGAAGTAGGGAATCCAAACGAACGTGCAGATGGAGTGCGTGATGCAAGAGGGCATCGGCTAAGAGACCACGCACTGCATCATATTCGGCCTGATTATTGGTGGCAGGACCAATGCAGACCCCGTTGGAGAGAACAAGGGCATGCAAGGGGGTGAAAATGGCCCAACCTGCCGCGGCAAGATTCCGGGAGTAACGACTTGCACCATCGGCGTAACCGATAAAGGGTGTGGACGGAGGGTCCTGCATAATGGTGTCACAAGACAACAAATGAGTAAAAGATGGAGACAGACGGCAGCGTGAGTGGACAGAAAACATCGAGCGACAACTGCGGGAGGGAGTGCAAGGGGCAGGATGACGATGACTCACATACAAGCTGAAGGGTTGTATTTGAGAGCGATCGGAAGTATGGCGCGGACTCGGGCTGTAGAGGTCTACAGGGGTATGGGTGGAGGAAACCGGGGTATGGGTGGAAAAGAGGGGATAAGGCGAAACGACAGGGGAGGATGCAGGGGGGCTGGGCTCCAGGTGTCTCGCGGAGGAGGATAGGTAAAGAATGGTCGCGGTGGACTCTGTCATCTGAAAATCAGGGGGAGGGATGACAATGGGAGCGGGAGGATCCTCGGGTTGGCCTGAAGCATACTGCGCGAGGATGGGAGAGGCAGATTGATTCTGTTCAACCTCGTACTCTCGAATGACCTCTAAAGCGGCGCGATAATGCGTCAGGTGAGGACAGCGGTGGGAGTAGTGGCCATGGACACCGCACAATGTGCATGGTTTTTTGGTGCGGAGAGTCTTGGGGTTCTTGGTTACGGACGAAGAGGAGGCTTCAGGGGCCGTAGATTCGGGGAACGCGACTTTAACCATGGGTTGGATACGGGGCAACTCGGGACAAGCATGGGTGGCATGACCGGCGACATCTCACAAGGCACAGGGCTTGGCAGGTTGGGGAGGGGTCGGGTCAGTCGTGGTGGTCTTATCTTTTGGTGCCACCTTACGGGCTTTGCGTTTCTTCTCAGGAGCTGTCACGACAGGAGAGGGATCCTGTGGAGGTGCTGGAGGCACAGTAGCAACGGAAGAAGCGAGGGGGACCGGTTGGACCGGTGTCAAAGCCATGTAGGGTTTGGGGTGACCAGGAGGGGTGGCGGCTGGGGGATCAAGGTACCAGACCGGAATGCCCAGGGTCAGGTTAGGAAGGGAGAGGGTGGCCATGACGGGGACAGAATATACTCCGGGAGGGGGAGCCAGGAAGGGGATCTGTCCAGCAGGGTAATGGCCGGGAGGGACGGCTCCGAGATGGTTAAGGCCAGGGGGAACCGAGCCAGGGGGTAAAGGGGTTCAGGGATACCAGCTGTAGGAGGAAGGCCAGAAGGAGGAGGTCCGGTTGGCGGAGAAGTATGGCTAGGAGCGGGTTGCGGAGGGCGAAGGGGCGGTTGCGGACTAGCCGAAGCAGGCCGTTTGAGGGTGGCCTGAGACGATTGCATCATGCAAACATTTGACAAGTTGGGATCAGGGATAGGAGGAGGGGGAAGACAAGGAAAAGTTCCAAGCAGGGAGGAGTCCTTGTAAACGCCGGGGGAGACACTGGTCAGGGAATCGACGGTTTTCTTGTTGGCTACAGAAGAGATGGTGGTCTCAGAGGAGGTCTGAGAGGGAGGCTCATGATATGTCAACTGGTCAATGGTGACTATCTTTCCATTATGGGGGAAAGACATCTTGCGAAAGACCGTGGATGGGACAACAGACATAGCATAGGTGTAGCTCCGCCCCAAAAGAATGTTGTAGTCGAGTGGGGCGTCAATGACTTCGACGTCAACGCAAACAGTCTTACCGGCGAGGGTGATAGGGCAATTACGAAACAAGCCAATGGGATGGGAGGCATGACCGTCCCACGCTCTAAGGGTGATCGTGGAAGGGGCTAGCTCAGGGGATTCGAGTTGCTTCCAAACCGAAGCGGACATCACGCAGGTGGATGCCCCCTCGTCAATGATACACCGGGAAACGATGGCGTTCCGTATCTTGACTGGGATTTGGAAGGCGACGGAAGGAGGGAGGGGAGGGTGATCCGATTGAGTGGCGTCGAAAACAATCATTTGGTCGTCAGCAGGATCTACAGCGCCCACGGCAGATAGTAGAGCCTTCTTTTGGGAAGGGCACGACTGGAGGAGTTCCAGTGTGGAAATGGCCGCTGGTGATTGCGCCAAATCATCTACTATGTTATACGACTGAGCGGCTCGGCTGGAAGCAGCATTTCGGCGTAATGGTCCCTTTGGAATCTTTGGATGAACCTCAACTTTGGGTTTAGGGATGTGTAAGGGGCCACTGGATGTCGAAAGAGGCTCTGTAGAACCTGAAGAGGGAGGCTCAGGCGCAGACGGAGCAGGAGGCTTGGGGTACTGGCGAGACCGAGTTTGAAGGTGAAGATCGACGGAGGGGTTGGGATCGGAATTCATCATAAGGATCTGGTAATCAGAGGAACCAGAAAGGAAAGGGGGGGCAGCTACCTGGTTGTCAGGTGGTTGGGTAGCCATGAATCCTTGCTGAGGGAAAGGATCGGTAAACACAGCTGGCTGGGTAGTGGCCACATTAGGTGGAGCATGAGGGGAGGCGTGCTGTCCGCGCAATGTGGCTTGAGACTCCCACATCTGCCGCATCTGGGGTAAGAGGGGACAATCGTGGGTGTAATGACCATAAACACCGCAACACGAACAGGGCTTGTTGGTGCGAAGCGGCCTGTCCGGCTTGGGCTGACTGCCCGGTTGCTGGTTGCCGGTGCTAGGGTCCACACCGGAATTGGGTCCTCGGGTACCAGGGGCAGATTGGTTTTGGTTGCCTCTCCACCTTCTTTGAGAAGAAGGGGGATTAGTCGCGCCCTGCTATGCAAATACTTGCCCTGGAGGGGGCTGTAGGTGATATTGCTGGGGTTGAGGAGGCAAGGGAGGAGGAAGCGCATATGCTGGAGGAGCTGGCGCACCAGGCTGCGGATAAGGGTAATGGGTAGGGTGGGCAACATTAGGGTAAGCAGGAGGTTGGGCAAAAGGAGGAGGCATGCCGTATCCTGGATACATGTTACCGGGAGGGGGAAAAGTGCTGGAGGAGCTGGCCCCTCCCTGAGGGAGACCATAGCCCATAGGAGGTTGGGCGTACGGATGGGAAAGGGCTCCAACGATACCGTCGGCAGAATGAGATGCCCCCGGGGCGTTAGCGCCACCGGGCCCGGGGATGTCAGGAAGAACGGTATAAACATAACCAGACTGAGCGTAGATCAGGTCATATTTCAAAGCTATTTGGAGGGCGGCTTCTTCAGTTTGAGGAAAATGGGAGGCGACATCTTTGCCGATGGGAGCGGGAAGGGTGCGCAGGAACCAGTCCATGTAAACCCGATCTTCGAAGGGAGGGGCTCGACATAAGCTCCTTCTTCGTCGCCATTCCTGAACATGGGCGGAAAGGCGTTTTGAAGAGGCTTGCTTAAAGGAAGTCAAGAGCTCCGTGCCAGTATCGTATCGGAGGGGGAGCTGGAAGTACGACAAAAAGGCTTGGGCAAGAGTCTCAAAGGTGGTATGGGTAGAGGTGGCTTGTTCAACATACCATTTAGAAGCTTCGCCGGTAAGCGTGCATTGGAACAAACGAAGACGGATGGAGTCATCGGTAATGGAATTGGAGGAACACAACATATGGAAAGATCGGACATGGTTGGTTGGATCTTCTCCATTAAGGCCCTCAAACTTAGGGATGTCTGAGGGGAGCTTGGTTGGCATAGCGGGCCAATTAGCATTGTGGTGAATGGGGTCATTGATCAACTGATGGAAATCGGGGAGGCTGAGGCCTGCAATGTACGGCAGCACAGGGGTGGCCGGGGTAGTTCCTGTGGCGGTTCCGCTAGTAGTAGGGCCGACATTGGGGCCGGGAGAACCGCTAGCGTTAGGCCCTGGACCAGACATGGTGAAGGGGGCAGGAGAACCGGGAGGAGAAGGAGGACCCGAGGAATCAGGGGAGGAGTCGGAGTGCGGACTCGAAGGTGGACTGGCTCGACGGCGGCGGTGCGGAGCAGGTCGATCAACCGGAAACTGAGGGTGAAGGCCAAGAAGTCTCCGGGAAAGGCGCCTTGGGGGCGCAATGATGACAGGAAGAAGGAAACCGACAGGGGCAAAAGGGGACAGAATCAATTACGGTCAAGGGCAGAAAAGGTGTAGTGACAATTGATTTTAGAGTCTTTGCCAGGCGGTGTTTAACCAGGCGCTTCTTCACTTAGGGTCAATGTGTGGCGTGCGTTAATTTTAATTTTTAAACCCTTTTCGTTTTGAGAGCAAGAAAAAATGTGATGCGTAACTGAAAATAAATCTGCATAGAACAATATAGATTGCTGAAAAGACAGAACATTTAACAGCTAACAATGCATCAATCTAACCCAAAGAGGCGGGCCTCTCAAAACTACTCTAAAAGAGGGCAAAAATCAAGTCAAAACACACATAAAAAGAGCTCGACAGATCTAGGGTCAAAAGGGACAGGGATCTGGAGAATGAGGCTGCAGGAAAGGGGTGCAGATCACAGCCAAGAGACAGAGGCAAGGTGGCTGGAAAAGGGAAGGAAATCAGCAAAAACCGGAGGGGGTGAGGCGGAGGCCATCAAAGGAGGTCCAAACAAAATGACAAGAGGTGATTTGAAAGGAAAAAAGGCTTATTTCAATGGATCTGAAAGGGAGGTAACAGATCTGGAAAAGAGGGGGCTGAAGCTCTGAAACCGATGGCTGAAACAGCTAAAACTCTTCCACAAAAAGTGGAGGGTACTAAAGCCCTAAGGGGCTGGGTTCCCACTTAGATGAGTAAAAACAGACGATTCGGTCAAGGCGTCGAGACAAGAGGCCGGGAAGACCTCGACAGAGCCGCAACAGTAATCCCGTAAAAATTGCAAAAAATGCAAGCCGGGAAAAAGGCAAAGGCCGCAGCTTCTCGACCTCGATCCGAGCTCGTGGACCAGGCCGAAAGTGCTACTATCAAGAACCAGTCGCAAAAGTTTAGGGCCAAAAAGTGCGACTCCCCCGTTCCAGCTTGTTCCCAAGGCAACGATTTTCGTAAAAGTTGCCGTCTTAGTCAAGGCCGGTGTCGCTACCCGCGCATATGGTCAAACACACTAAGTTAGAAATTTTAAGTTTTTAGGTTTTATGTGAGAAAAATGACATAAAAGAGGAAAACTAAGCAACTCGAAAAGAAGCCCTAGGGCCTCTAGCCGGATATGCGTACGTTAGAAAACGACAAACACACTTAAGGTCCGTGTGGAGTCGCCATTTGTTAGTATGAATTCTTCGTCGAAGTGTACGAAAAGAACCACTTTAGCTACGCATAACTAATAGCCCTAACAACAATAATGGCTGCAAAACATCTTCAGATCTGCAATTAGTAGTTAAAGTGCTGCAACAAACAGATCTATAAATGTAAAGACATTAAGCAGTAAAGTAAAGAGTTTGCTCCATGCATCCAACAGACAAGACAAGAACACGATTTTTGAATGAATTTTTATATTACAGGGCACCTGGGAGGAAAACAAGAAGGTGTATCCAGATCTCCTCAATGGGATGGGTTCTTTGTAGTCCTCAACACTTCAGATCTAAGCTTTCTCTCTCTTGTAGATGTAGAAAACCCAATGCAGAAAATAGAGCTCAATGGGAGCAAATGGTGAAAATGAGACCAAGTGTATAGATCCAGAGTGATCTAGTAGGCAACAAAAGGTGAGGAATGATGGGGAAAAACCCTCCTATTTATAACAAAATATTGGGTCATTCTAGATCTTGGTCCATGATTAAAATAATGTTAACCAAATCTAGATCCACCTTTTATGGAATATTTTATTATATTTGTTGGAGGGAAAGGGTGTTTGACTTGGGTCAAATCCCTTGATTAGCGAAAAATAAATAAATAAATGATTTATTTATCTTTTTAAGGAAGTGGTTGGAAGATAATCAAATAAATAATGATTTACTTGATTAATAGTGGGTGATTTGGTCATATTTAACAAGGAATATTATCCAAATAAGATTTAAATAACTATTCCTAGAAAATAATAAGATAACTAAGGGTTTATCTCATTAGTTTCTTTGTTTTTGGGTTAAACATGACTGGGAATAATAATTAAATTATGGTTTAATTAATTATTCCATGAGGAAAATCAAACAAATATAGGTTTGTTTAATATTTCCTTTTGGGGTTTCCTGTTTTAACATAGTGAAGGCAGTTTTACTTAGGGTAAAACTGGTCTTACATGGTGTACTTGGGTCCATCTAATGATAATAGGTTAGATGACCAAAAAATGGTGTAACAACATCAAAAACAAATAATTTATGTCCCCTTATCCTATTACATAGTAACCTTGGACTGTGTGTGCACTTTGTTTGACTGTGTTTATGTTGTTGAATGCATTGGTTGAGTGACATAAAAAGAGATCAGTGTTTTTGAATTAGAAAGGCTTTTTGTTTTTCTTTCCTCTGAAAAAGACAAGGCTGTCCTATTGCCTCAAAACACCAAAGCTGGGTGCCCTTACACAAGGAGTCACTTTGACTGTGTTTATCCTTGTGGACTATGTAATTCATTGTGAGTATTGGCTAATTGATGTAAAAAGGCTGGGAAAGGTAGCATTAAGAAGGAACAGGGGTCTTATATCAAAGAAGTGCATTTCACACAGCATGTGAAATCATTGTTGCTTGGTCGAATAGTTAGTAGACAGGAAGGGCATATTTTTGTTTGAAGAAGACATTCCAAAGAACTCTTGAGGCAGTTTGGTGTTGCAGAAGCGCATCCAAGTCAAGATGCCTCCCAACAGGGATTTAAAGCTTCAAAGGAGAATGACGAGGCATTACCAAAAGCTAAATCAGTTTTCCCGTCACAAGTTAAAGACTGCCCAAGGAAAGCTAAATGAGGCTAAAGGGAGCACCCGACACGGAAGGAGAAGAAAAGCACATCAGCACTTGAAATTTTGGCTTCAGTTTTAGAGCATGTTGCCAAGGACCCTTGAGGGTCATGCACACCAATTTTGGGCACATTTTGACAATTTTTAGTTTTTTGGCATTTTTGGATCTTTGGTCAAAAACTCATAAATTAGCCATTCCATTTTGAGGATTTTTCAAAGGAGGAGAATGGTATCATTGGATGCCATAATTTCATGAGCACATCCTCAGCGATTTTCATAACATTTGGAGATCATTTGCCCCTCAAAATGGCGAAAAAGGCTCGCATTTTGCACACTCTGCCCGGTCTATCAGCAGACTGTTATTTTCTGGTTGTTTACACACAGGTGCAGATTTGGAGGACTTCCAGGCATCAGATTGGGGAAATTTCAGTTGCACCAGAAAGTAGACACTCATAGCTTTCCAACGAGCTATCATGAGCCTCTTTTCGACATCAGGAGGCTGCCAAATGTTTCCGGCAAGTCAGGGGACCTTTTTCTGATGTAAATTTGAAATATTTTTGTAATTTTTGAACCTCTAAAATCTGCTTTTTCCAAATGTGCGTTTAGCTATTTTTGCACATGAAAAATTATGCAAAGTCAATTAAATTCCTTTTTTTTAGCATTTTTTAGATATTTTATGAGATATTTTTGTGCCTTGGGCTTTGCAAAGCCTCAAGGACAAGATTAGATATTTTGATTAGGCCAATAGGATGGCAAGTTGAACCATGAGGTTTTCCTCACTTGAGCCTATATATTCCAAAGGATTTCATTGTAAAACAATGCCGAACTTGAGAAGAGAAGCAATATATGGTCATATGAGCTTTGGAGAAAATACTTGTGTTATGCTTTTGGATTGCCTCTTGAATGTTCTTGGATGGATGATGAAGGATTGTTGATGGATTCCATGACATGGTAGAATGGTATAGTGTTTCTTGCTTTGTTGTTGTCTTCTAGTTTTCATTCATGATACATGTTTCTTGCTTGATATAGATCAGTAGAGAACAAAGTTGAGATATGCCCATGGAGGCACCTCAAAATTCCTGAATCTTCATAGCCTTCATGTTTTCTTCTTCCTTAGTTGCATTAAAGAATTCTTAACTGCTCTTTAATAACTTGAGGATATTGTTGCTAGTTTCATTCATAGTTCTATGCATGTTGAGTAGGATGTATGGTGTGCCCTGCTTACCTATGACTGTCCATAGTCCCATCCATGAAACTATCTCTTTGACTGGTTAAGATTATCATTTTGTTTGAACCAAGGAGGCCTAGTCCCGATCTAGCCCTTTTCCTAAAACTATGCAAATCTTGTTGTTCAAAGTGCCCAATAACTTGAAGTACTGTGTTTAGGCGTTCCGGCATATTGTTTTGAGTTGTTAGTCCATCTTATGTGTTTTCCCCAAAGTCTGATAGCCATTTCCCAAAGTTAGAGGGTCTTATACTTCTATGCATGGCTTGAATGTTTGTTTCTATGTATTGATTAGTTTATAGTTACATTTTGTATGATTAAGGGTTTTCCTTACCATGTTTATGTTATCTACTGAACCAGTGATGCTTGAAACTCTTTGTTGTTCACAAACTTGATGTCCATTTACTCCATTTTGCCCAAAGATCCTCTCTACCTTGAATCAAATCGGCCCTTCAACAGCCTTGTATCGTCATCTAATAGCTTTCTTGACCTTTTGACCCCATAGCCCAGTTAATCTACATCTTGTTATCTATTTTATATCTTTGATCAGTTTCATCCCTCACAACTTAAAAAACAAAAATAAAAAACTTACTTAATAACTAGCCTAAAATCAGAACACAATAAGCAAACACACCGATATCTTTTACATATAATAGAGAGAGCCCTCTCTGAGTCCAGGAAGGCTAGGTCCTTGGGCTCCAAAGCTTGGTTTGATGTTACACTATCATTTGGCTTGCCAATCAGCCAAATCACGGGAACCTAACAGGTTCAAAAACAAGGAATTTCACAATGAGGCATGGAGGAAGATGCTCAAAACACCAGGTATGGATATCTCAGTTTTCAAGAAAGGAATTCCTAGTTCAACCTTAAAGAATAAGTGGCGAAATATGTTGTTAATTCTGCAAAAGTTTATAACTTGTGAAGGAAGGTTTGGCACCCTATATGTTTATCATATTCGGCTTATGATGCATTTACTAGATGAAGAAATCAATTTACCCTTTTTCTTACTCCATAGCCTAAAGAGGATGGCTTCTAATGGTCAAAAAAGGGTTAAATTCTTAGAAACCACCTTGTATCACCATGGCCTAGTTAAAATCCTAATTGAGCATCATTTGAGAAAGGTGGGAGACAATTGGGATGAGTTCCTCTTGAGGAATCACTTTGAAGAACCTAAAGAAACTCCATCTGAAGGAAAACTTGCAAGAAGAAGCAGGAGAGGAAAAATTTCCAAATCTGTTGAAATTAAAACTGGTAAATCCATACAAGAACATAGTGAGGAGATTATCTCTAAAAAATTGGCTAAAATTAAGAAACAACTTAAAAAGGAGAAGATAATAAGAAAGTATGCCAAGGAGAGAGGTGAGGGACCATCTCAACTAAGATGAAGCCATAGGCTTAGAGACATATTAAAGAAAACAGGGTTTAAACAAATGGGAATCATAGATATTGAGGATGAAGATACACCAACTGATAGATCTCCTGAGTACCAGTACGAAGAGGATCTTGATAGAGGAACTACAGAGGTAGACCCAATACAACAACAAATCTATAATTATGTTGAGTCATTGGAAAAGAGAGCCTTAGAAAACAGAGGAAGAACTCCTAGCCCACAAGAGTCTTCCATTGAAGTGCTGATAAGGGATAAATATGAACTGTAAGTACTTAATAGGCACATAAAAAATGAAAATGAAATATTAAGGGAACAAGTCAAGCTGAAGAGTAAGATGAACACAACTCTCTCTCTGCAAATGGAAAAATTGTACAAGGCTAGTGAGAAGCTGAAGAAGAAAAATAAAAAGTTGAGCAAGGCAATTATAAACCTGAGATTCAAATTGGTCATAATAGGATGCCACTGAACATCAAGCAAAGCAGAAAAAGGAAGTTAGATGTCCTAGCAGAAGTTTTAGAATACATGGATTAATTGCATGAGGACATGCAAAAGCTTTGCAGTGGGGGTATGTTGAGCCCCAAAGATTTCCTTTTCTTTCACCAAATTTCACTTCATTTCCTTTGTCCTTTATCAATTATAGGCTTAAAATATCAATAGGATTGATTAAAGTCACTTTAAGAATGCATACAATAACTGACTTACTAAACTTTTGTGGTCTTGTTGTTGTAGTGATTTTTGACTAGACTTAGCTACATAATGCAGCCATTCTGTAGCTAGTCGCATATTCCACAGCTATCTTTATGTTCACATAGGTTACAGGTGTCACTTAAAGAAAAAACACATATGGTTGAATTCCAGAACTCACCTACATCATTCATTTCCCTCTACGAAGTCTAAGCAAAAATCCGCAAGTGGTTATGCACGTGGAGGAAACCAAAACTAAGAAGTAGACTTATACCAGGACAAGGACTTTGCAGATGTCTTCAGCAAAGTACGAGGCCTCAATAGCAGTTCTAATTTGATTTTGATTGAAAAATACACCTATCCCTATTTCTTCTCAATGACAGTTATGTATTTTGTTTATAAAAATAACTTGGTGAACCGAGAGATAGTTAGCTAGTTGATGTTTTGTCGTTAAGTTGTCAAAGACTGTAATACTATGTTTTTGAAGCATTTTCCTTTAATGAAAGAAGTACAAATTTAATGCATGATTTGAAGCAATCTTGAGGAGATTCGTGTGCCAATCCGATGGTAGAGGGCCCGTACTATCCGAAAGGATTTGTGCATATTTTTTTAGATAAGTAACTTTAGCTCTGTTTCGTTCTTAATTTAGGCAGTTTTCTGAACTTCATGTTTTATGCTTACTTACATCGAATAGTGTAGTCAATCTTGTTCTCATGAATTGTTCCAAAATATCACTAACACTGAATGAGATAGAGCTATAGTATTTCGAAGGTTAATTGCGTATTAGTTCAGTTCTGTTCATTGCATTTCAAGTTTTATTAGCTAGTTGTATTCTAGTTATGTTAAATTTGACTTAAAGGCCTTCATTATTTACAAACTGCTCTTGTTCTTAGTCTCTTCTAACAAATTATTATCATATGGAAAAGAATTAGTAATATCATTTTGAGGTCTTGACTGTTTTACAATTTCTCATAATTTTACAAACAACCTTTTTCCCAAGCTATTCCAAGAGATCTCTAACCCTTGAATGAGGCTTAATAGTAACATTTTGAGTTGCAGAATGGGTTGATTTTAGTGTCATAAGTTAAATTAGCATAGAGTTCCTTACTATGTTGCAGATAATATTTTCTCAACGTGTTCCAAAAAATTTCTAACCATGGATGAGATTTTCTCTGTGATATTGTAAGTTGTTTACTTAAAAGAACCTCATTGCATCAAACTTATCCTTTTCTCAAGTTGTTCCAACATACCTCTAACGAAATGAATTGGACTGAGTTAATGTTATGAGTTAATTTCCTTGTCAATATTTGCAATTGGTGAATTAGCATTTTCTATTCTTAGGTGCCATACATAGTTTAGAGTAGATTTTGCTCTGTTTTAGTGTGACCAATAATTTCTCTTTGCCAAAAATTTAGTTCTTTTCCTCTTAGCACAAAAACACAAAACCAAAAACACTAGAAAAACACTAAACACAACGAAGTAGGAAGAAGATACCTAGGCACATATAGTGCACTTCATTTCAACAGTTTACTAGACCTGGTTGACAATTTATAACATCAATTTAAGAACACTAAGTTGAGAAGACAGATATCATCACAGGATCCCCTTCTTCAACTATAAAAGATCCTCCTGAAACTCACAGTAAATAGAGTTGGCTCAAGACGCTGCTGGGCTGTTATGAAAACAACTCCAAAAATAGAAGAAAAGAGATATCGACGCCTTAGAAATAATCCACTTCGAGGGGGAAACGTTCTTTACATTACATAAATGAATAATTCTTGGATGATACAAATGACAAAACCTCCTTCTATATATAGGAGTCCATGGGGTCACAATATAATCCTAGACGACCTAACAATAATAATGTAAGGGCACAACAATAACAATATTGGAGTTACAAGGGTACAACAATAACAATAAGGGGGCTATAATAACAAGAATAAGGGACTACACTAGTAATTAAGGGACCTAACATGCCCCTCTCCTTCAAAAAATTGTTGTCCTCTATGCTTAAGTAGCTCTAGGTGCTTCTGTATAAAATTCCCACCCCCTATATAGAATCCTCAGTGGGTAAGTTCTTCCACTTGACGAGATACTCTGAAATTGATCGATTTCGCAGCTGTCGAGTTCTTATTTCTGTGCCTGCTTCAGGTTCCAATATGATTTTTCCTTCTTCATCAAGTTCTGGGAATATTGTTTGAACTGGAAGTTTTTCACCTATAACCTTCTTTAAGCATGAAACATGGAAAACTGGATGCACTCGCGATGAAGTAGGAAGCTCCAATTTATATGCCATAGTACCAATATTTTGCAACACCTTGTAAGGACCATAGTACTTTGGTGATAATTTATTATCTTTCGTAGATTTCTTGAGGGAAATTTGTTTTTATGGTTGTAGCTGTAAAAATACCGAGTCTCCTACATCAAAACTTCTCTCGCTGCGATGTTGATTTGCCTGTTGTTTCATTCGATTTTGTGCCAAATTTAGGTTATCCTTTAAGAGTTGGAGAACTTGTTGATGCTCAATGTGATATTCCACTACTTGAACCTTAGAATTTTCTCTTAAAGATGATGTGATGGACAATGGATGATATCCATAAAGTGCCATAAATGGGGTCATTTTTGTTGCATATTGGAAGGAAGTCTTATACCACCATTCAGCGAGAGGTAACCACTTGATCCATTGTGTTTGTTTATCAAATACAAAACAACGAAGATATACTTCCAAACATTTATTCACTATCTCAGTTTGACCATCGGATTAAGGATGATAAGATGAGCTATGAGCTAGCTGAGTACCCAAACAAGAAAATAATTCTGTCAAAAAATTTCCAGTAAAAATGGGATCTTTGTCGCTTACAAGAATCTTTGGGTTTCCATGTAGCTTTTGAATTGTTTCCATAAATGTAGTAGCAACTGTACTTGATTTAAATGGATGAGATAATGCATAAAAGTTTGCATACTTGGTAAGTCTATCAATTACCACCATTATGACACTCTTTCCTTCGGACTTGGGTAAATCTGTGATAAAATCCATTGAAATCTCCTCCCAATTTTGACTTGGAATGGATAAAGGTTGTAGAAGATCTGAGTTCTTAATTGTCTCAACTTTATTTTTTTGGAAAAACAAAAATTCCACCACAAAATTTTGAATATCAGATTTAAGGCCATCCCAAAAAAATTATTTTCTTCACCTTGTGGTAAGTTTTTAAAAATACTGAGTGTCCTCCTAAAGGAGAAGCGTGCAATTCCAAAATAATATTTTGTTTTAGTTGAGAATTCTTACAAAGATATAAGCTATCTTTGTACCATAGGGAATCATTTTTCCAACTAAATGTATCAAATATACTAGGATCTTGCTACAACATTTGAATGAGTGTCCACACCTATTCATCCTTTTTCATTCATCCCTTGCTTTGATTATCCAATCTGGTTGGATAATAGAAATGGCACAAATCAATGCTTCCACCTCTTCATTCTTTCTTGAGAGTGCATCTGCAACAAAAATTAGCTTCCCTTTTTTGTAGATGATTTCAAAGTCATAGCCCAAGATCTTTGTGACCCATTTTTGCTGCTCTTCTGAAGATAGTCTTTGTTCCAAAGTGTTTAAGACTATCATGATTATTTTTTACCTTGAAGTGTCTTCTCATTAGGTAAGGTTGCCATTTCTTTAGTGCATGTAGTATTGCTAACATTTCCTTCTCATAAATAGCTTTATGTAAATACTTTCCTTTGATTGGATGACTTTTAAAAGAAATGGGTCTTCCTTCTTGCATTAAAACAACACCAATTCCATTTCTCGAGGCATTACATTCCACAATAAGGTTTTTGTGAAGTCTGGCGTAGCTAAGACCAGTGCTAGGCACATCGCCTCTTTAAGATGTTCAAAGGCCTTAGTTGCTTCAGGATTCCATGAAAATGCATCTTTCTTCAATAATGTTGTTAGAGGTGTTGCTATTCTCCCATAATTCTTAACAAACTTGGGATAATACCCTGTTAACCTGAGAAATCCTCTCAGCTGCTTTATGGTTGTGGGGACTTTCCATTGCTTAATGGATTTAATTTTGTTAAGGTCTACCTTAGCAGCCTCGTGAGATACAATATGACCCAGATATTCCACCTCTTGTAATAAAAAGAAAAATTTGGATGTTTTTGCATATAATTGTTTCTCCTCCAATAGTTTGAGCACCATGTCAACATGTTGAACATGATCCTTCCAAGACTTGTTGTAGATTAGTATATCATCAAAAAATACTAGCACACATTTTCTAAGTAAGGGTTTGAAAATGGAATTCATCAACCCTTTAAATGTATAAGGTGCATTGGTAAGGCCAAAAGGCATGACCAAAAATTCATAATGACCCTCATTAGTTCGAAATGTTGTTTTGGAATATCTTCAGCCTTCATTATAATTTGATGATATCCTGAACTAAGATCCAACTTGGTAAAATAAATTGCTCCATGTAATTCATCCAATAATTCATCAATCACAGGAATGGGAAATTTATCTTTAATAGTGAGCTTATTGAGCTCCCTATAATCTAGACACTTGTGCCATGATCCATCCTTCTTGTGCATCAATACTACTGGAGCAGAGAAAGAAATTTGACTAGGTTGAATTATACTAGCCTCTAACATTTCTGCAATCATACATTAAATTTCTCTCTTTTGGACATAAGGATATCTATAAGGCCTGATGTTTGCAGGAGCACTTCCTAGAATCAAATAAATAGCATGATCATGATCACGTATAGGTGGGAGTCCTTTGGGAGTTTCAAACACCTTGGAATGATTGTCCAAGACTTTTTGGAGATATGGAGAAATATATGATATTGATGTTAGAGCTTATTATATTTCAGAAGCTTTGTCATGACATTAGAGCTTATTATATTTCTCGGCTTCCCCGTGATACCTCGTAATTTGACTTCCTTTCCTTCTGAAAAAATTTCAAGAAAATTTCTTGAAAATTAAAAGCTACCGTCCCCAAAGATTGTAACCATTGTACTCCTAGTACAACATCAACACCTCCCATTGGAATGGAAAGCATTGGACTATTCAATACATACTACCCCATGGTTAGCTTGATATTATGACATTTTCCAGAGAAATTTATAGTTCCTTCATTTGCAACCATCACTTGACATTCTAGTGCTAGGTATAGGAAACAATTCAATTCCTTCGCTACCTTACAATGAATAAAATTATGGGTACTACCCGAATCAATCAACACTATTACCTTTTTCTTCTTGATATGTCCTTCTATCTTGAGAGTTTGAGGAATGGTAATTCCTGCCAATGCATTACATGATATGGTCGGACTCATTTCTTCTTCTTCTAGAGTTGGTTCCTGGTGTATATCCTATTCTTTTGAAGTTTCTTGTTCATTTTATTCCTCTTATTCAATCTATGTAAAATAATTTCTTCTCAACACAGTTATTACCTTTGGTGTATTTTCTATCACAACTGTAGCAAAGCCCTTTTGCTATTTTTTCTTCCAATTGTTGTGGTGTCAACCTTGTAGGTTGTGGAAGTCTAGGAGTAGCAACACTTCCATCTTTATAGATGTGAGTGGTAGGCTTCCTTGTTTCCATAATTTTACATTTTTCTTGCCAACCTGAATGCCTTCTCCAATGAATCAGGTTCCCAAACGCGAACCTCGGGTTGGATGTTATCCTTTAAAGTCCCTATGAAGACATCAATCATATGTTCCTCTGGAATATCAGTTACCCTTATATTCAATTTTTTGAAGTCCTCAATGTGCTCCACCACTAAACCCTTTTTTTTAGATTTATTAATTGGATAAAAAAGGTGTTTCTCTTTGTATCCTCATAATGTGCTATCATTTCCTCTGCAAAAATTGACCAAGTGAAATTTTTTTTTACAGGAGCAAAGCCATCGATACCATACAAATTTATTTTGTTCTAAATATAAAGTTGCAATGCATACCTTTTGTGTGTTTTGCACATTATTGCGATCAAAATATTGCTCCATATTTAGTATCCATGTTATGGGATCCTTACCATCAAACTTCCTCATATCGATCTTTGGAATATGGTGGGTCTTCCATCCAACATTATAGTTTATGAAATCACGATTGACATTTATTTTTTTCTCATCATGAGTTTCCTCTACAATATTTTCGCCATTAGGAAAAATTTCTTGTATCAACTTTGTCAAACCTGCCATGTATGCTTTTAGATCATTCTTCATGTTTCCCATTTTTTCATTGATCTTAGCTTCCACGTCATCCATCTTAGCTTTCATGCTAGCTTCCATGCCAACTTTCATGCCATTCATCTTAGCTTCCATGCCATTTTTCAAACCATCCATATTAGCTTCCATGCCTTTATTCAAACCATCCATCTTAGCTTCCACGCCTTTCTTCAAAACTTCCATTTGAATTTTTTTTGCTCTTTGCGAGAGCGAAATTTGGTGCACTTGCTCATGTAATTTTGATATGTCATGTTGCACTTCTTTGTCTTCATGAGTCATAATAGATCCTTCTAAAGGCTTAATGGGTGTTGAATTATTTTTAGGGGGAATTTTTGAACCCAATACTAATATCTAATCTACAATATTCCCTTGGAATCAATTCAAACTGATTCTTCAAACAAGGCTTATGCAATTAAAAAAAAATACACACCTTTTTCTTGATTTTGATGAGCTCGATATTGAAACTGGATTATCTATGTGATTTCAGATCTTCAATATCTAAAATTCGGTCTTGTAGTAGGCATGTGAATCTTCTTTCAAATGCCATAGGTCTGACCTGATTTCGATTCTTCAAGGAAAAATTATGCCCAATCTCCCACAATGACCTAATTATGGACTGGTTCAGTAGATCTAACTTGTACGATGTGCCACGTGTCACTGTTTCCTCCTCCGGCTCTAAAATTGATAAACATGAAACTACAGTCTATGTAATTGCAGCCTCTTTTTACAGAATTCCAATTCGATGCTCAGAGAGAGAGTTATGACAATTTTCCCACGGTCACCTCTTTAAGATGAAATTTGGGAGCTTGAAATAACCCTAACTTCTACATATCATATCTCCAAAAATGTTGCGGACCAAGATCTAAAATTTTTACATGACGTTCCTTAGGATTTCTGCTTTGCGTGATAAAAATTTCAGCTTTTGAACATCCGTAGAAAAAAAGTTATAGCGAAAATTCCACGATGACCTGTTTGGAGAAACGAAACCCTAGAATCCCAAAGCTCTGATACCAAATGTTATGAAAAAAACTACAAAAATACAAGAAAAGAGAGATCAACGCCTTAGAAATAAGCCATTTCGAGGGGGAAAACTCCTTTACATTACACAAATGAACAATTCTTGGATGATGCAAATGACAAAACCTCCTTCTATATATAGGAGTCCATGAGGTCACAATATAATCCTAGCCGACCTAACAATAATAATATAAGGGCACAATTATAACAATATTGGGGTTACAGGGGTACAACAATAACAATAATGGGGCTACACTAACAACAATAAGGGAATACACTAGTAATAGGGACCGAACATGAGCCCAACATATTTTCAAAGTACAAGGCTATTAAGAAAAGAAATGAAATGCGGAAGGCCTCCACATATTCACAATTTTGGAAGCAGACTGTAACATCACAACATAGGTTGCTTTCATCCTTTGATACTGAGAAGGGTAAAATGCAGATTTCCTTCCTGGAAGCCAAAGTACCACCTCCAAGGACATCAACAGATTATGAAGAGCATATTTTTCATTTGATGGCAAGCAAGTCCATCCCATTAATCAACTGGAAATGCATAAGAAATCTAGTGGAATGATGTATTCTTCACTAACAAATGTTACCATGTCATCTTCAAGGTTGCATGCCTTAGTGAATAATCCGCAGAATCAGCTCAAATTAGAAGGGATTTCATCCTTAGCCAAAGACACCAAAATTAAGTCCTTGGAGGACATAATGATCAAATTGGGATACAATCCCAATGATGTGAAGGTTACAGAGGATATAATAAAGAGGAAAAATGTTGATATTGTAGCATTAAGAAAAGAGTTGAAGCTTTCTGCCATTGAAGACCCTCAGACCAAGGAATTTGGAGAAATGGAGAAGATGAAATAAGAGATGTTTAAGATTATTATTGAGCAGAATAGTTAGATTATGGATATGGAGGTAGAGTTAGAGAAACTGCTCAAAGAAAAAGAGCAGACAACACAATTAGCCATAGTCCCTCTTAAAGTAGTTCCCATTGCAGTGGCTACAACACTAAGTGCATCCATATCGACATCTGAACCAACACAGACATCAAATGAATTAGTCAAAGATATGGACAACCTGAATCTCCACCAGCAAGAGATTGCAAGATTGTAAGCTCCATTAAAAATAACGTCAAAACAAAAGCTAAAGATTGGTAACTCTTATGTTGCAGAATTACAGAAAATCCATCAACTAACATTAAAGGTTCAGCAGTTGCAGAGTGAGTCAGTAATGGCCCATACTCTCTCCCATGCCAGAGAAAACATATGGACAGAAATAAATGAGTCCATCACACATCTATGACCTTCCATTCAAATTTCATTTGAGCAGCAGGAGCTGATACAAAGGTCAACCGAGATAATAAAACACATAAAGACAAGTTTGGGACAGAAGCCTGGGGAAGCTACAACTATTTTGAAGCTCTTAAATTCTAAAAACAGAGTGGAATTAGAAGAGTTTGGGATCCAAGACAGAACAAAGGTAATTCTAGAAGTCAAGAAAATGCACACCAAAAGAAGCCTCATGCTGCAACTTGAGAATACATGCCAGAATTTGGATATTAGTATTAAGAAATTCCATAAAAATATGCAGGTGTTGAATATGAAAGGTCTACCAAGATTGGTGAATGAAGGAGAAAATCTAATCAATTTAAATGACTACCAAGAAAATCTGGAGAAAATTTCCCAAGACACATCCAGATTTTCAAGCATCAAAGGCCATCTCACAGGGAAGGCCTTCATGGAGGCTTTATATTTTGATTTATTTATCAATCATGAGGTGAGGCATTTGTTCATCAAAAAACCCACTTTCCAGAAATA
Organism: Pinus albicaulis; assembly: GCA_034641835.2. NCBI lineage: Eukaryota > Viridiplantae > Streptophyta > Pinopsida > Pinales > Pinaceae > Pinus > Pinus albicaulis. Next base: position 41,758,621 of record CM076576.1, read on the forward strand.
CATAGAGGTTGATGAAGTCTACAAAAAAACTAATTAAATTTTCCATTCCAACCAAAGATAGATGGGAGAAATTATGTGAGTTACTGGAGTAAAATCATTATTTTTCATCTCAGACAGGACAACAATTTCGCAACAGGATTCCATACACAGTTAACAAAAATAACCTCGAGAATAGTGCCAACAAGCCAAGCTATTCAGAAAATTCCTATAATTATGTGCTATTTTTGTAATTATGTTCTAGATATTTTAGGAATTCTATCTTGTTCCTTACATCAAGATATTTTGTAATAATTTTGTATAAGTACTTCAGAATTCGAAGTACTATTGTTGGGATTTTACTTGGAGAAAAGGAAATACATTTTAAAGTAACTCAAGGAGTCTTTTGATCAGATTTTAAAGTAATACAACTATCATTATAGGATTATTGTGTCATGTGCATTGGTGAAGTGTATCTCCCATTGTTTATTTTTTTATTTTCCATTATTCTTATCCTTTCCATATTCTGAATTATTCTGAGTAGATGAATTGAAGAAATTGTTTAAATGATTACTATGTTTCTGGCTAAGAATAATTTTCATGTTTTCTACTGAAGGTTAAATACATAATTCTTAATTGCTTTGTATTTAATTGAATTTATTAATATACTTCTTTCATTCACTCATAAAATTTAAAGGATCCAGTAACTATGTCTACCCTGCCCTCTAAGATTACTTGGTTAGCTCTGTTTGATCAATTAGAATCCGTTGAATCCAATGCCCAATGCTTTACTATCCCTGTCCCCAACCCCACAAAAATTCAAAAAATCCAAAACCTAAACTTGATATCTAGCCTAATATCTTAATTTTAACAAAGCAAGCAAAGATAAATTATAAAGAGAGATCCCTCTCTAAAGTGGGAAGGGATAGATTCATAGTTTCTAAAGTGGTCTAAGGTTACCTCTGTGATTTACTTTGCAACCTCAAAATTACAAAGTGATAACACCCTGATGACCATAGTAGGGAAGAACAAATATTGATTTCAAAAATTCATTTCCCTAGTTCATAACTTTATTTCAATAAAATAAAAGAGTTAAAATTTTAGAAATAAATGCTCAGAGGTTGTAAACTTTGTACATAGTTAAATTGTGTGTGTAATACTATTTAGATTTGGCTCCTAAAAGAATTCACACTAGATCACATCCAAATCTAGAACCTCCAAATATTTTAGATAATCCTGAGAAAATAATTAGGAAGAGAAGTTTAGATGAGAGTCAAGGAAGTAGTAGTCCACCACCAAGGGAAAAATCTCTCCCAGAGAGTTTTGTCACTATACAAGATATTTAGTTTGATCTACCATTTGAACATAGCCTGTTTAGAACCAAGTTTGAAAGTTTTGTGGATGAGACAATGTTTGATCAATATGTATTTCAACCTTATTCATCTTAAGGTCAATATATAGAACCAAATTTTGATCAGAAAACACTCCAACACTTAGACAAGTTACAATAGTTAGTATCAGACCTTAATCTAGCTATCCACGAGGCTTATATCCAACAATCCGTTGAAATTTCTGCCTTGACAATTTCAGCATCTTCTGCTACTTCTCAATCTGTTAATCCTATATCAACTAGTCCCACTTCTTCAATAATATTCAGTGCTTCTCCAATAGTATTACAATAAAAAATCCAACCTATTGTGGGAAATCCTACACCTACACCCCTCATAAGTTCATCTATTGTTCAACCCCCTATACCAATCATGGAAGCTAGGTATGCTCCCCTCGTTTTGGCTGATCCTTTACATAATATGCCACAAGACTATCAAACAAGGATTCCTAAGTTTGATGGTACTAGACCCATCATTGCACAACAATATGTTGACAAAATTAATCATTATTTTGATCTTCAGGAGGTAGATGAGGAATATGTAAAAATGAGAATTTTTGCTCAAAGCTTAAATGGGGTAGTTAGGAAATGGTTTAAATCATTACCAACAGCTACCATAAATGATCTTACTGCCTTCCATCGATATTTTCTCAATAGTTGGGAAATCAAGAAAAATTCTCTTCAGTTTTTAGCAGATTATGAAAATGTTAGGAGACATCTTGGGGAAGTGTGCAAGATTATTGCACTAGATTTAATAACATTTATAACGCTTTCTCAACAAACATTAAACCTCCCCAAGGATTAGCCTTGATTATGTTTCCAGATGGTTTTGATGTCGATATGTCTTATCAGCTTAGGGAAAGAAACCCTACTACCTTGGAAGAAATGTAGAGAGATGTTGTAAGTGTGGAAGCTAATCTATTAACTAGGAGAGCTAGACTTCAATCAGAAATGAGAGTAACCATAAAAGAAGAACCATTTTCTTATTCTTCTAATAAAAAAAATAGATAACCTGGTCAAAACCATGGAAAGAAAGATGGAAAAAATAAGCATAATGGATAGGGCCCCCGTAGAGAAAATCAATCTAGTCGTCAGATTAGAAATCCTAACTTTAGGAGAAACCCACCCTAAATCAAACAAAGAGAACAATATGGTCCAGATCAAAAGATCAAACCACCATTTCAAGAAAACTATGCAAATGAAGAGGGAGAACTAATTGAATACCTTGATGAAAATAAAATAAATTTAATGGGAGTAAATGATAGTGAATCCATTTTCTTAACTCAAGAAGAACAATATATCTTCTTGCTCTCACAAACTGAAGTAAATTATGAGGAATTAGAATATTACAAACAAGGTTTTGAAAATGCAATAATGGAAGTCCATAAACAATACAACATGAGGAGTATGAAAACAACCGATAATCCTACTAAAAAGACTGTTGATACTCCAAATTAAAAGACAAATGAAACCCTTGCTAAGAAAAATCCTGACACTTCGCCCAAAAAGAGTACAGATACTCCTGCCAGGAAAGTATTGGATACTACTTCTAAAACAACCCAAGCTAATAATAAAAATCAAACATCATAATTGGCCAAAATCAAAATACCTATTCCACTAACATAACTCATGCACAAGAATGCTTACAGATATCAAGTAATGAAAGCTTTGAAGACAGAGGAAGGAGTAGACACAATAAATTTAACTGATGATAAACCAGAATTACTCTTCAGGCTTGAAGTTGATGAAAAACATCAGGAGGGGAGTGTACCTCCATTTTATGTCAGTTTAAACATTCATGATAAAAATATACAAAATGCAATACTTGACTCAGGTGCTTCACAAAACCTCATGCCCAAGTCTATTATGGAAAATTTAGGACTTGTTATCACTAGACCATACAAAGAATTGTATTCTTTTGATTCAAGTAAAGTAAAATGCCTTGGTCTTATTAAGGATTTATGTTTCACTTTAGCCCAAATACAAACCAATAGTATGGTAATGGGTATTATTGTTGTTGACATACCTTCTAAATATGGCACGTTGTTGTATCACTCATGGGGAGCTGAACTACAAGGTACCCTTCATATGGATATGACCTATGCTACCATTCCAGTGTTTGGTCAGCAAAATAGATTATAGGGAAAAATTGATGAAGTTCATGGTAAGTAGTCAGGACAGACCCAACAACTATCATTTATACTCAGTCCATTCATATCTTGACTCTTTTATCTTGTACAATGATGGAGGTATGGAAGAACAAAGTTCCAATTTAAAAACAGATTTATGAGAAATCAAAGAGATCAAAACAGACATTGTCAAACATGATGAAGAAAATGAAACTTTATCTAACATGGATTTTGATGGAGCTATAAGTACTGAAGCATATGGAGTAGGTGCATGGATTTAAAATCCACAAACTAATAAATCTAAAGGTCATTCATATAAGCTGAATTTTCAATGTACCAACAACATAGATGAATATGAAGGCTTAATCTTAGGATTGAAACTTTTGAAAAGGTTGGGTGCCAAAAGGATTTCAGTACATGGTGATTTCGAACTCATAATCAAATAAATCAAAGGGGAATATTCATCCAAACATCCAAGGTTAAGGGCTTATAGGAATTTTGTTCTATATTTCCTTGAACATTGTGTTGAATATGAGTTATCTATAATTCTAAGAGGTCAAAATATGCTAGCTGGTGGTCTAGCTGTTGCAACTAGTACCTTCAAAATTCCATACCATCTAAGTCACAAGTACATAGTTGAAGTAAAGAATATACCATCTATCCCAGATAACGTTAGATAATGGAAAGTCTTTGGAAACAATGAACAAATTGAAATTTTGTTGCAGTCAAAAGGTGAATTCGACTGTGCTAATGTAGACATAGATAATGATGTAAATAAAAAGGTAGAAATGCTTGTAACTAATGATGAACTGAATGAATTGAATAAATACCAAGAAGATTTAGAAAAATTTCAGTTAAAGGATACCGCTTTTCCTATAGGGTTAGTTCCCTTAGAAGAGCTATTTGATGTGGCTAAGAAACCCAAAATTGAACCCACTAGAGCCAAGGTGCAAGATTGTAACATAGGAATTGAAGAAGAGGAAAAAATATTTAAATTGTCCAAATATTTACCTCCTGTGAAAAATAAGAAGTACATAGATCTTTTTAAAGAATTCATAGATATATTTTCTTAGATATACAACACAAAATTCTTATATAAAAAGACCATAAACATTTCAAACATAAGCTTAGGATAATTAATCCAATGCTCTTTCCCCTAGTTGAAAAAGAAGTGAAAAAGCTATATGATGCCAAAATCATTGTACCATTGAGGTACTCTGACTGGGTATAAACTTAGTCCCTAATAGGAAAAAGACTGGGGAAATCAAACTATGTGTTGATTTCAAAAATCTTAAAAAGACTTCCTTGAAATAAAACTATCCTTTGCATAAGATGGACCATATCCTACAAAAAGTAGTTAGATCTATGAGAATTTCCTTGTTAGATGGGTTTTTAGGTTATAATCAGGTTTGAGTGCATCCAGATGACCAAGAGAAAATAACTTTCACTGCCCCTTGGGGCACTTTCATGTATGTGAAAATTCCTTTCGGTCTAATGAATGTTGGAGCTACATTCCAAAGATTAATGTATATTGCCTTTGCTGATGAAATAGGTAGATTTATAGTCATTTATCTTGATGATATCATTGTCTTTTCAAAGAAAGATGAAGATTATTTACTTCACTTAAGGAGAGTTTTTGAAAAATGCAAAAAATCTGTTATATCTCTTAACCCTAAGAAAACATTGTTTGGTTTAGAGGAAGGAAAACTGCTAGGACACATTATCTCAAAATATGGCATAAGAATTGAAACTAGCAGAATGGAAGCAATATTTAAAATAGACCCCCCCTAGGAATAAAAAAGAAGTCCAATCCTTCATTGGAAAAATTAACTTCCTTCGGAGATTTATCCCAAACTTGGTTCAAATTCTAAAAGCAATCACTGATATGTTAAAGAAAGACTGAAATTAAATGGCTTAATGATGCAAGGGATTATTTTATTAAAGTTAAAAAGGCATTAACATTTGCACCAATTATAATAAGCCTTGATTTTACTAAATATTTCATGATATTTTCTTTTGCATCTGATCATACCATAGTATTTGTTTTATTGTGGAAGAATTTTGAAGGTCATGAACAATCAATTGCCTTTTTGAGCAGAGCATTGAGAGATGCATCAATGAAAGACAATATTATGGAAAAACATGCATTTGCATTCATTAAAGTGTTGAAATATTTTAGAGTTTATATTTTTCACTCACATATAATTGCTTTTGTTCCAAGTGCAGTGGTTAAAGACATTATAACTCAAACAGATCCATATGACATAAGGGGAAAGTGGATTGTTGTCATTATGGAATATGACATTGAAATCAGACCAACCAAGCTCATTAAAGGAAAAGGCTTAGCAAAACTCATGGCAGAATCCAATTGTAATGTGTTAGACATCAATTTCATTACAGAATTAGATGAACAGGAAGATCAGGTGACTCCACCAATCTTAGAAGCCTTTAGCACATTACCATGGTATTTAGACATATTTTTTGTCTTACAGAACTTATATGCTCCTCCTAGTTTAACTAAAACCAAAGAAATATTTCATAAAATGAAATCCATGAGGTTTTGTATTCTTGATAATAATTTATATTGGAAAGATGCTAGAGGGATATTAATAAATTTTTTTCTAAAATATGAAGTAGACAGGGTTCTGAAATAATTCCATCAAGGAGACTTTGGTGGCAATTTATACTAGAAATCTACAACAAACAAAATCCTTAGAGCTAGTTTTTATTGGCCAACTATGTTCTTTGACGTGCATATAAAGGTCACCTCTTTTCATCAATTCCAAATATTTGAAGGTAAAAGAAAAATATTTCCTCTACCCTTAAAGCCCATTTCAATAGAATTCCCTTTTCAACAATGGGGTTTAGACTTCATTGGTGAAATTCACCCTAGCTCCTTAGGGCAACACAAATGGATTTTGACAACAACATACTACTTTACTAAATGGATAGAAGCCATACCCACTAGATAAGCCACTGATTCTGTTATCATTCAATTTTTGGAAGGAAATATATTGTCTAGGTTTGGTTGCCCCCATAAAATTATAACTGACAATGTTGCTACTTTCAAATCCAAGAAAATGATAGATTTTTGTGACAAATATCAGATTAAGTTGGGTCAATCTACTGCTTACTACCCTCAGGGTAATGGGTTATATGACTCCTCTAACAAAATTTTGGTGAATATTATTAAAAGGTTACTGCAGGAGAATAAGAAGTCATGGCATAGAAAAATAATCTATGAACTGTGGGCTAACCGAGTTACTACCAAGAAGTCCATTGGAATGTCACCATTCCAGATTGTGTATGGAACAGATAGAATTTTCCCAGCTTCTTTCGGAATTCTAGTGCTCAAACTTGTTAGGAAACACAGGTGGAGACCAATGATATGAAAAGGAGAATAAACCAGACTACTCAATTACAACAATCAAGGGAAGAAGTCTATCAAAAAACTCAGGTCATTCAATAAAACATCAAAAGGATTTATGATAGAAGAACTAAAGTAGATGAATTTCAAATCAATGATATTGTGTTAAAATGGGATTCCAGAAATGAGGATAAGGGAAAGAATGGAAATTTTGATATCTTATGGAAAGGGCCAATTAAGATTGAAGCATTAAGGGGAAACAATGCATTCCTATTGAAAAATATGAATGGAGATGAGCTGTCAGTTGGACCAATAAATGGTAGACATTTGAAACATTATTTTATGCACAATTAAAGAAATTCATTCATGTTGTATAGTATCATTTTGTTTTATATTGCAAGAGTCCAGGTGATTTTTACTAGAAGTTGAAGCCTGTGGACAAGGCCCTAAGATTCTACTGGTATGATACCATAGGTATAGTTAAGATACAAGTATAACAGTTCATCTGAAAAGTCTGAGAAACTGATAATGGATAAGGCACTGGTCTACATATTTAGAGATCTGTGATTCTTTGCTGCCACACAGGGGGGTTAGCATCCCCAGTTGGAGCCACTGTTAGGGACCTATATTTCATAGGATGAGTTGTATATTTATACCTTATGATTTTTTTTTTTTGAAATGTGAATAATGTTTCATCTTTCCATTTTATTTCAAAAGAAACAATAAATAAAGACAAAGAAATTAAAAATAAAAATAAAATTGTAGGGGACACAAAAAATATAGAAAAAAGAAAAGGAAATAAAGGAAAAATACAAAAATAAATGAAAAAGAAAAGACAAAAAGAAAAATTATATGAGAAATGTCCCCGTAGGTGAGCTAGTCAAAATGCCACCAGAAAAATAAAAAAGTGTATCAAGAGTTTCATTTACAAAGGTTGGAAATAAGTGTGCAACTTGTTTAAATGCCACTTATAATTGATTGTTATTTTGTTAAATAGGTTAGGTTAGGATAATAATTCAACCATCTAATTTAATCTTGGTTGGAATAGTTAGTTAGATCAAATAAAATAGGGTTTCCAACTTAAATGTGCTCTTAGATTATTTAAAATAGTTTAAAGTTAGTTTAGTGCTAAAAAGCATTAAGTTAGGCCTAATTATTGTTAGAGCGCATGTAATAAAAAGCAGGGATTATGAAATATTTTATAAAGTTGAAAGTTTGGATATAAATGATGGTCCAATCAACCTCCAAATCCAGGTAATTCAATCTTTTATTCATTTCCTCCTAATCTACAGTTTACTGATGGCCGCAAAAGGAAAATCCCCTAAGAATAAATGGAAGAAACTCGATGAGAACCTGATGTTTCCCCCTCCCATTGACTTGGACCACTTGCCTCTTGTTGATATGAAATGTAAAATTATGGACACCAAATGTGCATTCAACTTTCTCGAACTTCACAGTTGGTTATAACAAAAATACCTTGACCAAAAAGATGAGCTAAGATTATGGGAGTCTTCCCTTCCACAGTTTATGTTTCCCCAAACTCACTTATTCTCGGAACTTATTTCCTGGTGTCATACTAGCTATGTACCATCTTAGAGAGCCATAGTAATACATTGGGAATCCTTGGTAAGAAGGAACTCAACATAATTTTCCTTCATCACAGAGTATGTAGATTATTTCCTGTACACAATAGTTTTCCTCCTAAACAGTGAATTGGAGCCCTGAATAGGGGCAGATGTTCAGAATATTTTTCACTTAAGTGATCAAGTAAATACATGCGGCCGATATTTATACCAGAATTATACAGAAATCAGGGTGTATGGGTGTGAATTTCCACCCTATAATCTACCAAAGTATGTACCTATGAAAATTTTATCATTATGGTAAATAAGAAAGATCATCCATATGGATGACATGCACTTTGTGGTTGCCAAGAAGAAAGCACAATTTAATATTAAAGCACATGTTGGGCCCTTTTTCTGCAATGCGAGAAAAACTGGAAGAGAAGTTGATTTGTAGCTTAAAAAAATGAATTTCAAGCTAAGTTTCACATGGTCCTATGACCCTTTGGTTTAATTTCAAAGTTGAGGGTGGAGCAGAAAACAACGCCATATACACATACTCCTTGATCAGAAATCGAGCAGTATATGAACCAAACCCAATGTAAAGAGAACGCCCTGTAAGAGGTAGAGGAAGATGCTATCTCCACCACAACCTCTCAGACTCTTACACTCCAGGAGAAACAGGACAAACTAGAAAAAAAGGATAAGAGAGGAGTTCGCAATCAGAGAAATTGGAGCCAAAGTATTTTTAATTTATAAAATGAAACAAAAGACAAATTCAGCACCAGCATTTCAGGCGGGAAACGAAGAGCACGAAACCATTGTGCTGACATGTCCTCATACATCCACCATGGATGTTGATATAATCACAGGCCCCCCTTCTTCTTCAACTACAAAATATCATCCTGAAACTTCACAGTCAATAGAGTTGGCTTAAGACACTGCTGAGCCCAACATCTTTGCAAAGTACTAGGCTATTAAGCAAAGAAATGAAATGTTTAAGGCCTTCACATATTCAAAATTTTTGAATCAAACTACAACATCACAACATAGACTACTTTCAACCTTTGATACTGAGAAGGGAAAAATATAGATTGCCTTCCTAGAAGCCAAAATACCAGCTCCAAGAACATCAACAGATTATGAAGAACATATTTTTTCATTTGATGGCAAGCAAATCCATCCCATTGATCAAATGGAAATGCATGAAAATTATAATGAAATGATATATGCTTTACTGAAAGATGATGCCATGTTAGCTTCAATGTTGCAGGCCTAAGTGAATAATATGTAGACTCGGCTCAAATTGGAAAGGATTTCATCCTTAGCCAAAGACATCAAAATTTAGTCACTAGAGGACTTAATAATAAATTTGGGATAAAATCCCAATTATGTGAAGGTTGCAAAGGAGATAATAAAGAGTAAAAATGTTGATATTGCAACATTAAGAAAAATAGTTGAAGCCGTCTACCACTGAAGACCCTCAGGCCAAGGAATTTGGAGAAATGGAGAGGGAGAAAGAAGAGACATTTAAGATTGTCATTGAGCAAAATTTTCAGATTAGGGATATGGAGGTAGAGTTAGAGAAACTGCTCAAAGAAAAAGAGAAGTCATCACAATTAGCCATTGTCCCTCTTACAATAGTTCCCATTTTAGTAGGTACCACACCAGGTGCATCCACATCAACATCTAAACCAACACAAATAACAGATGAATTAGTCAAAGCTATGGACAAACTATATCTTCACCAGTAAGAGATTGCAAGATTAAAAGCCCAGTTAAAAATAATGTCAGAATAAAAGCTGAAGATTGGTAACTCTTATGTTGTAGAATTACAGAAAATCCATCAGCTAACATTAAAGGTTCAACAGTTGTAGAGTGAGTTAGTAATGGCCCATACTCTGGCCCAGGTTAGAGAAAACATATGGACATAAATAAATGAGGCCATCACACAACTATGGCCTTCCATTCAAATTTTTATTTGAGAAACAAGAGCTAATACAAAGGTAAATAGAGATAATAAAAAATATCAAGACAAGTTTGGGATAGAAGTCTAGGGAAGCTACAATTATTATCAAGCTCTTAAATTCAAAAAACATAGTGGAATTGGAAGAGTTGGGGATCCAAGACATAAAAAAGAGAATTCTAGAAGTCAAGAAAATGCACACCAAAAGAAGTCGCATTCTCCAACAGGAGAATAAATTCCAGAATTTGGATATCAGTATTCTGAGATTCCATAAAAATATGTAGGTGCTGAACAGGAAAGGTCTACCAAGACTGGTGAATGAAGGAGAAAATCTAATCAATTTGAATGAGTACTAAGAAAATCTGGAGAAAATTGCCCAAGGTACATCCAGATTTGCAGGCATCAAAGGCCATCTCACAGGGAAGGCATTCATGGAGGCTTTGGAGTTTGATTTATTTATCAGTCATGAGCTCATGCATTTTTTCATCAAGAAGCCCATTTTCCAGAAATACACAAAGGTTGATGAAGCTTACAAAAAACTAATTAAATTTTCCATTCCAACCAAAGATATATGGGAGAAATTATGTGAGTTACTGGCGTAAAATAATTCTTTTTCATCTCAGACAACACAACAACAACACAACATGATTCCAAACATAGTCAACAACAACAACCTCAATAAGAGTGCCAACAAGCCAAGTTGTTCAGAAAATTCCTATAATTTTGTTCTATTTTTGTAATTCTGTTCTAGATATTTTAGGAATTCTATCTTGATCCTTACATCAAGATATTTTGTAATAATTTTGTATAAGTACTTCAGAATTCGAAGTACTCTTGTTGGGATTTTACTTGGAGAAAAGGAAATACATTTTAAAGAAGCTCAAAGAGCCTTTTGATCAAATTTTGAAGTAATACAACTATAATTACATGATTCTTGTGTCATGTGTATTGGTGAAGTGCATCTCTCATTTTTTATGTTTTTATTTTCCATTATTCTTATACTTTCCATATTTTGAATTATTTTGAGTAGATGAAGTGTAGAACTTGTTTAAATGAACACTCTGCTTCTAGCTAAGAATATTTTTCATGTTTTCTACTGTAGGTTAAATACATAATTCTTAACTGCTTCGTATTTAATTGAATTTCTTAATCTACTTCTTTCATTCACTCATAAAATATAAAGGATCCAGTAACTGTGCCTACCCTACCCTGTAAGATTGGTTGGTTAGCTCTATTTGATCAATTAAACTCTGTTGAATCCATTGCCCAATGGTTTACTATCCCTATCCCCAACCCCGCAACAATTCAGAAAACCAAAAACCTGAACTTGATAGCTAGCCTAATACCTTAAGTTTAATAATGCAAGCAAAGCCAAATTATAAAGAGATATCCCTCTCTGAAGTTGGAAGGGCTAGATTCATAGTTTCCAAAGTGGTCTAAGGTTACCTCTGTGATTTACTCTGCAACCTCAAAATTAGGAAGTGATAGTAAGATCCAAAAAAAAGACACTCTAATGCCCTGGTTTAACAAGTCCAACTGGAGGTACACTCCAATTCCCTAGTTTATAGGCTCCAACCCTAAGGAAGATCTAACTCCCTGATTTATCAGCTCTGACTAGAAGGATGCTGCAACCCACTAGATTTATTAGCTCTGACTAAAATGATACTCCAACACCCTGCACAAGCTTCAACCTACCCTAGTAAAAACTTGTTTCCTTGAAGTGTTATCAAGTCCAACCTGGAGGAGACTCCAATATCCACCTTGCACCACCCTTCAATTCACCACAACGGATCACGATTTCATCTCATTTTCAAACTAGATCCACCTATTCTCAATATAAAAGTAAAATAAAACAAAACAACCTGTTGGTTCTGCCAATATGACACAAGGATGTCAACAAAAACACTGAATTTCTCTTTACAAGGATTTAACCCTAGGTGGTCAACAATCTAGAATCATCGTAGAAACTTTGTCTCTATTATGAATGAGAGAAACTTTTCTTCTATTCAAAAGATCGAATGTTATCAATAACATAAACAAACAATGCATCTCATCATCATATCTACACATACTTGGACCCACCTACTGTAGCATTACCATATGCCCATAGAAATTATATGGTTGCTTTAGTAATGATATATTCCTTGAAGTGGAAAAAAAACATCTATGGGTAATATCCATTATATAAAACCCTAGCATAGACTCATATGGAAACCTAGATCTTCAACTTACATGCTTTTGATTCCTTTGCAATATAATGTCAACACTATGACATTGACAACACAAGGATATTCATTGCAACTATGATATGCAGGAAATCCTCAATTTGTATCTAAAGATGTCTACTAATGTTAAGTGTGCAAATGTGAAATATGATGTCTTCAAATATAATTATTCAGTTATGATACAAGACAACCTGGAAGGATTCAATTTTGTCTCATTAGAATTTTTCCCTAATATAGTTTCATTGTCTGCTTCAATTTAGACTTCTTAGAATTATCAAGGTCTTTCATAGACACTAGAGGCCTACTTCAAAATATGTGACGATATGTATTTAACAACCTTTGGATAGACATTGAGATCTCAAATTTTCCTAAAACTAGTGTTGCTCCCACATGAAATTCCTCAGACTTATTTACCGGTTTGTCCTCAGCAAGTCAAGTATACTTTTGTAATGCCACAACTCCAGTACTTCAAGAAGATATGTAGACCCTAGAAAAATGTTTAATACATGTAATGGGACATATCTTGAATAAATTTTAATTTTGGCTAATGCAAAAACTAGTGATTACCTTTCAAACAACCTTAGTTTAGACTTTGAACAAAATAATAATACATAGATTCTCTGCCAAGGGAGTTTGAAGCATGTGCCAAATACCTCAAAAATTATAACACAACATATAAGTCGAAAGGCATAAATATTTTCTTTATGTTGATAATTAATTATGATATTCCTATTGTTGAGCTCCAAGAATGTTCTTTCTTCCACCACATTCCACTCCATTTCTTTTGTCCATTATTAATCACAGGCTCAAATGATCAATGAAATTAGTTAAAATTGCTTTAAGAATGCATATCATGACTAACTTGCTATGTTTTTATGATTTTGTCATTGTAGTACTGTTTGAACTAGATCTAGCTACAGAATGCAGACATTCTGTAGCTAGTTGTCGATTCTGCAACTGTCTTTATGTCTACGCAGGTTCCAGGTGTCATCTTGGAGAAAAACACATATGGGCGTATTCCACATCATTCCGTCATCATTTTTTGCTCTCCACGAAGTTTGAACGGAATTCTGTAGGCAGTTATGTACGTGGGAACTCAAACTAGGAGAGAGACTCCTAATAGGACAAGGACAGTCCAGATGTCCTTAATTCTATTACGTGACCACAATCAGAGTCCTATTTTGGTTTTTATTTGGAAATACAATTATCCCTAGGTTATCTCAAGACAGTTATGTAATTTTGATTATAAATATGGCTCGGGAAACCGAGGGACAAGGTTAGATTTTGTGATTGATTGCTAGATTTCAGAAGTCCGAAAACACTCTGTTTTGAAGTAATTTCTCTCTAATGCAAGAAGTATCACTTTATTGAAAGCACCGAGTCAATCTTGAAGTAGATTTTGCGTGCTACTCCGGTGGTAGAGGGCCCCTGCCTCCTGAGCAGCCTTGTTTATACAGTTTAGATAAGTATTTTAGTCTCGTTTTTCATTTCTAGCTTAAGCACATTTCTGAAGTTTATGTTTCATGCTTGTTTACATTGATCATCACAGCTAGACTTACTCTTATAAAATCTTCCAAAATATCATCACGATGAATAAGGCATAGCTGTGGTGTTGTAGGTTTTAGTTGCATTTCCTTTCGTTAATTATCACAGCTAGACTTACTCTTATAAACTCTTCCAAAATATCATCACGATGAATAAGGCATAGCTGTGGTATTGTAGGTTTTAGTTGCTTGTTTACAATAAGTGTCACAGCCGGTCTTACTCTTACAAACTCTTCCAAAACATCATTAACAATGAATAAGAAATAGCTGTGGTGTCTTAGATTCTAGTTGTATTTGTTTTCAGTCTTATGTTTATGTTCAACTGCATTGAATAATACAGCCATACTTGTTTTACAAACTCTTCCAAAATATCATTCCTATTGAACGAGATGGACTGTAGAATTCCATAGACTAGTTGCATGTTAATTTAGTTACAACACTCCAAAGGTAGAATGCATTTAGTTCAGATATGTCATTTCATTTAAAGTTTGATAATGGCTTTTTAGTTTAACATTGTTCACTGTACTTCAAGTAGACTAGTAACACTCTATTTTAGTCTTAGCTCACTGTATTAACATTCCAAGTTTAGTTGCTATCCATTGCATTTTAAATTGTATTAGTTGTTAAATTTAAATACCACGGTCTTCATTATTTACAAAACTTCTTTTGTTCCAAACTCATATTAATATATAATCATCTAGACAAAAGCTAGTATCAGTCTAAGGCCTGGAGTATTTTGCAACCTTTTTACCATTTCACAAATAAGCCTTTTCACAAAGACTATTCTAAAAAGAAATCTATAACTTTTGAGTGAGGCCTAGTGGTGCTAAATTGAGTTGCAGAACAGAATTAGAAGCTAGTTTAGAGTAGAAATCTTATTATGCTACAAATGTTCTTTTCCAAATATGTTCCAATAAACCTTTAACTATGGATGAGATGTTGTAACATTGTAAGTTGACTATTTGATTGTTTATTTAGGAGAACTTCATTTACACTTAACTTGTCCATTTCTCAAGCTCTTCCAACACATCTTTAATGAATGAATTGGATAAGTTCAGGTTCATGTTGTGATTTATTCCCTTGCAATAAAGTCATTATCAAGCTTTGCATTTGTTGTTTGCCATTTATAGTTTAGGCTTTGTTATGTTTTAACACAACCAATAGCTTCTTTTCACCAACACTTAGTTCTTTCCCTTTTCAACATAAAACCATAAAACCAAAAACATCATAAAACACTAAACACAACGTAGTGAGAAACAAATACCTAGGCACATATAGTGCACCACACTTCAGCAGTTTACTAGCCCTGGTTGACAATTAATGAACTCAATTTAGGAACATTAGGTTGAGCACAAACATTTTGGCGCCGTTGTCGGGGAAGTGTAACTAGGTAGCCTTGTTTCTTAACTCCCAAAAACAATTATATGCATAGAGAGAGAGACTCAAGGGGTAGATTCATAAGAAGTAGAAGCAGAATTTTGATTCCTAGAACACCACTTGTTTCATCAAGACCTAGAGCCAGCACACCTCCAACTCAGACCCACATTCAATCCTTTACTGATCCTAGACTTCCAGAAGACTTAAGATCAGATATTCCATTAGAAAGACCTTCCACTTCATCCACTGAACCTGTCTTAGAAGAATATTCAAGGACCCCTGCTAGAGACACAAACTTTTCCACTTCCACAGAAGAATCAACTATGGCAGAAGAAGGGGGAGGAGGAGTCTTCAATGGAGAACACACATTATTTCGAGGGTAGGGAAGGGGAAAGGAGGTAGAGTGCGAAAATTGAAGAGGTAAAGAAAGTGAAGAGAAATCGAGCTCTCTTTTGGGTTCTATAAAATCAGATGAAGAAACCATCTAACTATGAAAATATTTCACCTCTGTCCTTCAACACTATGGACTTAAAGCGAAGTTCTAGAAGGCTTTCCTATTTGAATTCCCAGTCTATTACAAAATTTGTGACTATACAGATCTTTCAACTTAAGCTATTCCTTGACATTGAAAGGAGCAGCATTGAAGTGGTTTATGATTTTGATCAACAGTTCTATTAGGACATGGGAAGACATGAAACAAGCATTTCTAGAGAGGTATTTGGATTATTGTATGCCAATCAATCATAAGGAGGAAGTGTTTAAGATGTTACAAAAAGAAGATGAAAATTTGGAAGATTTGTTGGAGATATTTCATTACAACATCAAAAGAGCAAAAATGGAGAACTTAGATCAAGACACTTTAAAAGCTCTCTTGTTGAAGACAATTAGGGATGAATGGTTGGATATCCTTAACATAATGGGAAAAGGGGATATATCTCAGCTCACATTACCTGAAATATCTGAGTTATGTATTAACCTTTCAAGAGGGAAATCCAAAACTGTAAAAGGCCCAAGAGACCCTGCTCTTGCAAGGGCAAGTAAGTCTACTTCTGGGATAGTAAGTAGGGTAGAAATAGGACATATGCTTGATGATTTCAAATCTAACATCTTAGGGAATCTTAGTGAAAAAATAGACACCCTTAAGTTACAAAACAAGCAAAAAGCTGAATCTGATGCTTTAGCAATCTTTTGTCCCAAATGTAGAAAGAAGCATGCCTTGAGAGAATGTCCTTTGGATGCAAAAGTTGTAGAGACCTGTGTAATTTGTTCAGAAAAACATGAGACCAAGAGTTGTCCTTCACTTCCTGGTCTTAAAGCTGTCTTTCAAGAAGATACTCCTACAAGTTCCATAGAATCTCTCAATTTTGTCTCTAGAAGGCCTTGGCAAGGACCTCAAACACAAGGATTTCATGATCAAATGTATAATCAACCCCCACCAAACTGGAATTCTTGGCAGCAACCTTGGCCCCAATTTCAAAATCAATCTCAAGCTTGGGCACAAGGAGCACAAAATCCCTATGGAAGATACTCCCAGTACTATCAATATCCACCATCCTACCCACCATACCCACATTTTTCTCCTCAAAATCCTCAACAAAATCCTCAACAGAATCCTCAAAATTCACAACATCAAAATCAACCACTCCCCTTACCATTTCCTCAGAAATCAAATCAGTTGCCTGCTCAACCCATACCAAACCCCAACAATAAAAATCTTCAGAATACATACATGATAGAAGGCCAACAGTTTCCAACTTATTTAATTACTCCTCTAGACCTTAGTGATGTTCAACTTAGGTCCGGAAGAATACTTGAAAAGAGGAAACCTTCTGTGATCATACAAGAACAAGATAACTCTGAGGAAGATTCTCTACGGGAAAATAAAAGTCTTGAAGAAGACACATCTTTTCAGGACCCAAACATTGAAAAATCAAAACAAAAAGAACCAATAATTTCAACTCCTGTATTAAAGCAGCCATCAACATCCACTCCTACACCTCCCTTTCCAGAAAGATTACAAATTGATAGAGGTGTAGAAAAACAAATTATGGTGCCTAATTATGATTTCCTAGATGAGCTAAGAAATATCTGTATTAAGATTCCATTATTACAAGCTATCAAGGAAATTCCAATTTTAGCAAAGACAATAAAGGAGTTGAGCATGAAGAAAACAAGAAAAAGAATAAGAGAGACAAAGAAAATTCAACTGGTAGGAAAAATAGTAGATATCATGATGGGTAAGATTGCTATTCCAAAGTATCTAGACCCAGGAAATCCAGTTGTTAAAATTCACATCAATGGAATTGAGATCCAGAACACACTCATTGATTTAGGAGCAACAATCAATATCATGAGTAGACAAATCATGGATAAACTGAAACTTCCTAATCTTCTCTTTACACCCACATTATTACAATTAGAAAACAGATATGTGATCAAACCTGATGGGGTAATAGAAGACATTCCAGTGTCCCTAGATTCTTGGGAGTACCCTGTGGATTTCATGATCCTAACTCCTAAGAATAATCTAGGAGGGCATCCAATTATATTAGGAAGACCTTGGTTAGCTACAGCTGATGCTTTCATTAGTTGTAGGTCTGGTGATATGTATATATCTGATGGTATTTCAACTAAGAAATTCACTTTGTATCCTCCAGCAAGGACAATTACTGATTTAGATGATACTCAATGGATAGAGGATGAAGAAGACTTACAACCTCTCTTCACAATTTCAGAAATTAGTGAAGATAGTCAAATTCTGAATACTTTAGAAAACTTTGAATCCTCTTCGGAATGCAAACATGAAAAATTTCAAGAATAATCCAACATTGAGTTTTTATCATCAAGACAGATGTCTCTTCATTCTATGGATAAATTTGGCAGCTCTACAAGTGAGATATTTCCAGGCAAAACTTTAAACATAAACAAGAACCTAGAAAAATCTCAACAAGAAGAGCTAGTCAAAATTTTACAGAGACATTATTCTGCATATGCATGGGAGTACACTGATATGAAAGGGATAAGCCTCAAAACTTGCACTCATCACATCTACATAGAGGAAAATTGTAAACCAATCAAACAACCTCAAAGACGGATGAATCCAAATCTTAGGGAGATTGTTAAAGAAGAATTGTAGAAATTGTTGAATGTCAACTTTATCTATCCTATTTCAGATAGTCAGTGGGTTTCTCCTTTGGTAATTGTGCCAAAGAAAAATGGTAAATGGAGGGTATGTATTGAATACCGAGAATTAAACAAAGCTACTCTTAAAGATCATTTTCCCCTACCTTTCATAGATCAGGTATTAGATACCTTAGCTGGCAAAAAGTACTTCTCATTCCTAGATGGGTTTAGTGGTTATAATCAAATTCAAGTAGCACTTGAGGACCAAGACAAAACCACATTTACCTGTCCTTGGGGTACCTATGCTTACCAAGTATTGCCATTTGGATTATGCAATGAACCTGCAACATTTCAAAGGGCAGTATTAGGAATTTTTTCAAATCTAATACATGATTGTGTAGAGGTATATATGGATGATTTCACAGTTTATGGAAACACATTTGAAGAAGCCTTAGTAAACTTGGAAAAAGTCTTAAAGAGATGTAAAGAAGCAAATCTTTCACTAAGTCATGAAAAGTGTTTTATGATGTTTACTGAAGGAATTGTTTTAGGACATCACATTTCAGGGGATGGGATTAGAGTTGATGAGTCAAAAGTTGAAGTCATCTCTAACTTATCTATTCCAAGTTGTCAAAAAGATGTTGGGATTTTTCTTGGATTTACAGGGTATTATCGAAGATTTATAGAAAAATTCACCAAGATAGCATCTCCACTCTTCAAATTACTTACCAAAGACTGTGAATTCAAATGGAATTCTGATTGCCAGTTAGCCTTTGAGACCCTGAAAACAAAAATTTCTGAAGCACCTATTTTAAGGGGACCTAGCTGGAAGTTACCTTTTCATATTTCAACAGATGCCTCTGATACAGCTCTAGGAGCAGTATTGGGACAAAAATACCTGATTCCTTATGCCATCTATTATACCAGTAAAAAATTGACTCCTTCAGAGTTAAACTATACTGTAACTGAAAAAGAGTTTTTTGCTGTTGTTCACGCCATAAACAAATTCAGACACTATATAACAGGCTATGAAACTTTTGTTCATACAGATCATTCTGCAATTAGATACTTAATGAGAAAATCAATTACTAATGGCAGATTCATAAGATGGTTATTGCTTTTACAAGAATTCAACATTACCATTCTAGATAGGCCTGGAAAACAAAACACAGTAGCTGATTTCCTATCTAGACTCCAAAACATCAAAGATGACACTCCAGTTGAAGATCAATTTCCCGATGAATATCTTTTTGCAATTTCTACCCAAACTCCTTGGTTTGCTGACATTGCTAATTATTTAGTTTTAGGAAAATTTCCTTCAATAATGAATGCAAGAGATAAAAGAAAAATCATTTATGATAGTGCAAAATATTCATGGGTTGCTAATGAGTTGTACAAGACAGGTCCAGATTTGATCATTAGAAGGTGTGTTCGTGAAGATGAGATGCCTGAGATTCTCAAAGCATGTCATGATGAAACTTGTGGCGGACACTTTGCTGATAAGAGGACAGCCTATAAGATCCTTAATTTAGGATATTATTGGCCATCCTTGTTTAAATATGCTAAAGAGTATGTCAAAAGGTGTGACAGTTGCCAAAGAGTAGGGAAACCTTCTCCTTCAGGTGAGATGCCATTACAACCTCGGGTACATATTGAACCTTTTGAAAAATGGGCTTTGGATTTTGTAGGACCTATTAGTCCTCCATCAAGACAAAAGAGATATATATTAGTTTGCACTGATTATGTTACCAAATTGGTAGAGGCCAAGCCATTACTTTTTGCTAATGAAGCATCTGTAGTTAATTTTCTTTTTGAGGATATTTTTACTCGTTTTGGTGTCCCAAGGAAAATTGTTACAGATCAAGGAGCTCAATTTACATCAAGGCTAGTGGAAAAAATGATGGAGAGGTACAAAATCAGGCATAGAAAATCTACTCCTTATCATCCACAAGAAAATGGTCAAGTGGAATCTACTAATAAGGTCATTGAAGGAATCCTAACAAAGATTGTTCATTTACATAGAAGAGATTGGGTAGATAGGCTTCCTGAAGCTTTGTGGGCCTATAGAACTACATGGAGAAACACAACAGGCCATACTCCTTATGAACTTGTTTATGGAAAGCAAGTTTTGTTTCCCATAGAGTTTCAGATTCAAACTTTCAAAATGGCAGTTCAGCTAGGACTTGATCTATCAGAGGCACAAAAGCATAGATTGGAGTAGATTAATGAATTGGATGAGATCAGACAAGATGCAGTTCAGAAAAAAAGTCTAGTCCAACAGAAAAGGACTAGATGGCATGACAAGTACATCAAGGAAAAGAAGTTCAAGGAAGGTGACTGGGCTCTCTTGTTTGATTCAAAGTTCAAGGATTTTCAAGGTAAATTCCAAACACATTGGCTTGGGCCATATGAAATTATAATAATTTTTGACAATGGAGCAATAAAAATCAGGACAATAGATGAAGAAGAGGTCACTTTTCTTGTGAATGGTCATAGATTGAAGTTGTATCATAAGCCACTCTCAAGAGAATAATTTGTCAAGAAATTCCAGGAAAGCAGTGATATAAAGTTAATGAAGAAGAATTTTTCTTCTTCATCAACTTAAGTGAATTTTCTGAATTCACTTTATTGAAAAAATAAATAAATAAATAAAATAAAATAAAATAAAGTATAAACATGAAAACAAATCACTGATTGGCATGTTTATATAGAAAATGTGGAGTGAAAATCAGAATCTTTCTGACACACTATCTTTTCAAATATGTTCTTTCTGCAAGTAGTTATTACAAAATCATAAGTGCAGATTCATTTCACTTATGGTCCATCTCATTTTCCATTTCATTCATTCATCCATACTCCATTTCATTCATTCATCCACACTTCATTCACTTCACTCCATGCTCCACCTCATTTTCATTCCAGATTTTTAAAGTTTGATGTTTTTCTGCAATTGAATAATACATATCATGAATTGCAGGCCACTTCTCATACTTCACTCCATTTCATAAGATGTGATCCATTCCACTCCATTACTCACTTCATTCATATCCCATTACACCATATTTTATTATCCATCCTCACTCATTCCATACAACATTCCACTCATGCTCCAAACCATTCCATTTCATGTTTCAAGTTCTCACAGTCTATTCCCGCAATCAATCGTATCATGTCGTTGCTCAGCCGTGACATTCGCATCCGTACGTACATCATACTCAGGAGTCTGAAGAATCGTCTAGTAATCATTTGATCTGCAACAAAATGATCTTTCATATCCAAGAACAATCAAAATCAAGAAGGTTATGAAGACTCAAAAAGTAATGATTCTCAGGGGAGGACAAAGCATATGAAGATCACAAGAAAATCAAAGCAAAGGCAAAGGTATGAAATTATTATGGTGACATATCATGAAAAAATTTAGTATAGTTCAGTTATATATTATTCAAAAAGTTGTTTTAATTAATTTTGTTGATCATGCCTAACAAACCCCCCGCAAAAACTTTGGATAAAACTCCTTCTATTCTGCCATTTCAAAACCCATATCCGATCATCATTTAAAAATCTAAATGGTTAAAGTGTTGAAGTGATTGGATTAGTCACGTCACTAAGCATTTAATGATGATTTTTGAATTCGTTACAAAATATCTCCGCGGTCTTTCCTTCTGTGATATCCTTCAACTCATATACATCATCCTCACCTCATTATATTCATTCCGTAACCACTCCATATCATTCTTTCCCGTAGCCAACTTTTAACCATTTCAGTCTGTGAGACAGAGGCATCTCTGTAACAACCATTATCACCGTGAATAGAGGAAACATTTGTGGGGAAAAAACAATTTGTTAACGGCCATTCTCCCCGTGAGAAGAAGACTAGTGAATTGAAGATTGAAGAAGAAGTTATGGGCCTCATCATGAGAACTGAACCAGTTGGCACTAAATACTTGGAAGGCTATCCCCAAATAAGAGAAATCTTACAACAAGCAGGATGGTTGCAATTCCTTGAAAAATTCAGTGGCTTCCACAAAGAGGTTACTAAAACTTTTGCAAGATCCTTTAATGGAGCTGAGGTAGAAGTTGGAGATATTAAATTCGTTGTCATATAGGTTTTTATTGTAGAAGAAACAGGATTTCCTAGATAAGGAGAAAGGTGGTTTAAGAACAGAGAATTTCATAACGAAGCATGGAAGAAAATACTCAAGTCACCAAGTATGGATGTCACTGTTTTTAAAAAGGGTATCCCTAGCTCTGCATTAAAAAAAAAATGGAGGAACATGTTGCTTGTCCTACAAAAATTCATCACTTGTGAAGGTAGATAATGTACTTTCTATGTTTACCATATTTGATTGATAATGCATTTTCTAGAAGAAGAATTCAACTTTCCCTTTTTCTTGCTTCAAAGTTTAAATAAAATGGCTTCAAGTGTTCAAAAGAGAATTCAATTTCTGGAGACAACCTTATACCACCATGGTTTAGTCAAGATTTTAATTGAACATCATTTAGCAAAAATAGGAGATACTTGGGATGACTTCTTGGTGAGAAATCACTTTGAGGAACCAAAGGGACCTCCACTTGAAGATAAACCTACAAAAAGAAGCAGAAAATGGAAATCCTATGAAACTGAAACTGGTAAAACAATACAATAAAGCAGTGAAGAAATGATTTCTAAAAAATTAGTTCATATTAAGAAGTAGCTTAAGAAAGAGAGGATCATAAGAAAATTTGCCAGAGGGAAAGGAGAAGGGCCATCTCAACTGAGGAGGAGCCACAGACTGAGGGGGATATTAAAGAAAACAAAAGTTAAACAAACTGGATTCATAAACATAGAAGATGAAGAAACACCTACTGAGCAGGATTTTGATGAAGAAACTCCTGAAATAGACCCTGCACAGCAAGAAATTTACAACTACGTTGAGTCATTGGAGAGAAGAGCTTCAGAAAGTAGGGACAAAACCCCTAGTCCACCAGAGTCCAAAATAGATGTGCTAAGAATAGATAAGTATGAGCTAGAAGTACTTAATAGACATATCAGGACTGAAAATGATATTTTAAGGGAGCAAGTTAAATTGAAAACTGATATGAATTCAACCCTGTCTCTACAAATGGGCAAAGTGGAGAAGGCCAATGAAAAATTGAAAAAGAGAAACAAAAAGTTAATCAGGGCACTTACCAATTTAAGGTTCAAGTTAGTCATCAGGAAGCCTAGAAGGCCTTTAACTACCAGGCAAATCAGAAGAAGAGGGTTGGATGTTCTTGCAAAGGTCTCAGAGTTCATGGAATAGTTGCATGAGGACATGCAAGAATCTAGCAATGGGGGTATGTTGAGCTCCAAGAATGTTCTTTCTTCCACCACATTCCACTCCATTTCTTTTGTCCATTATTAATCACAGGCTCAAATGATCAATGAAATTAGTTAAAATTGCTTTAAGAATGCATATCATGACTAACTTGCTATGTTTTTATGATTTTGTCATTGTAGTACTGTTTGAACTAGATCTAGCTACAGAATGCAGACATTCTGTAGCTAGTTGTCGATTCTGCAACTGTCTTTATGTCTACGCAGGTTCCAGGTGTCATCTTGGAGAAAAACACATATGGGCGTATTCCACATCATTCCGTCATCATTTTTTGCTCTCCACGAAGTTTGAACGGAATTCTGTAGGCAGTTATGTACGTGGGAACTCAAACTAGGAGAGAGACTCCTAATAGGACAAGGATAGTCCAGATGTCCTTAATTCTATTACGTGACCACTATCAGAGTCCTAGTTTGGTTTTCATTTGGAAAGACAATTATCCCTAGGTTATCTCAAGACAGTTATGTAATTTTGATTATAAATATGGATCGGGAAACCGAGGGACAAGGTTAGATTTTATGATTGATTGCTAGGTTTCAGAAGTCTGAAAACACTCTGTTTTGAAGTAATTTCTCTTTAATGCAAGAAGTATCACTTTATTGAAAGCACTGAGTCAATCTTGAAGTAGATTTTGCGTGCTACTCCGGTGGTAGAGGGCCCCTGCCTCCTAAGCAGCCTTGTTTATACGGTTTAGATAAGTATTTTAGTCTCGTTTTTCATTTCTAGCTTAAGTAGATTTCTGAAGTTTATGTTTCATACTTGTTTACATTAATCATAACAGCTAGAATTACTCTTATAAACTCTTCCAAAATATCATCACGATGAATAAGGTATAGCTGTGGTGTTGTAGGTTTTAGTTGCATTTCCTTTCGTTAATTATCACAGCTAGACTTACTCTTATAAACTCTTCCAAAATATCATCACGATGAATAAGGCATAGCCGTGGTATTGTAGGTTTTAGTTGCTTGTTTACACTAAGTGTCACAGCCAGTGTTACTCTTATATACTCTTCCAAAACATCATTAACAACGAATAAGAAACAGCTGTGGTGTCTTAGATTCTAGTTGTATTTGTTTTCAGTGTTATGTTATGTTCAACTGCATTGAATAATACAGCCATACTTGTTTTACAAACTCTTCCAAAATATCATTCCTATTGAACGATATGGACTGTAGAATTCCATAGACTAGTTGCATGTTAATTTAGTTACAACACTCCGGAGGTAGAATGCATTTAGTTCAGCTCTGTCATTTCATTTCAAGTTTGATAATGGATTTTTAGTTTAACACTGTTCACTGTACTTCAAGTAGACTAGTAACACTCTAGTTTAGTCTTAGCTCACTGTATTAACATTCCAAGTTTAGTTGCTATCCATTGCATTTTAAATTGTATTAGTTGTTAAATTTAAATACCACGGACTTCATTATTTGCAAAAATTCTTTTGTTCCAAACTCATATTAATATATAATCATCTGGACAGAAGCTAGTATCAGTCTAAGGCCTGGAGTATTTTGCAACCTTTTTACCATTTCACAAATAAGCCTTTTCTCAAAGACTATTCTAAAAAGAAATATATAACTTTTGAGTGAGGCATAGTGGTGCTAAATTAAGTTGCAGAATAGAATTAGAAGCTATTTTAGAGTAGAAATATTATTATGCTACAAATGTTCTTTTCCAAATATGTTCCAATAAACCTTTAACCATGGATGAGACGTTGTAACATTGTAAGTTGACTGTTTGATTGTTTATTTAGGAGAACTTCATTTACACTTAACTTGTCCATTTCTCAAGCTCTTCCAACACATCTTTAAGGAATGAATTGGATAAGCTCAGTTTCATGTTGTGATTTATTCCCTTGCAATAAAGTCATTATCAAGCTTTGCATTTGTTGTTTGCCATTTATAGTTTAGGCTTTGTTATGTTTTAACACAACCAATAGCTTCTTTTCACCAACACTTAGTTCTTTCCCTTTTCAACATAAAACCATAAAACCAAAAACATCATAAAACACTAAACACAACGTAGTGAGAAACAAATACCTAGGCACATATAGTGCACCACACTTCAGCAGTTTACCAACCCTGATTGACAATTAATGAACTCAATTTAGGAACACTAGGTTGAGCACAAACACTTATGCTCTTATTAACTTTCTTGAGTTCTTATTTTATCTTAGTTCATCAAGAAATTACCAAAACCATAACAAGAAGATAAATACACCATATATAGGCAGACATCTAGGGAAAAACCCAGTCAAAAACTCTTCCTTCAATAGTTTCACGAGATAATCTAAGACTTTTTGACCTAGACACAGACATTCTCCAAACACCAAGTCAACCATTCCCTTCTTCTACATATGTTAACCTTCCAAAAATAACTTTGACCTAGAACTTCGACCTTGCAGCAACAAAACTTTGAACTAGTAGCAGCTCTTCAACATAGAAGAAACAATACTTCGATCTTGAAGCAACAACACTTAGACCTAGAATTAGCAGCGAAAATTTGACCTAGAAGCAACAAAAAATTCGACCTTGATGCAACAGTAGAAAATTTTATCTTGATGCAGCAGTAGAGACTTCGACCTTCCAACAGTAGCGCAGTAAATTCACACGTGTGAGAGATATATTCCCCAGAAACTTCGATCTTGAAATTATTCTTATTCTCCTCCAATCTCTTATTTTTCTGCTTCTTATGCATGTATATTGAACTTGTGATTATGATACTCCAAATGAATCATACTTCTCTTATTTATAGCCTCTTATGTGGGTCGAATTACTTAATGTAGGCTGACATGATCAAGTGCAGGTTGACTTGGCGTTGAGGTGAAAAATGGCATATTTTACTCAATAATAATTCTTTTTGCATGATAAAAAAACCCAATAAGGGTCTCATAAAATGGATAGTGACTCTAATGACTCAATATAAAACCTATAAGTCCACAATGGGGACTTTGACCTAAAACATGACGACCCATGCATGAAACCTATGCTTTAATAAGTCATAATTATACTAATAATTTTTTCTTTCTTTATTTTGATAAATACATTTCATTATGACTCAAATACAATTATGAATACAGAACCTAGTTACATTCTTGAACATTTCCTCTTAACTAGGGAGGTATTCATAATTACAAATATATGTACAAGTACATGGAAGATCTCAAAACACATGAACCATGAAGAGTTTAGGCACTCACAGTGCCACTAACTATATTCCTTACAAGGGAAATCTATCCAGATGGGACAAAGATGGACTAAAGCTTTCATAAAATCTAGGTACCATCATGCTTACTTGATAACAATCAACCCAAGGAACTAGGTGTGTAATCTGTTAAAATGGAAACGAGAATGGCACCCCAATGGGGCTTCTAATTTAATTTCCCCTTAATTAAATTAGAAGTAAATTGTAATTCCACATCACATGACATCTTGTAAGTGTTAACTGAGTCAGGAAGACTTAGTTATCTCAGTCAATTCGAGTTGAGGGTCAAACTGGATGCATGTAGAGTTCTCTCTAAGTTTTAGGGGGTCCAATTAGAGTTTATTTTGGTTGTAGTTAGTTAACTCAATTATTTGAGTTAAAATCGGTTTAAGTAGTTCTAACTGAGAGATGAGCTAGTGATAGGTCCAATGAATTAAATATGATTTAATTCCCATGAAGTGAACAATAAAATAACTAATAATTCACTATAAATAGTTGTTGCATGTCAATTCTAAGGAAGGCCTAGTTGAGATTGGAGTTAAAGGGAGGATAACTATTAGTTGTATAATTAGAAAATTGTACAGGTCATGCATGAGGTCATCAGGAAGCCTTGGATGTATTGTGCAATCTATTTATGGGAATTTCATAATTAATAGGGGCTCAATTAGCCCAGGAATGCGTGAGTAAGGCTGGTCAGGCAGAGGCAAGGAAGTGGTTAAATATTGGACCAAACTTGCTTAGATCAAAATGAGACAGTCAGCAGAGTGCAGATGTTTCTCAGGAAGGGAAATAACATTGTATTGTTTCATGTTCTTGAATTTATGCAATATACATATAAAAATGTTTTTAGTTGAGGATTTCCCCAGATACATATTATGTTGTGCGATTGATAATTCTTTCGCTTACTTGTTTATGTGATTGTGCGATCGAAATTGGTTTTCACAATTTGTAGAATTGATTTAGTATTATGTTTTAGTACAATAAAATATCAATTGAATCTATTTAGATATTTCTACATGGTATCAGAGCATGAATCACTATAGAAGAGAAGAACCAGATTTTGTTTCGAACAGGTGAATCAAATTTGCAGATTTATTCTTCAGGACCAACAACAGATCAAGATGTCTTTCTCTGGATTGAGACTCAAATATGCCCTTAAGGGTAATTTGAATTACATAGCATGGAAGGATAGGATGGAGGCATTTTTGGAGGAAAACAGACTAAAGAAATTCATAGACAATGATATTCCCTAGCCCACAACAACATATGCTCAACTTCTTGATGCATGGAAGAAGAATGTAGCAAATATGAGAAGGATTATGTTAGAAGGAGTTAGAGATCATATTGTCTCAAACCTCCATGGAAAGGAAAATCCATATGATATGTGGAAGGCCTTAACATATATGTTTCATAATAATAGTGACCACAGGAAGTTGGCACTGAAGGACAAACTCAGAAAGATCAAGATGGAGAAAGGTGACACGATCCCAAAATACTTGACGAAATTCACTCAATGTCGAGATGAGCTTGGAAGTGTTGGTGTGACAGTTTCCCAGGATGATTTGGTGAGCCTAACACTTCTAGGCCTTTCCAAGAGCTGACATATATACCAGGACTTAGTGAATGGGAGGGAGAAGCTATCAGATTGGGAGCGTTTGTGGCCTAACTTGGTACAACAAGAGATTTGGTGGAACACCAGAGATGGATCCTCATCAAAGATTGATAATGCAGAGAATTGTGACTTGGATATAAAGGCAAAGAAAGGGAAAGGGAAGGTGTCCCATTCCAAATCGGATTCTGGTCAGGCAGGAAAGAAGCGAGACTTGTCAAAGGTAAATGTTTTCACTATCATGATCTTGGACACTATGCTACAAAGTTTCTGCAAAACAAGACCAACAAGAAGTCCTCAGGAGGAGCGACAGGTGAAGCACTTGCTTCACAGTTCGGGTTGGATTTTACCCTCATCGCATGCATGGTGTCATCGGTGATGGGTTATGTGTGATACTTAGATAGTGGAGCTTTGTTCCATATGAATGGAAACAAAGAATTCTTCAGTAATTTGGAGGATAATGATCTCTAGATGCACATCGAGATGGGAGATGACGAGAGGTATAATGCTACCGTCATAGGTGTAGTTACCTTTCAGAGGGAGTCAAGTACTCATCTCACATTAAAATATTTCATGTATGTTCCTAGTTTAAAGAAGAATTTGGTTTCTATTTATATGTTGAAAGACCATGGCTATGATGTGATATTCAGTGAAGGAAAGGCGTTCCTTCATCACAAAGCCATGGGACAGGTGAAGAATATTGGGGATCGAGTAAAGAACCTCCACAAATTGGATGTAGAAGACTTTGTTCCCTTGAGCATGAAAGCAGAGAAGGTGGAGAGTTGAGACATCAATGAGTTATGGCATAGGAGTTTGGGCCATCTATACCATGGCGCTTTGAAGATCATGCAGTAGATTTCTAAAGGACTTCCAAAGGGTGAACTTGCGCAACAAGATACATGAAAAAAGTTCACATTGGGAAAGTATACCAAAGCCACCTTTCATGATAAGGAAAGTTGAGAAAAGGCGATCCTTGAGAGAGTTCACTCAGACATGTGGATCGTTCTTGAAATCTTCCACAACAAAACACAAGTATTATGTGATTTTTGTAGGTGATTTTTAATGCAAGTATTGGATTTTATTCATGCAGAAGAAAGATCAAATGTTCTCCAAGTTTTGTGAGTTTAAGTAACTTGTCGAGAAAGATAAAGGGAAGAAGGTGAAGGCTCTGAGGAGCGACAATGGTAGATAATATGTCTCTAAATAATTCAAGAACTTCTGTGCTTCAGAAGGAATTCAAAGGGAATTGATAGTGCCTCATAACCCACAACAAAATGGGGTTGTAGAAAGGAACAATATAAATATTGTGGGAGCAACATGAACTATGTTTCATGATGAGGAGCTCTTGGATCCAAAAGAAGAACCTCAATATGTGGAGCAACCACAAGAAGAGGTGCAGAGAGTGGAAGCACCCACTCATGCAGAGACATCCTAAGATGGAAGGAAGCACACCAGAGAGGCTGGTAGGTTGTTTCTTGATGTTAGAGAGAATGTGGGAGCACCCACATCACAACACATGTAGAGAAGGTTTCCAGAGTGATACACTGGATACATGGCTCTTATGTGCGAAGGTATAGATATAGAACCATCCTCTTTTGAGGAAGAAGTGCAATAACCAATTTGGGTTGATGCCATGGTTGAGGAGTATCACTCCATTATCAGAAATAGTGCATGGGAAGTTGTCCCAATACCGGAGGGGAAGTCAAATGTAGGATTTAGGTGGGTCTACAAGGTGAATCAGGCAACAGAGGGGAGTGTGGAGAAGCACAAGGCCAAGTTTGTGGCCAAAGCATTCTCTTAGGTGGAGGAGATTGATTATGATGAGACCTTTACACCAGTCACAAGGTACTCATCAATTAGATCCATCCTTGCAATCTCAAAATAGATGGGATGGTAGATACATCAAATGGATGTAAAGACAATCTTCCTCAATTGGGTTATTGAGGAAGAGGTATACATTGAGATTTCGGAAGGTTTTGAGACTTTTGAAAGGGAGTCGCATGTGTGCATAATCAAGAGAGCATTGTATGGGATGAATCAAGCACCTTGTGATTGGTACACAATGATCAACATCTATTTCACCGGGTTGGCACTAGTACATTTGGGGGAAATTCTGACACTTAGTTCCGACACTTTTGACAAAATGTCGGAAATTTCCCCAAATATTTTCAATCTCGCCCGAAACCATCACTATACCGACGTTTATAGAAAAGTGTTGCAATACCGACACTTGGACAAAGTGTCGCAATTGCGACGTTTGGAGGAAGACGTCGCAAATGCGACACTATGCCCCAAAGTGTCGCTATTGCGACGGCTGCTTCCAAACGTCGCAATTGCGACGTTTGGAGGCATCCATCGCAATCGTGACGCTTTGGCCGCCGTCGGTATAACGACACTTATATGCAATAAACAACACTTATATGCCTTTGCAAAAATGGTCGGCTTAAAGAGCAGCGCGAGGAGTAGTTCATGGAGGCACCTTTGCAATTGCACATAATTTGGAGAGAAAATAGTAATAATGAGAGAGGCTCCTTTAATTGCGTCTTAGATTTTTGAAGGTATGGATTGTCCAACTTGCAATTCTATGTTGTCAAGAAAGACTCACAATCCTCTGGAAACAAGACTATTGTGAAGATGCCTGGCGAAGAAACGGACATTGGGTTCACGACTGTTGATGAACACATCGTAGTCCGGTGAAGAAGGCACCAAGGAGGGTATTCTCAGTGAATGAGGGATGTCGAAATATTAATTTCAACTATCCTATCCTCTGGTTGCTTTCTAAATCTGTTTGAATGGCTCTTTCAAACAACCACTTTCTAAAACTGATGAACAGTCGATTTTGGTTTTGAAATCACAGTCCCTGCACACTTAAAAACAGAGCAATTTAATAGTAAACATGGGAGATTTTAATTTAGAAGAACGTGGTCCCAAAAACCACAAACCAAATCAGCCATCCACATGGAAGCAGGAGATTCGATCACGTTATTTTTTGGCCCGTCTGCATTGTGGAATTCCGGACCCGAAACATTATAGGGCGAAATTAATTTGATTTTCGCGTCATAGTTTTCCTCCGTACGCAAAGCCAAAAAATGGACCCAAATTTTTATATGGCATATTCTATGAAGTTTTCACATCACAAATTAGAGTGACATCAACAGGCTATTTTGGAACGCGAATTTGTGATTGAAATCAGGTTTATTTTTTTTGAAGTTCGGACGTATGACATAGTTTTATTAATTTTTTGTTATAAGTTTTGTTTCACCGCCCGATAGTTATTTAAACCATTGGCTCATATATAACATATGCGCAAATATTTCACTTTGGGAATTTGTAATGTGGGCCCTAAATACTTTAAATAGGTTTGGTTTAACAATTTTTTGTTTTGTTATTATATGTAATAGCATGTGTTTTAAAATAGCCCGAAGGCTAATGTAAAAGGAAAAAGGGCGTATTATGTTATTTTAAAACATATACACTAGAAAGTTTAAAATTTTTGAGGATTGCACAACAGAGTGTTGTAAAAGTTTTTTGAATAGCATAGCAGTGCGTTTCATTTTTTTGAATAGAGATAGAGTGTGTTTATGAGTGAAACAGTGAAGTCTTTGTGTGCACTGTGTCATAGCAGCAGTCACCATTTTGTAATTCCTCTGGCAGAGGAAGATTTGTAATAGTTTTTTTTTTGAGTTAATGAATGGAATAGAAATTTTTCAAAGTGTTGAACTCTATCTCCAATGAAGAAATTTTTGATATTTTCTCTGTGTTGAAGAGGGGATTTTTATTCTCCATTTATTGTTCTAGAATTTTCAAATATTCCAACAAGAGATTGTGTGTGCGTTCTGCATAAGAAATTGAGAAAGATTGAATAAGGCCCTATTAAAAGAGCAAGTATAACCACGCTCTGTCTATTAAAGGATGGCGGAATTTGCCTAAAGCTTACTCCCGCCTGTTTGAAGTAACAAACGTTGGTTTGTTAAGTGGATGATCGATGGCATAGCTTGTTCTCTATGGAAAAGAAAGAAACCAGAGTTAATTGGCGTTGAAACTTTAAAGCAGAACCTCGAAGCGGAGATGAAACAGAACCGCGATGCATAAACAGTAAAGGTGGTATTCGGGAATGGGTAATGGTTTTTGTGCAGGTCCACTAGTGGTAAGATGTATTGAAATAAAAAACACGATACCACAAAGCAAATGCCATGTGTCCCTAAGCGGATTTGCAAAACCGCGAGTTTCGCATTATTTTTGAGCATTAACGTTCGGTGAGAAAAAAAAACGCGAAATTGATCAGTGATTGTCCGATTAACACTTGGGGAGCGACGCCATATGGATCGTTGGATCCACTCGACGTTTAAGCAAGGTGCATTTATATGAACGTGGGCCTGAGCTTCTGTTTATATGCCGTGATTTTAATTCAAATCGAAAACATAAAGGTGGTAGGCCTATATCAATGCGTTTGCGGAGTTAGCACCCATATGAAATATATGTGGGGCCGAGTAATATTATATAGGGTTCGGGGTTAATCACAATCGAGGCTTATGAAGTTGAATGGTATGATTAAATTTCAAGAAATGGTATATGCGTTAGGCCAATATATATATATATATATATATTTGCATAGTTGAAGGCGAAAGCTTGGTGGACCGTAAGTACAAGGTGAATGTCGGGTTAAATGATATATGTAGATTTACTATATATGTATGGGCTCATAACCATATAGTGAAGGTAAAGCACTCCTGCACAAGCAGTATACCTTGGGTGCATGGTTTTATAACCATTTGTGTAAAAGGGAAATGAAATTGACTATGGTTGAGACCATAGGTTGAGCCTTTGCCAAGAGGCTCCCAATAATACTCAACACTATTTCGATAAAATAAATAAATAAATAGAAATAAAATAAAATAAATACAAAATTAAAAATACAAATAAAATAATTTTTTTAATTAAAACATAAAAATAAAATAAATAAATAGAAATAAAATAAAATAAAGATTAAAATAAATAATTAAATAAATAAAATAAAATAAAAATAAAATAAATTAAAATTAAATAATATTAAATTAATAATTATTATTTTTATTAAAAATAAAATCCAATATTCCATATTGTCACAAACGAACAAAATATTCAACTCCTTCAGTTATTACACATTTTACCCCTCATATAGCACAAAATGATTCACATCTCCTCCTTCCGGCGTTCCCTTGCACCCTCAGTGCAATTGTTTGTTTATAAGATTATATGACACATGTGAGATAAAGGTTTATTATTTATCATATATAAATAAATTTTATCAATATTGTACATTTACACTTTTATGAGGTGATGTTATAAGTAAATTCATAAATATCTCTTTTTAATCCTCATTTTACTTCATGAATATGTTTGGAAATGAAATTTCAATAGATTAATTTTCTCCTAACCTATGTATCATCAATATTGTACATTTACATTCTTAATTATGAGGTGATGTTATAGGTAAATCCATGAATATCTCCTTTTAATCTTCATTTTAATCCATGAATATGTTTGGAAATTAAATTTCAATAGATTAATTTTCTTGCTATTATATGTTTTATGAAGATATGGTAAGGAATTCTCTCTTGTTCTTCTTAGAAATAATTATATATATATATATATATATATTTTTTCAAAATAGATTAAAAAAATTATATGAGAAAAATTATTAATTCATCAATATGTGTGTGTGTGTGTGTTGTGAGGAATAATTTCATAGTCCAACTTAATGGTTCATTATATAATCATGTGATCATCACCAATGATATATCTTAAAAAGCAACTGAAAAGCCATGTGTACAAAATCGATGTATACTCTAGAGAGTGGTTCTCATATCACTATGTAAATTGTTGTATGCTACTTCAAAAAAATTATAAGATAAGCTGTAATACACATCATATATGCACCATAACAATTGGTACAGGGTAAAACCCACCTGCCACACCTTTGTACTCGATCCAATTTTCTCTGTCAACTCTTCTAGCTGTGGGAGTTTCCTCCAAGGATCATAATACCCCCAAGGCCTGTTATCACCATAGTAATTCTCAGGTTGTGGGATGGGGATTTTTGTAGTTAAGAACACCAGGGGTAACCAAGAACCGCTTTGGGAATTCAAGATCTAGCCTTCTTGAACTCCAGAGAGGGATCTCTTCGTATGATTTAGCTTTGTTTTAGTAATAGATATTAGGCTAGCTATGATTGTGTATTTGGGTTTGATTTTAAAATATTGGTGGGAATAAATAGATTTCAAGGTAAACCAGAAGGATCTACCAGAATATTGGGCAATGGAGTCAACTCTCTAGGCAAGCAGAACTAAGAAATAAGGCTCAGAGATGCAAATGTGCTAAGGGCAAGATAGGTGACCTTCTAAGGCTATGTATAGGCTTGATTTGATGGAGTGGATGGAATCTGAGCAAAAGGGCACTTAAGAATCCTTAAGCTATAGATAAGAATATTGAAGAAGGGGATCTAACTGGGACCTAGAGAAATTAAGAATTCTATGGTCCGGTTATCAAGTAGAAAACATTAAAATGCCAACAAGTTTCAAAATAGGGAGCTTATTATCACTAATCCTGTTTAATTTTTCCTTAGTTGATCATTATAGACTAGAAAAACATAATATGAATGAATGTAAACTTTAAATAAATACACTTAAAACAAGGAAAGAAACGAGACTTATCTTGTCACCTCGAGAATCCTTAGCTATGATGTCTCTAATATCTTTCAAGTCTGCTTCTTTCGCTAATTGACTCACCAACTTCAATACAACTAACAAATAAGACTATAGTTGTCTTGAGAAATTTTATTCACACTGAATACTTTGAATTGTGAAGTATTTATACAAAAAAATGTTTACAAAATATCTCAGGAATTGAGATAATGTTTTAATAAAAAATAGGAAAGAAAACTTAAAAAGAGGGACAACTGCAAAACAGTTTGCAAATTGTTACCTTTTTACAAGAAAAAATAGAACTAATTATTCTAATTTGAACTGATTGTTGTTGTGCTGTGTGTACTGCTAGCATTAGGTGCATCTTATCATGGAAAGTGGTTGAATAACTTTCCTTTCCTCTAACTTTCAACGCTGATACTCTTTATTCATCTGATTTGAGCTGTTTTGCCGTGGTAATTAAAAAATAACCAACAATAACTTTATTTTCACTGATACTCTTTCACCTATTGATACACTTTAACCCTATATTTTTACCATTTGAGGTAACAGTAAAAAATGAATTTCCAAGTGATTTTCTTGTTTTTTATCCATTAAATTCACAACATATCTATGAATTCTAGCCACTTTTTTGCAGAGGGGATCTTCATAGTCTTCAATTTTCTGTAACTTTCATCTGCCTCTGTATACTTGGCAAAGTTAGGCTTGATAGTGAACATATGCCTGATCTCATTATCTAAAAAGAACAGATTTTCAAAATACTGAAGAAGTATTTTGCCTATTGGTGATCCTTGAGGCAGTGGTTGTCTGGCTTGTTCTTTTGCATGATTTCTGATTTTTAGATCATAATCTTTCTGAGGCATTAACTTGTCATTCAATGCGTGAATGTCAGGCAAACCTGCTTCTGAAAATGTTTTGTATTTGGCTAAAAATCTTGAGATGGATACATTCATGTCTTTACACCGGTCCTCTAGATTACTCATTATGTTTCTTTTGTTCATGACCTTTTTGATTTGAAGAATGGTTTCTGTTCTATCAACAATTTTCAATTCTTCCAACTCTTCCCTGTTTTTATTGTTTAAAAAAGCTATGAGTTGGATTGCTTGGGTTGGTTTATTGTCAATTTCCATCTTAGTCTTGTCAATCTCTGCACTAGCAACTTGAAGTAACTCCCTCTGTTCATAAATTATCCGAATTGAAGGCCATTGAGAATGAATGCATTCAATAATTTTGGTCCATAAATGATTTTTTATATAGGCCACTTGATCTGTAATATTTACTTGTGCTTGCAGAATCTTTACCTGTTCTTGTAGTCGATTGACCCTTTGCTCATGTCCTTTAGAAGTAATCAAGGCATCATTTTTGGAATTTTCTAAATTTTTAATAATGCCTTTCAAACTAAGAATCTCTTTATCTTTAATAGATATTTCCTCCATGGCTTTTATCACGACTTCTTGGTCTTGTAGTGTGCTCATCTGTGAGGATGAAGAAGAAGAGGTAGAGATTTCCTGAGAAGTAATTGGCACTACAGTTGCCAGTACTCCTTTCGGTGCCAAGTGTTCTGCCAAAGTAGATGGTATAGCAGTGTTTACAATGGGGATCACTGTAGGAATGACCATTGGTTGTGCTTTTCTTAGTTCTTCATTCTCTTTCATTAGAGATTCTGCTTGACTTTCCATTGTTTTTATCTGATCTTTAATTTGATGTAAAAGCTGCTTTAATTCATCATTCTTTGTTTTTTGCTGTAGAATTTCTTTTGCTTGAGAGTTTTCACTCTGAGGCAACTTCAACTATTTTCTAAGAGCAACTATATCCTTCATTTTTTTCGTTTAATTAAGAATTTTTCCCCTTCAATGTTGGTTGGGTCACCCCCTGCTTCAATCACTATATCTTCTAGTGCTTTTATTCTTAAATTATTAGCATACAGTGAGGCTTTGTCCAACTTCATTTGATTTTGGAGGTTAAGCACTGTTTTCTCAAGCCTAATTGATTTCATAGTTTTACTGACAATTTTGGAATATAGCATTTCAGTATTTCTCCTATGAAATTCAATTTGATCTAATTCATGAATGGCATCTGCATCCACTTCAAAATCTGTTTTGGAATAATCTGCCACTGATTTTGGCTCAGCCACTATAGGCTTCAAGAATGACATTACCAATTTATTGGATGAATAATCAAATGCTGAAAGAAGCCTGTCTTTGTTTCCAGGCTTTTCCTTAAGAAATCTAGAATAAGCTTGATTCTTGATCTCTTCATTCTTCTCTTTAATCTATATAAATCTGATCTGAATCGCTGACTCTGTATTGTCAGTTTCCTGAGAAGAAGGAGGCAAATCGACAGTAGCCTGGTTTTCCTTCATGACTGTATCTTTTTGTTGTGTTCCAATTTTTACATTTTGAAGCTCTTTTAATGTTTGAGTGACTATTCTTGTTGCTTCATCATTTATATCAATATTTACAGCCTTATCCTTTTCTTCTTATGTTGACTTGCTTCTTTTACTATAAGGAGTTCTGAATTTTATGTCCTCAATAGTCTCAGCTATGAAACTATCTCCTTCTCTGTCTCTTTTATGTACATTATCAGTATCTTTGCTTGTAGAAGCCACCTGTACTGTCTGTTCAATCTGTTTGCCTTTGCCACTGTCTACCTGTATTACCTATACTGCCTGTGAATCATCATCAGATAGGGTGTTTGGCTCCCATTCAATTTTATTTAGATATCTTTCAATATGGGGCTTAGGATCATGCAAGTAAACACGCAACTTACGTTTTACCCTTATTGTACTCAAAATACCTTGTGGGTCATAATTCCATGTAAAACTACATGGAAACTTATACTCTTTAAGTTTGACATTTATCTCATTGGAAGCTTCTCTGTTATTCACAATGAATGGCCCAATTTGATTTTTCAGCTTAAATTGGGTCTTTTTCCTAGAAGCTATGAAGTTGATTTCATCTACATTCAATAGTTGTCTCAGATATTCTAAAGCAAATATTCTTGTAGTAACAAATCTGGGTAACTTATATGGGGCCAGGGATGAGCCATACACTCTGATTTCTGTATGATTTTTATATAAATACCAATCTCTAGTTTTGTAGCTCTCTGATAACTGCAGAATTATTCTTGTCTCATCATTGATCCTAGGGATCTCCTCTTTTTCCAAGAGATACATAGCAGGGGCTATAAATGAGTCATTGAAATCTGTAAAACTATACTCTTTGTTCCATTTCCTTAGAATAGATGACCAAAATACTACTGATAGAACTTTTCCTTCTGCATCCACTTTCTAACATTCAATTGGAAACTTATCTGTTTGATAATATAGGAAGAGGTGGAGTAGATAAGAGGAGTATCTGAAAACTCCTTCTTCTGATAATATGGATAACTGATAATGCATACTTTCAGCAATAAATCTAGCAAAATTGAACTGAATGGATGGTCATTGACTAGGGCTTAGAGTTGACAGAAAACCTAGGATAGCCACATCAGTGAATTCATCACTGGTGTATCCTAGTATGAAGGAGAGCATTGAGACAATTTGTCTAGTCTCATATGGGAAATCAAAGGTGTCGAAAGGAGGATTTAACTTAGGAATATCAACTTGATTTGGACAAAAAGTCTGGTATATTTTGAATCTAGTATTGAAATCCAAGTCAAGATATAGTTGGGTTAAATCTTCTATTGATAGGGAAGCAGAATTGGGGTCATGATTCATTTGTAGCATGGAATTTATCGACTCTTCAGTGATGTAAAACAAGATCTCTTTTTCTTTGTTTACAATACATCTTTGTTTTGGCATATAATAGGCTTGGCATAATCTGATAAAGTCAGGAACAGAATGAGTGAGAGGGACAATATATCTAGGCAGATTGGATTCCCAAATTGGAATATCTTTGTCACCCTTTTCCACTGATTTGCCATAGCACCAATTATAGACATCAAGCGGGTTAAATTCTACATTAGGGTCTAGTATTCTATAGTCCAGATCAACTAAAGGGCTGTTCTCTGGAGAAATGACTGGAGGCTGGACTGGTCTGACCACTTCTGTAGAATCAGCTGTGAGTACAGGAGTTGGTTTGTCGATTTTGAAGGACATAGGCTGAGGAATCTTTGCAGAAGACTTATTTTGAGATTTTGGGCCTCCATTCTTGGGGGTTACCTATTTCTTGGTCATTTTTAATATGAACGAAGCAAGCTTAAATGGTTTGCTAAGTTCCTTTACGAGAAACAGGGGTTTCTTGGTGAATTTCTACTGAAAATGGGGTTTCTGAGCAGGGTTTTTAGGAAATGCAAGGAATTTAAAGCTCAAAACGTGTATTTAAAATCGATTTCAACAGCAAAACGGACCAGGGTATGGAAAAAACTGCGAGAAAGGGAAATTAGGGATTCCAGGGAAATTTTGACAGAGTTTTCCCTGAAAAATGGACACTTTTTTGCAGTAACTTTGGTAATTATTTGAAATCGACAAGAATTTTGAAATCTCAGAGGGCAACTTCGAATAAAAGT
Organism: Pinus albicaulis; assembly: GCA_034641835.2. NCBI lineage: Eukaryota > Viridiplantae > Streptophyta > Pinopsida > Pinales > Pinaceae > Pinus > Pinus albicaulis. Next base: position 41,798,636 of record CM076576.1, read on the forward strand.
ACCTGGAGAACCAGCGGAATTCGGTTGAAGACGTTGCAGAGGTGCTCAGTCTTCAATTTTTTGAAAATGGCTTCGCAGAGGACAATGTAGTACTTTGTAATGGAAATTCAAGGCAATGGGCGTCGAAAAATGGTACTGGTAGGTTGAAAATGGCTCTGCAAAGTTTCTTAGGGTTCAAACGGCGTGATTTTGAGGAAAAACGGTTCTGCAATGTTTTTACAGGTTTAAAGCAAAAAGGTGAAAATTTGAATGAAAAATATAATTTTAATGTATTAAACGATGGTATAACCATAGTTAAATGACATTAAACTTGGGTTAAACGGGTGAGGTTTAGGGAATACCGCTAGTGGTATTCACGCGGGTAAATGATGGTAAGCGGAAACTAACTTTTCGAACGCGATACAACATGGTGGCGACACATAAGTGTGGGGTGGTTTGGAAAAACCACCCATTTTGCTCGGCTTTGCCAAAACATCAAACAATTACTTTATGAGTGCGAAAATGTATTAGCGCTGTCGGATCTGGATTCAACGAGCGAACGACCATGAGAAAAAGGAAAGGTGCGGGGAAAAGGTAAGTTATCGGGTTCACTTTGGGCCATTGATCTTGGGAGATGAAGGATAGATCGGACGGTCGAAATTTTACGCGATGGGGAGAGATAAATGTATTAAAAAATTCCGCGCAAGTGTATTACCGTAGGATCAAATGGATTCTAGGGATCGGACGGTTAAAAATGAATCCGAAGGGAGAAGGTTTGGTTTAGTCATATATACAAAAATGACTTATTCTTATTGGAAAATCAAGTGTTCGGAAGGATTACCAAGGCTTCGAACTGTGGTTAGGGTCTGGGATTTAGGCGTAATGTATGCGGGGAAAAGGTAAGGTTAAGGTTCTAACCTTAGGTTAAGGGACTTGGGGCAGAAAATATACAAGGGAAAGGGTCATTTTTATTGAAGTTTAGTTTAGATGAAACTTCGGGTGATTTTTGATTTAAAACATATATAACATATGTTTTAAACTTTTTCTTCATATATTTTATTTATATGGTAAATCAAATCAAGAAAACTTAATTACCATAGGGGCGGGATTAAATATACGGATAAACTTTTAGCCAAAGGGGTTATAATGGGGGGTTTTATTTAAGCATGTGGGAATAAAATACTTTGGCTTAAGTTATAATAAGTGGGTTTTTGGGATTTATTTATAAAAGGAGTTATATAATAGGAAAAGGTCAATTGTAGGGATTTAATACATAAGTTAGAGTTAATATGACAAGGGGACAATGTATATTCAAAAACACATAAATATAACTAAGAAAGTGAAGATTAAAAATAAAATTTGCATTGTAATAACTTCATCACTTAGACTTAGGATAAAATGTGATTTTGAGGGCTTTACGCTTTGAAATGATGTAGGAAGTTAATCAAATGAGGATTAGAGTATCTTTAAGTAAAAATGAAGTTTTACTTAGGATTTTTCAGGGGAAATGAGTGCATGAATGGTAAATGATGTGATTTAGGGATTAATATAGACATTTCACACTTTCAACTGATCAGTCATAGAGCCTTGGGTCTGGTCCCAACAAAAGTCAAGGAAATGCCTTGAGCCTTTTTGACTGATAGTCTAGAATGTTTCATGACTATGGGAAGGGGAAGTTAGTTATTTTGCAGCCCATGATGAATGATATTTACATTGAGACTTTTCACCTTCTTCTACCTACCCATCTTACCATGCTAACATTTTTTTCTTCCTTTATAGTAGGTGCATTTAAGCTAGCAACCTTCACAACATTTATTCTTTCTGAAAGCAAGTAAAACTATCTAATTCTACACTTATTTCATCCATGAATCCAGATTAAACTGTTGGATTCACTTTATTTCTCTACCTAACTACTGAATTGTTAGGATTAAACTGTCTAACAACTCATTATTCTCTATCTATAACAAAGGAAATTGAAACAATGACAATTTAAGATTGAATTGTTTAACTCATCATGGACTAATGGCATTTATTGACACTCTACCATAGTCAAAAAGTAAAAAGTAGTGGCATTTATGATTGCTCACTTTCATGTTTTATTCATTTTTTCTTTGGGGTATCTTATTTTTTATAAGTCCTTTGATGGTTCTTTTAGGACTTTTTTACCCTCTTTTTTTTATTCTTTTGTTTTTTTTTTTTTTACAAAATATGTGAATACAACTTGCAGAAGGAAAAGTATGTACAAATTTACAAAATTACCAATAGTCAAGTCAAAATTATGACTCCTATATTATAGGTTGCTAACAAGGCCTATTCCATGCCTTCTCACATGCAAAACTTCTTCACTTGATGGTTCTAAACCATACTATAAGTCCCCATGTTCTATGGTCTAATCCCCATCATACCTATTACCATTCAACCAGTCTTTACACACCCCGAATATAATGACTAGCCTAGTCTCATTAATATATACCCCAATAAATACAAGCCACTTAGGAATTAAACTGCAAAACATTGGGCTCACTCATTTTACATATTCGAATTGATATTCGAATGTATCAACTGCTCGAACCTCTCATATTTCAACCGTGATGTTTAATGTATGTCGACCTTGTCAATTCGAACTCTGTCACTTGGTTTCAACCAAACGCATTGCCATTCACATAGTTATACAGTCCTCCTTGTTAGTGTCCCGTGATTTGGCTGATTGGAAAGCCAAATGACAGTGTAACATCAAACCAATCTTTGGAGCCCAAGGACCTAGCCTTCCTGGACTCAGAGAGGGCTCTCTCTATTTGTGTAAGGGATATTTGTGTGTTTGCTTATTGTGTTCTGATTTTAGGCTAGTTATTAAGTAGGTTTTTTGGTTTTGGTTTTTAGGTTGTGAGGGATGAAACTGATCAAAGATATAATATAGGTAAAAAGATGTCAGATCAACTGGGCTATGGGGTCAAAAAGGTCAATCAAGCTATTAGATGGTGATACAAAGCTATTGAGGGCTGATTTGATTTGAGGTAGAAAGGATCTTTGGGCAAAATGGAATAAAATGGACATCAAATTTGGGAAAAACAAAGGGTTTCAAGCATAACTAGTTTAATAGCTGACATAAACATGGTAGGGAAAACCATTAATCATGAGAAATGTAACTATAAGCTAATCAATACATAGAAATAAACATTCAAGCCATGCTTAGAGATATATAACTCTCTAACTTTGGGAAATGGCTATCAGACTTTGGGGAAATACACTTGAGACAAACAAACAACTTAAATCACTATGTCAGAATGCCTAAACACAGTACTTCAAGTTATTGGGCACTTTGAAAAAAAAATTGCATAGTCTTAGACAAAGGGCAAGATCAGAACAAGACCTCCTTGGTTCAACAAATGACAATCTAATTAGTCAAAGAGAAATTTCATGGATGGAGCTATGGCTAGCCATGAGTAAGCAGGGCATACTGTAAATCATACTTAGCATGCATAAAACCATGAATGAAACAAGCAACAATATCCTTAAGTTATTAAAGAGCAATCAAGAATTCTTTAATGTGACTAAGGATGAAGAAAACATGGAAGCTATGAAGAAACAGGAAATTTGAGGTGCCTCCAAGGGCATGTCTCAAATTTGTTCTCTACTGTTCTATAGCAAGAAAGAAACATGGATTCATGAATGAAAACTAGGAAACAAAACAAAGAGAGAGACACTATACCATTCTACCAAGTCATGGAATCCAACAACAATCCTCTTTCATCATCCAAGAACATCCAAGAGACTATCCAAAAGAATGAGACAAGTATTTCTTCCAAAGCTTATATGACCATATATTGCTTCTATCATCAAGTTCAGCCTTGTTTACAATGAAATCCTTTGGAATATATAGGCTCAAGTGAGGAAAACCTCTTAGTTCAATTTGCACTCTCATTGGCCTATTCAAAATATCTAAACTTGTCCTTGAGGCTTTGCAAAGCCCAAGGCACAAAATATCTCATAAAATATCTAAAAAATGCTAAAAAAGGGAAATAAATTGACTTTTCATAACTTCTCATGTGCAAAAATCGCTAAACGCACATGAGGAAAAAACAATTTTTAAAGGTTCAATTTTTACAAAAATACTCAAAAAATATATCAGCAAAAGGTCCCCTGAATTACCGACAACGTTTGGCAGCCTTCCCGATGTGAAAATGCGGCTCATGATAGCTCGTTGGAAAAATCTAAGTGTCTACTTTCCGGAAAAACTTGAATTTTCCCAATCTAATGCCTGGAAGTCCTCCATAAATAAGCATGTGTGTAAAAAACCAGAAAATAAGGTTTGCTGATAGACTGGGTAGAGTGTAGAAAAAGCGGGCATTTTTTGCCATTTAGGGGGAGAAAATGATCTTCGAATGTCATGAAAATAGCTGAGTGTGTGCTCCTAAAATTATGACATCCAATGATACCATTCTCCTCCTTTGATGATCCTCCAAACTGAAATGGCGAAACCCATGAGTTTTGGCCAAAAACCCAAAAATGCCAAAAAACCAAAATATGTCGAAAATCACTCAAAATCGGTGAGCATGACCCTCAAGGGTTCTCAGCAGCATGTTGTGAAATAGAGGCCAAAATCTGAAGTCCTGATATGTCTTTCCTCACTTTCCGTGCCAGGCACTTCCCTTTATCCTCCTTGAGCTTTTCTTGAGCAGCCTTCAACTTGCGTCAGGCAAACTGATTTAACTTTTTATAATGCTTCATCATTCTCCTTTGAAGGTCTAAATCTCTGTTTTCCTTCTCCAATTTCTTCTCCAAGTGGTCATTGAATCTCTCAAGCCATGCCTCCCTATTTTTCTCTATCTCCTGTTCGAACAATGCAGTGAGAGGGGTAGATTGGAGAAGGGCATTTTCTTCTTCTTTTTGCTTCTCAAAGGCCTTTTTAAGCCCCATGGTTCTAGGCCTCTTTTTCTTAGGCTGATCTTCGCCTTCACTTTCATCAAACTTGCCTATGAGTTCTTCCAACCTTTCTTGGGCTTTGGAGGCCTCCTTCTTGTACTTGGTCACCCGTGTCTCATAAACAGCCATATGGACACTCATTTGCCTATTTTGGATTTGCAAAAATTGATTGAAATTCCTAGCTCTATGAAGATCATCCTTCAATGCATCAATTTTTCTTTCTCTATGGATCAAGAGGCTTTCTAGAATCCGGGCCTCATTATCACTATCATCGCTTTGGATTTGGATGATGTCGAATGCACTCTCCTGTTCATGACTGCCTTCTTCCTTACCTTTCCCCTTGCTTTGGGTGGCTATTCTAGTGCTCTTCCTCCTAGGCAAATAAATGATGGGCTTCTTTGGCAATTTTCCTTTACTTCGGAGGGCTCTTGTCACATTTAGAGTGACAACATTAGGCACTCTCTTCTTTGCTGTTCGGGGCTTAGCCATTTTAGGAGAAGAGGGCATGGCCACTTTACCTTTGTCACCTTGCTTCTCTTCTTTTTGAGTTTGTTGTTCTTCTTGAAGAGGTTGTTGTTTATCATCTTTTGGATGCCCTTGCTCGTCAATGTCATGCTGCTACTTTGTCTCATAAGGCTACCCCTGTTCATCCTGATGTTGCTGCTGTGTGTCTTCTTTTGACTATCCTTGCTCATCACTTTCATGTTGCCTTTGCTGCTCTATCTCACCCTCACTGTCATGCTATTGTTCAACACTTTCTTCCTCCTCCCCTTGTTGCTGTTCATCATCACTGTCATGCTGCTGTGTGTCATCATAAGGCTGCTGTTCACCCTCATCATGAGTCTGTTGTTCTTCATGCTGCTTCCCTTCATCATTAATTTGTTGTTCATCATGCTGCTTCCCTTCATCCTCTTCCTCATCATCATGATCATGCTCTTCTCCCTCTTCTGGCTCTTCTGCTTGTTCTGTAGTAAACTTGAGCTTTTTAGGAATAGGTCTGCTAGAAGAAGGCGAGGGATGATGAGTAGGAGATGTAGGAGATGTATGGACTGGAGGGACAGTAGAGAAATCCGGATGAGTGATGAAAACATCCCAAGAGACCTCCCTCTTTTCAAGCTGATGAAGGATGATGATTTTGATGAGAGAGTGATGGAAGAGACAGGCTATTTGCTGTCAAGGAGGCTTCTTCTGGACAGTGGAGGCCATTTTCTCTATGCTCTTGTGTAAGAAGAAAGGAAGATTTAGCAATCTGGCCCTAGTAAAATGCATGAGCAGTCGAATGTGATATGCATAAATTCGGGAGAATCTCCCCTCACAAGTGAAGTACTTCATGATAATCTTCATGAGAGGGGCATAGCTGGCTAAAAGATATGAGAAAGGGAAAATAGAAGGACATGATTCTCTGTGCTCAGTGTTTAGGAAGGGTTTTTAATCATCTAAGTCCAAATGGCTTTGCTTAAACCATTTCTCACCAATATAGGGAATTTTAGTGGCTTTGGAGATGGATCTTGGGGAGAACTTGAAGTCAAGGCCTGCCAATTGGAAATGCTTATCTTGAAACCTCAAAGTGAAAAGGCGTGTTAAAGGAGAGAAAATCTTCACCTCTTGCACCCTTTGACAGAAATATAAACACCCGACCTCATGGAAAATGAACAAGACTGATGGGTGTGCATTCACTCCTTCAGTGGAAATAGGTTCATATCTTTTATGAAATCCACTCCTACTATCCTGCCTGGGAGGCATCTTGTTCTGGATGATCTCTGCAAAACCAAAATGCCTCAAAAAGGTTTTCAAGAATGTGTTCTTCAAACAAAACTCTGCCTTCTCTGTCAGTCACTGTTTGATCAAGGTAAATTTGCCTCAAAGTTGTGTAAATGTTTCTTTGATATTAGGTCCCTGCTCCTCCCAAAACACTTCTCTTCCTCCCTTTGTATGCCAATAAGAAAATAATTTTAAAAAAAAGTACACAGTCAACAAAAGATACACACAGTCCAAGGGTCACTGTGTTTAGGTAAGGTCATCCAACTCCTTGTGTTTTGGTGTGATCACAACAACCCTGTAGCAGTAAAACATCAAAAACTCCTCACAATCAACACCCTCCTTGCCTTTGTTGTTTCCTCACACAGATTTTGACACACACCTCCAAATGGTAATGACAGCTTTACACACTAAAGCTTGTTTTATGGTCAAAGAGGCAGCAGTGGTTTTTGTAGTTTTTACCCTACAGAGATGACTTTTGAAACATAAAGGAAATTATACAATGATTACTGCTGTTGAAGTTAGGCCCACTATTTTCACTTTTCAAACTCTGTTTTTCTTCCTTTAAAACTACTTCCACCTTTCAACTTGTTTTGAGGGCAATTTGTTAGGTTTTTGAAACTAATGAATCACTCCTACCAGTCTCCCACTATGACAGACTTCGTCAATAATTTTTAATAAATCACTTTGAAATTCCTACCAAGACCTTCACCCTTTCACCAACATTTAGTCTTTTGAAAAACACAACATTCAACATCTTTTTAGAAATTTAAAAATATCAAGGAGGCACCTAGAATACCTCGAACCTTCGATGGCAAGCCTTGCTTGAGGGTTTGAGCAGTTTTGAAAAATTTTGGAGGTGTTTTGATGGCTTGAAATATGCGCGGCACGTTTATAATGAGAGAGCACCGCACAAAACAAGCTCTCGGGTCACTTGTCGGGCGGTCGTGACCGGCGCCTTCAGGCGCGCCGCGTGCGACTACAAGCGTGCCGCGCGACAGTGTATCCTCCTTGTAAAAATGCACCTGAATGCGCTGTGCAATATTTAAGCCCGAAAAACTTTGTGAATTCGCTCAAAACTTCTTTCTCCGGTCTTTGTGAACAACAAGAGGAGTGTTTTTTGCATTTTGGAATTCCAAAATAGATTTGCAACGGTCCTTAACTCCGTTTGAAAGTGAAAAATCCAAAGTACCTTTGAGTTTGAATTGTGAGGGTTTTGAAAGCTTCTCTCTTTAAACCAATGCCTTTGTTTATTTGAAAACACAAACACAGCGATTTTGAACGGGCTATGAGGGGCCCATACTCTAAATAATGTTGGAAAAAGGCGTTGCATGCTATTTTAACAGCTTGAATAGATATGAACCTATTTACTCATAAGAAAAAATATTCAAGGGCTAACTCCTTTCACTATTTGCTTATAAAATGGGGAAAACATGTCTCACCTTTGCTTACATTTTCTTGTCAGAGGGAAACCTGGCTTAACACCACATAGTGACATTAGATGCATTCTTCAAAAGGCCTTTCTCTTTGATTGTGAGGTGAAGACCCAATTGTACTAACCTGAGCTTTACTATTATCGGTCTACTGTCCATCAAGAAGGGCATTTTTTTAAAAACTTTTCCTCTACTCAAAATGTACCAGCAAGGTATATTTGACCTCTTTTATAAGGAGCAGGCCTTTATTTGAAGCAGTGGCATGCTTTAATGGTTTTGAATGTTGTTCCAGAACTTGAAACACATGCCAAAATAATCCTTGCATTTTTATGAACATATGTGTTTAGTTGTAATGCCTCTTTGGGAAAACTAAGCTGAAATTGCCTTCTATCCACTATGATGTGTATTTGAAAGGAAATTTTTCATGAACAAGAAAAGCGAGACCTTTTGAAAAACCAATATCATTCTTTGGCCTGTGTCCAACCCAGCTGATTTCAATCTTCTTTCAACTTTGTTTTGTTTAAAGGAATAGAGACTAAATGTTAAGCGTGTTTATCAAGGAGATGAGTTTTTGTAATCTTTAAGGAAGTCACACCCCTCAGCAAATTTTGTACACTTCTTGGCTCCAGATTGTCTTTGAAAGAAAACTCTGATAAAAGATAAGCCAACCTCTTTGATGGTTCATGGTACTCATGCTTTCCCTTTGTTTTTGACAGGATTGCTCTGTTCAGAATCTTTCAACTGTCTCCTACTGCTTTTAAAATTTGTCTCTTAGTTAGTGAAAACCCTAGAAACAATCACTGCTCTAGCCCTTTGCTTATAGGTGAAGGAGGCCTACTTTGACAAATGTTTGTTTTCTTTTGTACCTGATGGCAGAGGTCATTCTGAGACCAAGACTCTTTTGGCTTCTTTGGCCATCAGCTTAATAATATTTCTTCATTGATGATGAACCTATTGGCTTCATATTGTAACTCAATAACAATGGAGCTCCACTACCTTGCCTCTGCCTTAAACATCATTTTTATTCAGAGACCCTTAGTTGTTGTCTCATTGCACCCAAAAAAAATGTCCTTTAGTCAGTGCAGATTCTTAACATCAAACTTCGTCCATTTTCCCTCTGCTTATAGATGAAGGAGGCACTCTTAGTGTTCAACCCTCTACTTATGAAATGAAGGAGGTTCTTCAGTCTTCAAACCCTCTTCTTATAGATGAAGGAGGTTTTTTTTTTTTAGTCATGTCATATCATCAGCCTTTTGACAGTGTTATTCTTCCTTTTACTGTTCTTTCAGGCTTTGACTGTGATCGTAAGAGTTTAATGAAAAACTCTTTGCTCTGTAGCTGCATCCCAGGCTCAAAATCACATTGAGAAGCAACTGTATTCTCATGTGGAGCCAAATATTTTCTTCTGGGATGCTGGTATGCCTCTATCCTTGAAAGATCCATTAAAAACCCTGTAAAAACACCTAGAAACAGTTTGACTTATGGTGCATGTATTGCTGAGACTTGAGGGTGAATTAGTGGCGCGACCTAGGGCTGTAACCAACTTTATTTGAAGAATGGGAAGGTCTGTTATGACTGGTCTATAGCAGATGGAGGTTCTTTGGCTTTAGGATAGTTTGCCAAGGGAGAAATGCCTAAAACACCACTTCCTAACTTAGGGGAGACTTTTTGGACAAATTTGGGTTGTTTCTTTGGAGCTGATGGGCAAACTGGTATGGCTGAGGGTAGATAGAACTTGATAATGAGGTTTCATCTCGTCATGGGCGGAATGAAATGTAAGAGGGAAAAAAATTTTATGGGTGTTTTCCAGCTGGAAAATTTGACAATTTTTTAGATCAGCTGCTAGAAAACTTGGCTGTTACAACTAGTCATCACCAGCAAGTGAAAAATACTTAATGAATAACAGTGGCTGCATTTGGGGAGGGCAGCTCCTTTTCAGGAGGTGTCCAGAATTTTAGATATTTGGCTTATGAAGACCAATGCCTTACCCATTGGCGCAAATTTCATTCTTCCTCGATGCTACTTCTGAAAAATAACAGCATGATTAGCATCAATGATATTTCTACCTACCCCACTATCTTTCCTAACATCTTTTTCTTCCTTTGGGTGCATTTAGACTAGCAAACCCTTTTGACAATATATACTTTTTTTTTTTGGAAAATGAACCTATCTAATTCTACACTTATATCTGCCGGGAGTTCAGATTAAACTGATGAACTCCTTCATTACTCTACCTACGCTAGACCAACTGTCAAGTTTAAACTGTTTGACAGGAATTTGTTCTCTAATCTAAAACATAAAATTGAAAAGATGATCAAATCAGGGTTAGACAATCTGATTTGTCATGTATTTGCGGCATGAAAGACAAGCTGCACACAAATATTATTTTGCATAAAATGGAAACTAGGAAAAATGGGGCTAAGATGCACAATTTGTTTTTCATCCCCACTTCCCTCTTTGGTTCTGTTTTGAGCATGTGGAACCAGTATCTTTTCCTAATCTACTCTCTTTGATAAGTCAAGCTTACACAATGTTGACCATATTTTTCACTCACTAACTTATTAGCAAATAAATTTAAAACATGTTCAACTATGATTAGGCTAGATAACTGAACAAGACATTTGAGTACTAGTAGCAGCATTTAGATTTGCGCGCTTTCTGAATGACTATTTTTTGGAACATGGGGCCTTTTTATATTTTTCAACTGCCCTCGTTTCTATTCTTCTATTGTTTTTGAATTTTCTGTTTTATCTATTTTTCAAACAACAGTATGTACAATGATTGAAAATGTTTTAAACTCAGAAATCTTGGAAATGGCGAAACTTAAGCATCTTATCCTCGTAAGGATCTCCTAGCATTCTTGGTCCACTCAACTCCTGAAAAGAGAAATTTGGAAAATTCTCTCTTTCCAGCATGACATAAGGATTCATGCAAGAATCTCTGAACGAACCCGTATCTTCCCGCTGTACCTATTCATACCTCTGATTTCCACTCCTTCCTTTACTGTACACCTTCTTTAAGTAATGCATATATTCTTTGTCATTTTTGAAATAAATAATGACATCGTCAAGGTATGTTAAAATGCAGAAGTTCAGGACGGAAACATGGCTTTCACGAGCATATTTTTGATATCCAGTGGTTTTGCAATTCAGAGTCTGAAACTGGAACTACTTCCAACATACTGAAAAAAATCTTTGAGCTGTCTACTTTGCGAGGGAATCATTTGGCTATAACCTGAAACATCATCTTGCAAAGGCATATGATTAAAAGCACTTATCATTGATATATCATGGTCTTGGGTAGGAAGGATAAAATGTCTGTTATAGAGATGTGCATTAGTGTTTCTAAAATCAAAACATACCCTATGAACAACTATTTTATCTTTGATTATTACTGATTGGTTCAAATTTTTGTATTTTCTTTTGTTGAAGTTGTTTCTTGGAGTAATGGTAGTGGCATAGTGTTTCTCATTGTTTTCTCTGCATGAGGTAGTATTCTGCATGAGATTTCCAATACTAGCAGTTCTAAGTCTTTGATGGAATGACAGGATATTAGCCAGTTCAAGTAACTCAGGTATATTTGGACTGCAACTATCATGTTTGCTCATAATGAGTTTATTAGGTACTTTTTCTGGATTTTGAGCTGTTATGGCTACAGTCAAGGTTTCACTTGCAGTGGAAGAGTTATGTGATGGTAAATCTTTGCGGTATGGTAAAAACATTAAGCTTCCATGCTCTTGAGTTCCGAAAAGGTTTTTGATATGTAACTCCTCTAATGCCTTTATTCTGAAAAAGTTTCCTGATGTTACTGCTGATGTTTGACTAAGGTTTGAGCAATTCTCTTGATAGTACATAATGGTTTGTGCATCTTGCTCTATTCCTATTTCATAAGGAACATACTTACTTTCCTCAAGACATAGCTGTCCATGATCATGGTAGTTTTGAGTGTCTAGTTCATCATAGAGAACTAGGGGTAGTTGATGTGGTGGGTCTAAGTTTGTTTCAGTTTCTTCTGACTGTTTTTCAATGTCCTCATCAGTGTGTAGAATAAAAGAGTTCAGGTCGGAATGGAATGAATACATTGGGATGTTATCTAGCCTCTCTTGGCTACTGATCATGTATTTCATGTGTGACTCTCGATAGAGTATTCTTGTTTGATCAAACACAAGAATAGTGGCGTAAGACATATCAAGTTGAATATTCCCTTGGAGCTTGGCTCCCTAAGATCTGGATAGAAGCATTCCGTACTTGGGAGGAATGTCTGCTACCACTATGTCCATGATTAGATGTTTTGCGGGTATTTGGGCCAAACTAAAACAAAGATATTTGATCAAGATTAGACATTTGAATATACTAGAATCAAATGAATATAAATCTTTGTATGGTCTTGTGATTTCCAGGCCTAATCTTTCCATTACAACCTTTGGCATAAGATTATGCGAGGCACCGGAGTCTAGCATGGCATTGTGAAGGATTTGGTCATGGATATTCAGACTGATGTAAAAGGGAAGAGTGGTTCCCTCTTGGAATTTCCCTTCTATTTTCGAACCAAACTAAACTTCAGGAGTGTCATTAGCTAGATTAATGGTGTTCACATCATTCCCTATATTCAGAACCTTTAAAACTTGGGATTTATAAGAGCCTTGGGCTATGAGCTTGGTAAGAGGCATGGTGATTTTTATTTTGGTGATTTCGCCCTCAAAACTAAAAAGTAGTTGTAGTTTAGACATGTTTGTTTCAACTTTTTCAGCCATGACCTTCTCTATGTTCTGAGTTTGCTGGCTCTGCTTCGGGATTTTGTTTGCCACAGCCATCTCGGGAATATTTGTGGAAGTACTAGGAGTATCTGAGTCAGGATTAGTTTGGGTAACTCTATCTTTGTTTTGGTCATTTTTATTGACCATGATTTTTTTGCTTTTCACTGCTTTCTTAAGGATGGTATCAAGGGTTTGAGCAGTGTCTGAGCTACCTTTCTTGGAGTTGTCTTGATTTTTTCTGCTTCTAAGGTCATACTGCCTGTGAGCTTATATTATGGCATTCTGAAAATCTATGGCAGGATCCTCAGGATCTTCATAGTTGGTTTCATCCTGATTCGGAGAGAAGAATGCTTGTTCTTCTTCCGTGAGGTACACCTCACTCTCACTATCAGACCCTATGAGGTTCAAATGATTTTAATCAATGGGTTTTGTATCCCTATCATTTTCTTCCACATAATTTTCATTAAATGGTGGCCTAATTTGTTGGTCATTTTCTCTTTGTTTTTTTTGAGGCTGTTCCCTCCTAAAATTTTGGTTCTAGTTTTTGTTTGGAGGGTTTGGATGGTTATCCCTAAGAGGGGTCTTCTCACTTATCTTTTCCCACATTTTGGCCATGGACCTGACTAAGTCATTTATTCTAGGATCTAAGGGAGGAGCTGAAGTGGAGACTTCATCCCGGTAGGTGACTTTCCTATCTGATCTAGTCCTAGCTCTTTTTTCTGCTAAGTTGGCTTCTGCTCTTATGGCTACTTTTTGCATTTCCTCTAAGGTAAGAGGGTCCTTGTCTCTTAGCTAATAAGTCATGCCTGGGTCAAAACCTTCGGGGAACTTTGCCAAGGCTGAACCAAGTGGGGGTTTGAAGTGAGGTGGGAGGGCATTATACACACTGTTGAACCTAGTGCAGTATCCCTGGACACTTTCCCCATTTTCCCGTTTTAGATTGTTATATTTTGATAGGATTTGAATGGGGTTCTTTCAGATTTCCCACTTGTTTATGAAGACTTGGTAGAGTTCTGGGAGGTTGTGGATGCTGTTTGGAGTTAAGCTTTTAAACCATTTTTTGGGTTCTCCGCCCAGGCTTTGGACGAGCATCTTCATCCTGATGGTCTCGTCTTCTATTTTCATGTATTCAAAGGCATCACTAATCCTATCTACATGCTGTTGAGCTGTGGTAGTATCATCTCCAGTAAAGTGTGGGATTTTGGCTTGATATTCATTTTGTAAGGGAGCCAAAGGTTGTGGCAACACCAAGGGTGCGTACCAGGCTACCATGACGGGAGCTAATGGGTGATGTACAAAATGAGGGCTTGCGGGATGAGTTGAGGTGGTTTGAACAGTAGTGGTTTGGATAGGTGTGGCGGATGTACTTGGAATAGTGACCTGATTTTGAGCAGATCTGGGATGGTAGGAGCCAAAGTGATGGAGAAGCTGAAAGTCGGGAGGTGTGGTAGGTGAGGCTTCTCTACTAGGACTCTGTGGCAGATCTAGGGGCTTAAGATCGTCAAAGTCTATATTACTTTGTGACTTGCTTCTAAAAAGGGTTTTTGATGATTTTAAGTCAAAGGGGGAATCCTACAAGGTAGTGAGATGTTTAGGTACTGATCTTGCTTTATGGAGGGACCTATCGGTAGCTAGATTTTTAGTTTCGGAAGTTTGCCACAGAATCTTCTCTGGGTCGTCTACTATGATAGGGGGATTTGGGTCTGGATGAGCTCTGGTGTTGATTCTTCGTGAAGCCAGATTTTGGGTCTAAAGTTTAGAGAGGATGGTATTTGTGAATGTTTTGGATGGATGGCCTCTCTAAGGTTTTACTAATGTGAAGGATGGTAAAAACTAAAAGGATGAACTAGTGGAGTCGCCAGGTGGATTTCTTATGAGAACTATGGTCCACCACCAACACTATCAAAGATGCTTGGGAAAAATTTTTATAGTGACTTTGAGATGGAAACTTGCAAAGAAGAGAGATTCAATTGGTTTCAACAGTTTGCTAGGCTGTATGGACAAGCTAATGGTTCTATTGGCAAGAAGGCTTCTGCTTATCTCCTATGTTTAGGTGAGGTTTTCTGAATCGCTAAGTTATACTTAGTTTGTTCAGCGATTCTGAGTTTCCACCTAAGTTGGATTTTTTGGAAGGATGAGTTGAAAGGTATGGTTTATGAATTTTTTGGTTTATGTGATTTTTTGGCCCTCTTTTGAGCTAGTGGGTACTAGGTGGAACTTGGTTGTTTTTGTAAGATGTAGCTATGGTCCACCACCGGTAATAGGAAAACAATCCTAGGAATGTTTTTGGGGTTTTTTTTGAGTTTTTATGTGTAGCCTATGGTTTATTAAAGTATTCTAAACTGTTCATCACTTTGGTAGGGTGGTGATAACAAAAGAGTTTACTCTAAATGGTTTTATGAACTGCTTGCACATTTAAGTTTTGAAGACTAATGAATCTCTGAGTTTTCTAAGCTTGTTATGTACTCGGTTAGTCCACTAGCCATCACCATTATGTTAGTGTCAGGTGCTTTGGATGATTGGCAAGCCAAATGGCAGGCAACATCAAACCAATATTTGGAGCCAAGGACCAGCCTTCTGGACTCGAAGGGCTCTCTCTATTTGTTTAAGGGATATTTGTGTGTTTGCTTATTGTTGATTTTAGGCTAGTTGTAGGTAATTTTTGGTTTTGGTTTTTAGGTTGTGAGGGATTAAATGATCAAATATATAAGATAGGTAAAAAGATGTCGGATAAACTAGGCTATGGGGTGAAAAGTCAGCTATTAGATGGTGATACAAGGCTGTTGAAGGGCCGATTTGATTCGAGGTAGAAATGATCTTTGGGAAAAATGGAATGAAATGGACATCCAAGTTTGGGAACGAGGGTTTCAAGCATAAATATTTTAATAGGCGGCATAAACATGAAAACCATTAATCATGATAAATGTAACTATAAGCTAATCAATACATAGAAATAAACATTCAAGCCATGCATAGAGATATATAACTCTCTAACTTTGGGAAATGGCTATCGGACTTTGGGGAAATACACTTGAGATAGACAAACAACTTAAATCACTATGTGGAAACGCCTAAGCAGTACTTCAAGTTGTGGGCACTTTGAAAACAAGATTGCATAGTCTTAGACAAAAATGAGATCAAAGAACAAGACCTCCTTGGTTCAACAAATGACAATCTAATGGGTCAAGAAATTTCATGGATGGAGCTATGGCTAGCCATGAGTAGCGAGAACGTACCGTAAATCATACTTAGCATGCATAAAACCATGAATGAAATAAGCAACAATATCCTTAAGTTATTAAAAAATAAATCAAAATTCTTTAATGTGACTAAGGATGAAGAAAACGTGGAAGCTATGAAGAAACAAGAAATTTGAGGTGCCTCCAAGGGCATGTCTCAAGTTGTTCTCTCTTTGTTCTATATCAAGTAAGAAACATGGATTCATGAATGAAAAATAGGAAAAAAACAAAAGAGACACTATACCATTCTACCAAGTCATGGAATCCAACAACAATCCTCTTTCATCATCCAAAGAACATCCAGAGACTATCAGCAAAAGCATAGACAGTATTCTTCCAAAACTTATATGACCATATATTGCTTCTATCATCAAGTTCAGCCTTGTTTTACAGTAGAAACTGGAATAAATAGGCTCAAGTGAAAAAACCTCTTAGTTCAGTTTGCAATCTCATTGGCCTATTCAAAATATCTAATCTTGTCCTTGAGGCTTTGCGAAGCCCAAGGCACAAAAATATCTCATAAAATATCTAAAAAAATGCTAAAAGAAATAAATTGACTTTTCATAACTTATCATGTGAAAAAATAGCTAAACGCATGAGAAAAAACGAATTTAAAGTTCAATTTTTACAAAAATACTCAAAAAATACATCAGCAAAAGGTCCCCACGACTTGTCGACAACTTTTGGCAGCCTTCCGTGTCGAAATGAAGCTCATGATATCGTTGGAAAGCTCTAAGTGTCTAATTTTTGGAGAAACTATAATTTTCCCAATCGACGCTTGGAAGTCCTCCAAAAATAGGCCTATGTGTAAAAAAACCAAAAAATAAGGTTTGCGATAGGCCAGAGAGCGGTGTAGAAAAAGCGAGCATTTATCGCCATTTCGGGGGGAGAAAATGATCTTCAAATGTCTTGAAAATCGAGTGTGTGATAGGTGGCCTCCAGCATTGGCTATATCTTTGATGGTCCCAGTATAGGCAAGGCATTATGGACTGGCAAAAAACAAAAAATGCCGAAAAAAACAAAATATCTTAGAAAATAACATTGATGACAGGGCCCTCAGGGGTTCTCGGCAACATGTTGTGAGAAGCCGAGCCAAAATCTGAAATCGATGTTGTCTCTTTCCTCACTTTCCATGACGGGCACTTCCCTTTAGCCTCCTTGAGCTTTTCTTGGCTTGACCTTCAACTTGCGGGCAAGCTCATTTAACTTTATAATGCCTCGTCATTCTCCTTTGAAGGTCTAAATCCTTGTTTTTCCTTCTCCAATTTCTTCTCCAAGTGGTCATTGACTCTCTCAAGCCATGCCTCCCTATTGTTCTGTCTCTGGTGTGATGCGGTGAGTGGTAGATTGGAGAAAGGCATTTTCCTCTTATTTTTGCTTCTCAAGGGGGCCTTTTTAAGCCCCATGGTTCTAGGCCTCTTTCACCTAGGCTGATCTTTTCCTTCACTTTCATCAAGCTGCCCATGAGTTCTTCCAACCTTTCTTGGGCTTTGGAGAATACTTCTTCTTGTACTTAGTCACTCGTGTCTCATAAACGACCATATGGACACTCATTTGCCTATTTTGGATTTGCAAAAATTGATTGAAATTCCTAGCTCTATGAAGATCATCCTTCAATGCATCAATTTGGCTTTCTCTATGGATCAAGGATTTCTAGAGGTAGGGCCCTCATTATCACTATCATCACTTTGGATTTGGATGATGTAAAATGCACTCTCTGTTCATATTTGCCTTCTTCCTTACTTTCCCCTTGCTTTGGGTGGTTATTCTAGTGCTCTTCCTCCTAGGAAAATAAATGATGGGCTTCTTTGGAAATTTTCCTTTACCTCGGAGGGCTCTTGTCACATTTGGGTAACCAACCTAGGCACTCTCTTCTTTGTTGTTCGAAGTGTAGCCTTTTTAGGAGAAGAGGGCATGGCCACTTTACCTTTGTCACCTTGCTTCTCTTATTTTTGAGTTTGTTGTTCTTCTTGAAGAAATTTGTTGTTTATCATCTTTTGGATGCCTTGCTCGTCAATGTCATCTTTGCTACTGCAGTCTCCTTAAGGCTACCCTGTTCATCTGATGTTCTTCTTGTGTCTTCTTTTTGACTATCCTTGCTCATCACTTTCATGCTTTGCCTTTCTTTGCTCTATCTCACCCTCAACTGTCATCGCTGTTGTTCAGCCTTTCTTCCCTCCTCCCGCTAGCTGTTGTTCATCATCAGCATCCTTATTTCTTGTGTGTCATCATAAAATTTCTTTGTTCACCCTCATCATGAGTATGCGCATTCTTCATCTTTTCTACCCTTCATCATTAATTTATTGTTCATCATCTTAGCGCCTTCATCCTCTTCCTCATCATCATGAGCATGCTCTTCTCCCTCTTAAGTCTCTTAAGCATTCTGTCGTAATGACTTTAGGAATAGATTACGCTAGAAGAAGGTGAGGGATGATGAGTAGGGGAGATGTAGGAGATGTATGGGTTGGAGGGACGTGGAGAAATCCGGATGAGTGATGAAAACATCCCAGAGACCTCCCTCTTTTCAAGACGTGGATGATTTTGATGAGAGAGTGATGGAAGAGATAAATTTCTTGTGAAGGGCTTCTTACGGGCAGTGGAAGCCATTTTTCTCTATGCTCTTGTGTAAGAAGAAAGGAAGATTTAGCAATCGCTAGTAAAATGCATGAGTAGTCAGTATGATATGCATAAATTCGGGAGGTCTCCCCTCACAAGTGAAGTACTTCATGATAATCTTCATGAGAGGGGCGTAGGCGGCTAAAAGATATGAGAAAGGAAAATAGAAGGACAGATTCTGCGTACTCGGGGTTTAGGAAGGTTTGTAATCATACGAGGTCAAATGGCTTTGTAAAAACCATTTCTCACCAATATAGGAATTTTAGTGGCTTTGGAGATGGATCTTGGGGAGAACTTGATGGTTAGTACCACCCGATTGGAAATACTTATCTTGAAACCTCAAGCGCAAAGGTGTGTTAAAGGAGAGAAACTATTCACCTCTTGCACCCTTTGTAGCCAATCTAAACACTGAGCCTCATGGAAAATGAACAAGGCGATGGGTGTGCATTCACTTCTTGATTGGAAATAGGTTGTATCTTTAAATCCTCCCTCTTATCTGCACAGAGAATCTTGATACGGATGATCTCGGAAAAACCAAAATGCCTCAAAAAGGTTTTCAAGAATGTGTTCTTCAAACAAAAACTCTGCCTTCTCTGTCAATCCTTTGTTTGATCAAAGATGCATTGCCTCATTGTGCTTGATGTTTCTTTGATATTAGGTCTGCTCCTCCCAAAAAGCTGCTCTTCCTCCCTTTGTATGCCAATTAGAAAATAATTTTAAAAACGAAGTACCTGTTCAACAAATACACCTGAGTCCAAGAGATCTTGTGTTTTCGTCGATCATCAAAATCCTTGTGTTTTGGTGTGATCCTCGCTGTATGCTTGATGAAACAACAAAAAATCCTCATCCAACACCCTCCTTGCCTTTGTTGAAACCTCTGCAATTTTTTGACACACACCTCCAAATGGTAATATTGACTACACACTAAAGCTTGTTTTATGGTAGAAAATACGACGTGGTTTTAGCGGTTTTTACCCTACGGAGATGACTTTTGAAACAAACTTTCACAATGATTCTTCTTGTTGAAGTTAGGCCCACTATTTTCACTTTTCAAACTTCTGTTTTTTCTTCCCTTTAAATTGCTTCCACCTTCGGCTTGTTTTGAGGGGGCGAGTTTATTTAGGTTTTTGAAACTAATGAATCACTCCTACCAGGTCTCCCCTTGTGACGGACTTCGTCAATAATTTTTAATAAATCACTTTGAAATTCCTACCAAGATCTTCACCCTTTCACCAACATTTAGTCTTTTGAAAAAACGCGGCATTCAACATCTTTTTAGAAATTTAAAAATACCAAGGAGGCACCTAGAATACCTTGAACCTTCGATGGCAAACCTTGCTTGAGGGTTTGAGCGAGTTTTCAAAAACTTTGGACGTTTTGATGGCAGGGAAAATATGAGCGGCACGTTTAGAATGAGAGAGCTCTGCTGTAAAACAGGCTTGTTGGGTCACTTGTCGGGCGGTCGTGACCGGTGCCTTCGGGCGCCGCACGCGACTATAGGCACGCCGCACGGCGGTGTATCCTCCTTGTAAAAATGCGCACCGAACGCCGCGCAACTATACGAGCACGCCGCGCAATCTTTAAGCCCGAAAAACTCTATGAATTCGCTCAAAACTTCTTTCTCTGGTCTTCATGAACGAAGAAATTTGGAATTCCAACATAGATTTGCAACGGTCCTTAACAAGTTTGAAAGTGAAAAAAGAAAAAGTACCTTTGAGTTTGAATTGTGAGGTTTTGAAACTTCTCTCTTTAAACCAATGCCTTTGTTTATTTGAAAACACAAACACAACGATTTTTAACGGGCACAAGGGCCCATCTCTAAATAATTTTGGCAAAAGTTTGTGCATGCTATTTTAACGACTTGAATAGATATGAACCTATTTACTCATAAGAAAAAACATTCGGGGCCAACTCCTTTCCTTTGTTTGCTTATAAAGGGGAAAACATGTCTCACCTCTTGCTTACATTTTTCTTGTCGAGAGGGAAACACGGCTTAACACCACATAGTGACGGTAGATTCATTCTTCAAAAAGCCTTTCTCTTTGATTGTGAGGTGAAGACGAATTGTACTAACACGAGCTTTACTATTATCGGTCTTGTCCATCGAAGACATTTTTTCTAAAAACTTTTTCCTTTGCTTGAAATGTACCGACGAGGTATATTTGACCTCTTTATAAGGAAGCGAGGCCTTTATTTGAAGTAGTGGCAGGATTTAATGGTTTTGAATGTTGTTCCACAACTTGAAACACATGCCAAAATACTCCTTTCATTTTTTGAACGTATGTGTTTAGTTGTGATGCCTCTTTGGGGCTTGAGCTCAGGTGCCTTCAATCACAACGATGTGTATTTGAAAGGAATTTTTTTCATGAACGGAAAAGCGGGACCTTTTGAAAAACCAATATCATTTTTTGGCTTTGTCGAATTATTGATTTCAATCTTCTTTCAACTCTTGTTTTGTTTAAAGGGAATAGAGACCTGCAAATGTTAGCTTTATTTATCAGGAGATGAGTTTTTGTAACCTTTAGGAAATCACACCCCCTCAACAAGTTTGTACACTTCTTGGCTCCAGAATATCTGCAAAGCAAACTCACATTAGGAGATAAACCCGGCCCTCTTTGATGGTTCATGTTACTCATGCTTTCCTTTGTTTTTGGCCAGTTTCTGCTCTGGTAATGACATCTCCTATTGTACCAAATTTGTCTCTTAGTTAGTGAAAACCCTAGAAACAATCAACACTCTGGCCCCTCACCTTTTAGGTGAAGGAAGCTACTTTGACAAATGTTTGGTTTCTTTTGTACTGATGTGGAGGTCATTTTGAGACCAAGACTCTTTTGGCTCCTTTGGCCATCGGCTTAATAATATTTGTTCATTGATGATATGAACCTATTATTCATATTGTAACTCAATAACGATGGAGCTCCTTTGCTACTTGCCTGCCTTAAACATCATTTTTAGTGAGAGACCCTTAGTTCTTGTCTCACGAACCCAAAAAAAATGTCCTTTAGTCGGTCTGCGGATTCTTAAAATCAAACTTTCATCATTTGCCCTCTGCTTATAGATGAAGGAGGCACTCTTAGTCTTCAACTCTCTACTTGTAAATAGAGAGGTTCTTCGAGTCTTCAAACCCTCTGCTTATAGATGAAGGAGGTAGTCATGTCCTATCATCGACCTTTTGACATTGTTATTATTCCTTTTCTTGTTCTTTCGAGGCTTTATTTGTGATGTAAGAGTTTAATGAAAAATTCTCTGCTGCGCATGCATCCCGAACTCAAAATCACATTGAGAAGCGAGTTGTCTTCTCATGTGGAATAAAATATTGTCTTTTGGGATCTTTGGTATGCCTCTTTTGTCCTTGAAAGATCCATTAAAAACCGTTTTGTAAAAACACCTAGAAAGCTTGAGTTTGACTTATGGTGCATGTATTGCTGAGACTTGAGGGTGTATTAGTGGCGTGACCTAGGGCTATAACCAACTTTGTTGTAGAATGGGAAGATGCAGTATATGTTGGTCTATAGCGGATGGAGGTTCTTTGGCTTTAGGATAGTTTGCCAAGGAGAAATGCCTAAAGCGCCACTTCCCTAGCGAGAGGAGAATTTTGGGACAGATTTGGGTTGTTTCTTTGGAGTTGATGGGAAGCGCGCTGGTATGGTGAGGGTAGATAGGACTTGATAATGAGGTTTCATCTTGTCATGGAGTGGAGTGAAAGGTAAGAGGAAAAAAAAGTTTGTAGGTATTTTCCGGTGAAAACAAATTTGACAATTTTTTAGATCGAGTTTTACTTTAGAAAACTTAGGTACATTACAACTAGTCATCACCGACAAGTAGAAAAATGCGATGAATAACACTTATTATAATCTCTGCCAATCATCAAAGATCATAAAAAATCTCAACTTTGGTCTATAACTCAACGGTCATACATAAACCATTCTTCGCTCTCTGCAATAATTTACCTCTCCAATCCAACGGTCGATGGAGCATCACGCCGGTTTGGAGGATCCCAACGGACTACTTGAAATCTCGTGTAATGAACACACCCTGTTAGATTCGAGTACGTTCATCCCTCGATGAGAGATCGAAAATTCTCTTTCGTTGCATTTCATTTTTTTAGGTGTCTCATTCGGTTCGATCATCATTCCATTAGGAGCATCGGTCTTCGAAGGAAGGGTATTTTCACTCATGTCCCTCGTGTTTTGTACTTTCTTTGGCTCGGTTAACATTCATCCAGAAGTTCATCAAAATCATTTTACGGTCAATGGCAGTCAATGTTTGGTATTTTTGGTGGGCAAAAGTCCACTTCGATCATTAGGTCTAGGGTTTCGCGAATTCGATCTTCAAAGTGTCCAATAATGCCAACGGAGCCGGAGAGGAGGTTCAAAATAAGTTTTCATTTCAAATATTTCATTGTCATATTGCTTGATCATGACTTTCTTCAAAACTTCTTGTTTTTGAAGAAAAATCGTCGTTTTGTTCTTTTGTAATAAATTTCATGTATATTTTCCAAGTTTTTAGAGTTATTAAAATCTTCGAGACGCAGCCACTGGTCACCTTTATAAAACATGCCGGTCATCCACATAAAGAAATAGACAAGAGTTTAGTCATTTCGGTCAAAAGTCAAAATGGAAATAAAAACGAGTTTGTATTAAAAGTGAAAAAAGTGCCAAAGCTAAAACATAAGAAAGTGGGTTTTTGCAAAACAAAAAATCAAATCCATGACTATAGAGATATTTTCACCATTCAAATGTCATTTTCAAACAAGAAGTTGTCAAAGACCCAAGCAAAATCATGGAAGAGCGAAACTTTGTGTTTAAAAGCGGGGTGTGTATTGGAGTCTTTGCGCGGCGCATTGCATGGAGGTCGTGGCGCACCACCGGTGGAGCGTGACGGACATAGACGTTTTCACCATGTAAATTAAGCGCGCGACCACACTCGGTGTCACGACGCCTGTAGGTTTTATGCCAACTCACGAAACCGATACACATAAAAGACTTTCTGATTCCACAAATTTAAACCGTTCAAACTCTCTCATGCTCGAGTAAGTTTGTGATGATTTTAAATGCTATTAGCTTTTTGTTTGGGTAATGGTTTCAAGTTTTGGTTGGAGGATTTGTAATATCAAAATTGTAAACCACATCATTTTGTCAAGCGCTCCTTAGGGTTGTGATTTGGTGGTTTACAAACAATTTTGTGCCAAACATTACATTCCCCATTGGTTTACTCCTTCACTATTTTTCAATTATCTGCAGTCCTCCCTATTCCCCTGCAATCCAAAACCACTTATATCCCTTGTTCCCATTTTCCTATCCCTAAATTCTACTATTCCTTATCACTCTCCCTTTCTCATTTCACTTATAAATTTCCAAAATCCCCAATTCCCAACGATCAGTATTGTTAGCACACCTTAATTTCACTTAAAAAACTCCCCTTTTCCCAACATTTCCATATTCCTCACAGTCCCTCATTTCCCCTTTGGCACATTCGGCACTTGGAGACAAAGACACCAAGTCCTCATTTATCATTCTCAACCAACCAAACATACACTTGTCATACACATTGCAACATCATGACGGACACGGATTCATCATATGAGCAATTTTTTGGTGTGGTTTCAAGTTTGGTTGGAGGATTTAATATTATCAAAATTGAGGATTTGTAATTGCGATTTTGGACTTGAGTTTGTCGAGTGGTTTTGCTGATCATTTCGATTTCAAGTTGAGTCGAGTTTGAGTCGATTCTCGGTCAATAAATCAGTCAACGATCTTGTGTTGGTTGTCAAATAATGGACTCCATAGCCCCAATGGACAAGACGCGCCTACTCTCCCGAAAATACGTAGTTCTTGGCACCTCCCGGAGCTACCATCCCCATTGGAGCCAATGTTAGAGTCGGTATGTTCATCCCTCCGTCGAGAGATCAAAATTCTCTTTCGTTGCATTTCATTTTAAGTCTCATTCGATTCGATAATGCATTCCATTAGGAGCATCGGTCTTCGACGGAAGGGTATTTTCCTCATATTCGTGTTTTATTTTCTTTGGCTCGGAGTCATTCATCGAAATTCATCAAAATCATTTTACGGTCAGCCGATCCAATGTTTGGTCTTTTGGTGGAGCAAGAAGTCACTTGAGTCATTAGGTCTAGGGTTTCGCGAATTAGGTCTTCCAAGTGTCCAATAATGCCGGCGGGCCAGGAGGGAGGTTCAAAATAAGTTTTCATTTCAAATATTTCATTGTCCTATTGCTTGATCGTGACTTTTCTTCACAACTGTTTTGAAGAAAAATCGTCGTTTTGTTCTTTGTAATAAATTTCCATGTATATTTTCCAAGTTTTTTAGGTTGTTAAAATCTTGAGTAGCCCTGGTCACCTTTACCAAAAACATGCCGGTCATCCACCCTTAAAAAATAGACAAGAGTTTGTCATTTCGGTCAAAAGTCAAAATGGAAATAAAAACGGATTTGTATTAAAAGTGAAAAAAAGTACCAAAGCTAAAAACATAAGAAAGTGGGTTTTTGCAAAACAAAAATCAAAGCCATGACTATAAGAGATATTTTCACCATTCAAATTTCATTTGCAAACAAGAAATTGTCAAAGACCCAAAAAAGAAAAATCGTGGAAAAGCCGAAACTTTGTGTTTAAAGCCGGGAGGCTGTGTATTGGAGTGCGCGGCGCACACGGTGGACGCGACGCACACGAACGTTTTTCACCATGTAAATTACAGCGTGACACACTCGGTATTTGGCGCCTTTGGAGGTTTTGTGCACGGCACGAGCCAATACATAAAAGACTTTGCCAGTTCCACAATTCATGATTCAAACTCTCATGCTCAGGTAAGTTTGTGATGATTTTGAAATTCTATTAGCTTTTTGTTTGGTGTGGTTTCAAGTTTGGTTGGAGGATTTGTAATATCAAAATTGTAAACCCTATCATTTTGTCAGCTGCTCATAGGGTTGTGATTTGGTGGCTTACAAACAATTTTGTACCATTTTCCCATTGGTTTACTCCACTATTTTGCAATTATCCCAGTCCCTCCTATTCCCCTCTAGTCCCAAAACCACTTATATCCCTTGTTCCCATTTTCCCTATACTAGAATTCTACTATTCCTTATAACTCTCTCCCTCTCTCATTTCACTTATAAATTCCCAATACAGTACAGCAGTCAAGTGACTGATAGCATAATTTCACTTAACAAACTCCACTTTTCACATGATCCATATTCCTCACAGTCCCTCATTTCCCCTTGGCACACATTCGGCACTTGGCGATAAAGAACTTCAGTCCTCATTTATCATTCTCAACCAACCAAACATACACTTGTCTTACACATTGCAACATCCATGGCCTTTAGATTCATCATATGAGAATTATTTGATATTGGTTTCAAGTTTAGTTGGAGGTATATTCATCAGTGAGGATTTGTAATTGCGAGTTTTTGTTTTGAGTTTGTCGAGTCAGTTTTAACTCGGTCATTTCGAGTTTCAAAGTTGAGTCGGTTGGTCGATTCTCGGTCAATAAATCGAGTCAATAGTCTTGTGTTGATTTGTCAAATAATGGACTCATAGCCCAATGAATAGAGAACACTTACTCTGAGAAATCTGTAGTTCTTGGCACCTCCAGGAGACTACATCGTTGGAGCCAATGTTAAGTCGGTCTATTCATCCCTCCGTTAGAGATCAAAATTATCTTTCATTTTGCATTTCATTTTTCGTGTCTCATTGAGTTCGATCATCTGCATTCCATTGAGCCATCGGTCTTACGACGGAAGGTATTGTCACTCATGTCCCTCGTGTTTTATTTTCTTGGCTCGGAGTCTGTTCATCGAAGTTTATCAAAATCATTTCACAGTCAATGTTTGGTCTTTTGGTGGGCAAGTCCCCTTGGAGTCATTAGGTCTAGGGTTTAGCGAATTCGGTCTTGAAAGTGTCCAATAGTAACTGCTTGAGGCCAAAGGGAGGTTCAAAATAGTTTCATTTCAAATATTTCATTGTGCTATTGCTTGATTGTGACTTTTCTTCAAAACTACGATTTTTTTGAAGAAAAATAAATCAGTTTTGTTCTTGTAATAATTGCCATGTATATTTCAAGTTTTTGATTGTTAAAATATTCAAGCGCGTACTGATACATGTACCAAACATGCAGTCATCTACTGAAAAATAGACAAGAGTTTCGTCATTTCGGTCAAAAGTCAAAATGGAAATAAAAAGCAGTTTGTATTAAAAGTGAAAAAAGTGCCAAAGCTAAAACATGAGAAAGTGGGTTTTTGCAAAACAAAAATCAAAGCCATGACTATAGAGATATTTTCACCATTCAAATGTCATTTTCAAACAAGAAGTTGTCAAAGACCCAAGAAAAAATCGTGGAAGAAGCGAAACTTTGTGTTTAAAGCGCGTGTGTATTCGTCTTTGTGCGGCGCATTGGGTGGAGGTCACGGCGCACACGATGGACGTGACGCACACGGGGCGTTTTTCACGTGTAAATTACAGCGGCGCGGCGCACTCGGTTGTCATGGCTGGAGTTTTGTGCACGGCAGCACATAGGCGATACACATAAAAGACTTTGCCACGAGTTCCACAAATTTAAACGATCAAACTCTCATGCTCAGGTGTAAGTTTGGCAGTGATTTTGTGAAATTCTATTAGCTTTTTTTGGTGTGGTTTCAAGTTTGGTTGGAGGATTTGTAATATCAAAATTTTAAACCCTATCATTTTGTCAAGCTGCTCCTTAGGGTTGTGATTTGGTGGTTTACAAACAATTTTGTACGAAACATTACATTCCCCATTGGTTTACTCCCTTCACCTATTTTTCAATTATCACAATCCCTACCCTATTCCCCTCTAGTCCCAAAACCACTTATATCCCTTGTTCCCATTTTCCCTATCCCTAAATTCTACTATTCCTTATCACTCTCCCTCTCTCATTTCACTTATAAATTCCCAAAATCCCCAATTCCCAATAGTCGAGTATTGTTAGCACACCTTAGTTTCACTTAAAAAACTCGAGTTTTCCACATTGTTCCATATTCCTCGAGAGTCCCTCATTTCCCTTTGGCACATTCGGCACTTGGAGACAAAGACACAAGTCCTCATTTATCATTTCTCAACCAACCAAACATACACTTGTCCTTACACAACATCATGACGGACACGGATTTCATCATATGAGCAATTGTTTGGTGTGGTTTCAAGTTTGGTTGGAGGATTTGTAATATATCAAAATTGAGGATTTGTAATTGCGGTTTTGGTTTGAGTTTGTCGAGTTGGTTTTACTCGGTAATTTGAGTTCAAAGTTGAGCCGGTTTGAGTCGGATTCTCGGTCGGTAAATCGATTGAACGATCTTGTGTTGATTTGTCAAATAATGGACTCCATAGCCCAATGGACGAAGGCACTACCTACTCTCCCGAAATCTGTAGTTCTTGGCACCTCCAGGGGAGCTACCATCCCCATTGGAGCCAATGTTAGAGTCGATGCATTCATCCTTCGTGAGAGATCAAAATTCTCTTTGTTGCATTTCATTTAGGTGTCTCATTCAATTCGATCATTCCATTAGGAGCATCGGTCTTCGACGGAAGGGTCTTGTCACTGTGTCCCCTCGTGTTTTGTACCTGTGCAGCTCGGAGTCTGTTCATCTAATTTCATCCAAATCATTTTACAATCAATGTTTGGTCTTTTGGTGGGCAAGTCACTTCGGTCATTAGGTCTAAGGTTACGCGGGTAATTATTCAAAGTGTCCAATAATGCCGGCGGGCCGGAGGAGAGTTCAAAATAAGTTTTTCATTTCAAATATTTCATTGTCATATTGCTTGATCGTGAATTTTCTTCAAAACTGTTTTGAAGAAAAATCGTCGTTACATCTTTGTAATAAATTGCCATGTATATTTTCCAAGTTTTTCGATTGTTAAAATATTCGAGCGCGGCCTGGTCGCCTTTGCCGAAAACATGCAGGTCATCCTGCCAAAAAAAATAGACAAGTTTCATCGTTTCGGTCAAAAAGTCAAAATGAAATAAAAACGAGTTTGTATTAAAAGAAGTGAAAAAAGTGCCAAAGCTAAAACATGAAAAGTGGGTTTGCAAAACAAAAATCAAAGCCATGACTATGAAGATACTTCTACCATTCAAATTTCATTTTCAAACAAGAAGTTGTCAAAGACCCAAAGCAAAATCGTGGAAGAGCGAAACTTTGTGTTTAAAGCGAGAAATTGTGTATTGGAGTGTTAACGCGGCGCATTGGGTGGAGGTCGCGGCACACACGGTGGACACGACGCACACGAAATTTTTCATCATGTAAATTACAGGCGAGCGCGGCGCACTCGGTACATCGCAATGCTTGGAGTTTTGTGCGCGACGCACAAAATGATACACATAAAAGACTTTGCCACGATTCCACAAATTTAAGCGATTCAAACTCTCATGCTCTAAGTAAGTTTGTGATGATTTTGAAATGACAGCTTTTGTTTGGTGTGGTTTCAAGTTTGGTTGGAGGATTTGTAATATCAAAATTGTAAACCTATCATTTTGTCTGAGAATTGCTCATAGGGTTGTGATTTTGTGGTTTACAAACAATTTTGTGCCAAACATTACATTCCCCAATGGTTTACTACCTTCACTATTTTTCAATTATCACGGTCCCTCCTATTCCCCTCCATCCCAAAACCACTTATATACCTTGTTCCCATTTCTATCCCTAAATTCTACTATTCCTTATCACTCTCCCTCTCTCATTCCCTTATAAATTCCCAAAATCCCCCAATTCTGACAGTCAAGTGGCTGATAGCACACCTTAATTTCACTTAACAAACTCCTTTTCCCCAGCATTCCCATATTCCTCACGAGTCCCTCATTTCCCTTTGGCACACATTCGGCACTTGGAGGCAAAGACAACGAGTCCTCATTTATCATTCTCAACCAACCAAACATACTTTTCATACACATTGCAACATCATGAACACGAGATTCATCATATGAAATTGTTGGTGTGGTTTTCAAGTTTGGTTGGAGGATTTGTAATATCAAATTGGTTGTAATTGTAGTTTTGGTTTGAGTTTGTCGAGTCGGATTTTTTCTCAATCATTTCAGTTTCAAAAGTTGAGTCGGTTTATGAGTCGGATTCTCGATCAATAAATCGATCCAACGGTCTTGTGTTGATTTTTCAAATAATTGACTCCATAGCTTGATGGACGAGCTGCTTTGCCTACTATCCCAAAAATCTGTAGTTCTTGGCACTCCCGGGAACTACCATCCCCATTGGAGCCAATGTTAGAGTCGGTCTGTTCATCCCTCTGTCGAGATCAAAATTATCTTTCGTTGCATTTAATTTTTAGGTGTCTCATTCGGTTCGATCTGTCTGCATTCCATTACAGGAGCATCGGTATTTTGACGGAAGGGTCTTGTCACTCCATGTCCCTCGTGTTTTGTACTGCTTGTCAGGTCTGTTCATCGAAGTTCATCAAAATCATTTTACGATCAATGACGGTCAATGTTTGGTCTTTTTGGTGGGCAAAGAGTCACTTGATCATTAGGTCTATAGGTTTGACGAATTCAATCTTCAAAGTGTCTGATAATGCCGACGAAAATTTAAGAGTTCAAAAATAAGTTTTCATTTCAAATATTTCATTGTCATATTTCTTGATCGTGACTTTTCTTCAAAACTGTTTTGAAGAAAAATCGTCGTTTTTGTTCTTTAATAAATTTCCATGTATATTTTCCAAGTTTTTCGATTGTTAAAATCTTCAAGCGCGACCCTGGTCGCCTTTTACTTTAAAACATGCTAGTCATCACACTAAAAAAATAGACAAGAGTTTCATCATTTCGGTCAAAAGTCAAAAATGGAAATAAAAACGAGTTTGTATTAAAAGTGAAAAAAATGCCACGGCTAAAAACATAAGAAAGTGGGTTTTTTAAAAACAAAAATCAAAAGCCATGACTATAAGAGATATTTTCACCATTCAAATGTCATTTGCAAACAAGAAGTTGACAAAGACCCAAAGCAAAATCGTGGAAGAGTGAAACTTTGTGTTTAAAGCCAAGGCTGTGTATTGGAGTCTTTGCACGAGCGCATTGGGTAGGTCGCGGCGCACACGGTCTCAGACTGACGCACACAAACGTTTTTCCGCCGTGTAAATTACAATGGCGCGAGCGCACTCGAGTGTCGTGGCGCACTTGGGTTTTGTGCGTGACACACGGGCGATACACATAAAAATACTTTGCCACGAGTTCCACAAATTTAAGCACGATTCAAACTCTCATGCCTCAAGGTAAGTTTGTGATGATTTTGAAATGCTATTAGCTTTGTTTGGTGTGGTTTCAAGTTTGGTTGGAGGATTTTTAATATCAAAATTGTAAACCATATAATTTTGTCAAGCTATCATAGGGTTGTGATTTTTTTGGTTTACAAACAATTTTGTGCCAAACATTACATTCCCCATTGGTTTACTCCCTTCACTATTTTGCAATTATCACAGTCCCTCCCTATTCCCCTCGAGTCCCAAAACCACTTATATCCCTTGTTCCCATTTTCCCTATCCCTAAATTCTACGCATTTGTTCCTTATCACTCTCCCTCTCTCATTTCACTTATAAATTCCCAAAAATCCCCAATTCCCAACGATCCAGTATTTGTTAGCACACCAATTTCACTTAACAAACTCCCTTTTTCCTTGCTTGTTCCATATTCCTCACGGTCCCTCATTTCCCTTTGGCACATTCGGCACTTGGAGACAGGAGCACCAAGTCCTGTTTATCATTCTCAACCAACCAAACATACACTTGTCATACACATTGCAACATCATGACGGACACGATTCATCATATAGGCAAAGACAATGATTCTACCACGAGCTTCGTGCCAGGAAGGCCTCGAAAAGGAGGCAAACATGTGAGATAGGAGCCCACCTCATTGAATTAGTTACGGGCTTGCTTTCTATAAGGCGTGTTTACGAGAGCGGTCATGTTATCGATGCTACAATGAGAGGTTGCTCAAATTCAACATCATCGGGAGTTGGCACAGTTTGTTTGTTTTACATTTGCGAGATGGTCGAGTTACACTCGGCGGTGTAGTTACTGACACCATAAAACCATTTCTCGAGACGGAATACCGAATGTAGGTGAGGAGTGGAAAAAAGACGACGGTGGATAGAGTACGTGGAAGCCATACATCGGAGCCTACCTATGTGAGCGGCTCGGCGAGGTATTCCCATTTCGGTTCTTGAAGGAATCTTATGCACCATTGATGAGACTCATTATCGGGTATGAGTTGTGAGGGACGGTTATCACGCCTTTATGCATACCACATCATACTATTGATGCATTTCACGAGTAGGATGATGAATATTCCATATTTCATGTCTTAGAAACATAGAGAGGATGACTACTCTTGTGCGAGAAGAAGACTCCGAGGAAACGACGAGTACAACAACATTTATCATTATGCGCTCCTTGAGATGATTGTGGTACATCGGCTTGGTTGCGGGGCATTGCATGGGAAGATTTCATTTCCGGCGGCTTTCTTCATAGCCCCTCAATCCTCCAAATATTTTTCATTATGCGGGTGAGCCTTCACATGAGTTTGAAGGTCTCGTGACGAGCTTTATCATCGGTGTGCCAATATTTGTTACTTATCGGAGAGGCACGAGAGCATTATTTGCGACGGCCAGAAGCGAGTACTATCTCCACCGAAGGGTGGAAGGGGTCTCGTTGCCGTCGTCATTAGCACGGGTATAGGTACGGGACGAGAGGAAAGAGGCCTATGCGGGGAGGAGCCCTTTAGGAGGTGATACGTTCATATTGTGATGAGGATTTGGGCTCTCCGAAAGCTCGGCGGAGATCATTCGGAAGTAATGAGATCGACACATTGAATGAAAAGTTGCGGAGAGCTCGGTGGATCATAAACTATACGGAAGCGAGCGCAAAGATCGGTTGGAGGATCGACGGACGATCATGGAGTTGCAAAACATGCGTGAAAACCGGCTGTTGCCGAAAAGCCGCTCCAGAGAGGACACCGCCGGGCGGGGAGATTGAGGCCGATAGAGATGTGGCGGAGAGAGTCAACATGCATCTTGAGAAGGAGAAAGCAAACAAAGAGAAGAACATGCTTTCCGACATGAAGAACCACTATTGGGCACGCACACATGTACGCAAAGCGGAAATCAAGATCTTGAAAGTGAGGTGAGAAGGGCGAGGGAGGGCGCAAAAGACATGATTGGCTCCAAATATTGGCCAGGCTTCTTTGGTGACATGGAGGACTTGATGAGGACCTTCGAGTTTAAATTTCAAGAATTTGGAGAAAATTTTGTCGTTTTGAATTTTTTTGGTCTAAAACGGATTTTTCATAGACACGTAGCACCACCTTGCGCGCGCTTACGATTGGGAGATCTTCTAGAGGAAAACTTGGTATTTTTGGATTTTTTATGAAAATTTATGCATGCTCAAGAATTTCCTAAGATTTCATCGAGTTAAGGTGGCCTAAAGGTCAAAAACACCTTGAAAATGGCCTTTTTGCCACTTTTTGCACCCACGGGAACCAATCTTGGGAGATTGGAACTTTTTTGAGGGAAAATGGACACCAAATCCGGAAATTCCACTTGGGTTGGAAAGTAGATAGGAAAGGATTTCCCAGCGAGCTATCATGAGCTCAATTTGGACTTCGGGAAGGGCCTCAAAATCAGCTCGAAGTTGTCTTACGCATAGAGATTTTGGGCGTGGCGCATAGAGAATTTTGGCTTATTTTTCACTCCCATGACTCGAGAATTTCGCCTAGTTTTGTGAGTTTTCACTTTTTCATGTAAATTTTGATCTATCTTGATGTAATTTCATAACCATGATATAATTTTGGCACATTTTACTTGTTCTAGAGATTCATTCACAGGTGAAATGTGAGTGAATGGATCAGTTTCCTAGCATATAGAGGCAAGTTGTTTCATGGCCTATTTTCTAGTTCTAGTTTAGATATGGTTGAAAAAGCTCCTAGAATTATGAGCTCAACCCATGAAACGTGGAATAGGTTAGGATTATGCAATATGATGTATTTTCTCGGTCATTTTCGGAGTTGGACTTTTGGGATTGTTAGCACTTCATTGTACATTTCATTTTTCAATTTTGGCAAAGGAATAGACAGGGGTTTGCGGCCCTCTTTGGGATCCTTGTGGCTCTATGTTTTGATGGTGTTTTCCTCTATGTATCTGTAATTTCACTGATTTTTATGTGTACCATTTTCATTCTTCTTTCTTCTCCATGAACAAACAAGTTATAAAGGTAGAATTCATAGTTTGTTGCTGCCTTCAAGTTTGAGTTCGAGTTTTCCATGTTTTCCTCTGTTGGAGGAGGACTCTTGAAACCCTCTTGCCTCTTTAGCTCCTCACCAGGGTATGATCCATCCATCCACTCAATCTAAATCATCAAAACTATTGCCTACCTTGCCCAATCCATAACTCTGCCCAAAAGCTAGGCTAATCCACTTTTTAAAGCGCCTTTCCCTTGATCCAACAAAAAACCCAAAAACACAATAAAAATCCTTCATATATACCTAGCCTAAAATTAGGTTTCATTTAGTCTCAAGCCCTATTGATTACTTTCGGCTGAGATTGACCCGAGAGGAGAGCCCTCTCACATTGCAGGTAGGAATCGCTACCGAATGAGCGTGGTTTGATGTTACCACAGACTCTGCCTTCCTTGACTGAGGTAGATTTAGGCAATGCTTTCCCCAAGGGTTAATTTATCATTGAGAATGGTTTTATAATTCCACCCTCGACCATGTGTCTCACGGGACATATGTGCGTCCTTTTTCACCAATTAACACCACCTCCAAACTTGCACGATATCGTGATTTTCCAAATGATGGTTTACTATGCACTTCGGTCACGGTTCCGCCTCTTATCTTCCGGGTTCATCGAGCTTTCTTTTGTGTACTCCACCTTTGCTCCTTTGACTCGCATCTTCTGTCTTGGTTTTTTTCTTAATTAAGGACTTGCACTCCATGAGGTTCCTTCACCACCTTGGATTCTATGTACGTGGTATGCCGTCGAACCTTGAATCGAAGGCTCGGGGCAAAATTCTCTATTCACAACGTAGAGGAGATCCATAAATTGGACGTGGACCCTCTCTCTACCATGGCATTTCCCAGCACGTGACCCGCATGGCTGGGGAGGAGGGTTTGGTCTGACCACAACACATTGCCATACTGCTTGTCAATGCCACCGTCCCTTGTCATGGTGCTTAACACGAGGTTATCTGCCAACACTGTTCATCTGACAATTCTTACACGAGGTTAAACTAATATCCAATGGGTTTGGGAAAGGCTAGAACCTCTCACACAAAGGCTAGTAGTTGAGGAAAGGACTCGAGTTCCTCTTTCAACATACGAGGACCCCATTAAACCACAATTATCGGTATGTATTCCGGACTACTATAGTTGATTATCGAGACATGAAACCATTCATGCCATAATTAACTGAAAAATGCACAATACCATTGAAATAATTCTACATTTATGCGGTGAAGTACTTACAACTTTGGCTCGGCCGGAGATCTTCGAATTACTTGGCCCTACTCCTCTACTCTGTCTCTACGACCGGTCCTACGCGGCACATGCGGTTCTCTATGCATAATACTTGCCTTATTGTACCTATAAGGCTTATTTTTATACAAACTACTGAATCTGACTCAACTCCTCTAACGCTCAAACTCTTCATATCTCTAACTACGAGACTAACCCTCGGCCAGACGGAGACGGACTCCTAAAATTAGCTTAACCCGGCCCGGCCTCTCTTCGAGGTGCCCATTAATCATTCGAGCTGAGTTACATTTTTCTTCTCTAATTAACTAAAAATAACTCAAATATGAATAAATACATGGAAATAAAACATGATACTTTACATTTATTTATGGACAAGGTTGTTTTGAGCCTAATGCCACAACATCAACAATTGCCATAAAAATAATTTGTTTTAGGATACATGTGGCATTCGAGGGTAAATTCCATATGATGTGTATATCAATATATTAGGTGTTGGTAAGTTGTGAGTATCTAAAAAATGATAAGGAATATCCATACATCATGATCTTGTAATGTGATTATAAATTGTGTCTATAATTTCCATAAAATGTAGAAATGATTTGTTTAAAAAAATCAACACAATCAACCCTAAACAATGCTCATGATGTGGAATGTCATTGGAAAAGCCAAAATGATGAATACCATGTCCCATTTCTATGGTAATGGTGATCATATATATGTTGTATCAACATGATGATTAATTAAATAAATCTCGGAAGTGTGACTCATTATGCCATATTTTTTTAAAGCATGATTTGTTTTCCTAGTTTTTCTTAATTTGTTAACATATTTTATTCATTTGGAAAGCTATTGTGATGCTTTAAGTAATTAGGACCTAATGAGATATGTCTTCACATCTTCACTGAAATATATTTGGTAATTGTAGTCACTATATGAACCGCACATGCATGCAACTTAGAAAAAATGAAATATAAACTATAATACACATCTTATATTTTCCATAACAATTGTCATACAACTTATTTACTTCTAGATACATATGATACTTAATTAAATGCCATATTATGTGTATACCAATATAGTAGGTGTTGGTAAGTTATGAGGATCTAAGAAATGATAAGGTATCCACACATTCTTGCCCTAGTGAATTTTTTGCATAATTTTCTATTTGTTGTAATTTTGTTGCCTGGATTTGTTATAGATTTCAAATAATACAATTATCTACCAATTTTTCTTTATAAAGAAAGTACAATAAGTATTCACCTAAAAGTGAGCCATGTGAAAATATTGGTAGCATGAGTACTTTGGTAAGTTGTAAATGAAAAGTGAATAACCTCCACTCTGCTTGGTGTGAAGCTGAGGTTGGAATTTAGTTTCTCTTTACCGTCACACAATTTTTTTGACATTTTTGTCATTATTTTTCTAGTCAATAAACGTTACGTTTAAAATTTTGCACTTCATTAATGAAGTTCTCGTAATAAATTAACCCTTCACCGATAAAAGTTTGATTAAAAAAATTGAACGCTCTTCCATTTTCTTTGGATTTTGGAGTGTGATATATACGTAATCATGGAATTTTTAATACCTAAGTTTAAAATAGCGATTCTTGTCGAGCTAATATTTTCTCAATATATGCTATTATCTACTAAAAATTACTTAAAGAAAGTAACCTTCCAATATAAATAAAAAAACATGAACGAGCTTTCCTAAATTACTGATAAATTTATGTTTATTATTAATATTGCATAATATGTCTTATAAAAATTGCATAATGGGACTAAGAACAAGTCCTTAGTGCATTTTTTATTGTTGGTATGATTAAAATAATGAGCAAAGAACGCTAAAAGAGCACTCGAAATCAATGTATTATTTCTCCACCAAAAATCATGTTGAGTAGTGAGACTAAGCGCTAGATGTCCTCAATCTCTCTATTAATTATGTCTATGTAGTTATAAGAATAACAATCAAAGAAATCTCGAGGAGCTTCAGAGAAATTAGTCTGTGTGCGAGAAATTAATGATTACTGTTGACTAAATGTTATACCATTTAAGTCTTGAGTGAAATTAATCGAGCCATGATGTACCATTTGTGATATCTATTTTCTCATGTATGAAAGTTGATGTACCATTGGTTAATAATTCTATTGAAAGTTTAATAACTATAATATATATATATATATATATTTTAAATTTAATGATTAATAATAATTAAATTAAAAATTCTTAAAGAACAAAATAAAAGCCTAATAATCACAAACTATTATGATAATTTAAAAATATAGAACTCGAGGCTGAACATAGTTACAAAGATACCAGAAAAGGTACACGTGCATGATAACCTCTTTCTTGGCTTGACCTATGAATACCATTCTCAGTGAAGACTCAAGAACTCAATGGATTGGATTGTATCAAAACGATGAGAATGAATCAGAAGTTCAATGAATGAATAACTTGATCGAGAAAATTTATAGGGAAGAGTAACTTGAATATAAATCTACTAAACCTCACTTCCATGATTAAAAAACACCCCCACCTTCTCGGTGGTCCCATCATGGTCCACCTATTGAAAAACAACCAAAAAATATTATTTTTTATATATTTTTGCATGGTCATTGGACAATGATTTACTATGGTTTTCCTACTAAATTCCAATGGATGATTATTCAAAAATATTGAGGAAATTGCCAGTTTAGTCTCAAGGCATAGCCAAGAGTCTTATTGGGATAATTATAGATTACCTCTCCATTGGATGATTGTACATTTTTCATCTACTTTCACGTGAGTTTCGGTTGATGCTAGATCTTTGCCTTCTATTTCTTTAGTGAAGCTAAAGAGTTAACTGATCTTACATTAATAACTATACTTGCATGAATATCCATGCTTTTATACTTCCCAACGTGGTCAATGTTGATGTATGGCCTTGGCCCATTGATCTTACGGTGCTCACTATTCATATTCAATTTCCTCACCAGAGTTCGGCCCAATAAAATAAGGAAAATAGAAAATGAAGTCTTGATTTTTCTTTCCGGTGCTCCTACATAATACAAATACTCTTAAAAACCAATTAATATATAAATTGTCATCATTCATGCTAAAATTAGTTTATTTTGATTTTTTTTAATGAATACGCTACAATTAATAGATTACATTGCTCACGGAATAAGAGATAATTTAGAACTATGATTTTGCAATAATAATTACCTCAGTTCAAACTTGAAAACATTGAATAAAGTCATAAAATTGTGGAAGAAAGTGTTTCCTGGAAGACGATGTTGATTTCTTGACCTGAGATGGATGTGTGAGTGGAAGGTGTAAGGAACTAGACGCCTAAAGACTTTATTTGCATTGCTTGTGTAATTCAACTGTTTGATAACCATCAAGCCAAGCCACCAACTATATTAACACTACTTCATGTTGGGGCAGATGGAATTTAATTTTTTAGTGCTATAACCATACTTTTTCAACTGCTTCACTAATCACAACCTTGGAATTTTGCGGGGGCAATAGGCTTTATTCTTTCTTTGGTGTTTTATGTAAAAGAAAGGATTTGTGAACTTTCTGTAATAGGAAGGGGAAAACTAAATTGATTCTAAGTTTAAAATATCAATAATGATAAGTGGTGATTTCTTTGTTAAATTTTTAATTTTGAGTGAGCCAAAAAGTAACTTTCCTTACTTTTTGAGTACAACCTTGCAATTGCGCGAAGAGGACTAGTGTTGCAAAATTATAGGTAAGTCAAAATTAAGGCGTAAGAACGTTTTTGAAAAAATTTCAAATGTCAAAAATTAAGTCATTTATCCTTCCTAGCACCTCACGAGAGAAAACGAGAATATGCAAATTCTAGTCGTCGGAAATACATGCAAAATGCCTTATGACGGGCGAAATGGAGCTTGGTCCTATCTTGCTACATGAGTTAGGGTTTCATGTGGCAACGAAGGGGAACCCTTGTATAGTTTTTCAAGGATAGAAAAAAGGAGAATATTGTCAGTTAATCATCGCATGAAACTTCATCACCATTTGAAAAATTGTGTCCTAATTTGAAACATGATAAGACTACTTAACTATTTCATTTATTTAATTTATGTTGTGTAATACAAAAAAATATCCTAGATAACTTAAATATTATATTACTTTTTGCAAAAATTTAGTGGAGAGAACCTTCAGTGCATTTTATTTTGAAGTTCCACTTGCATTTTAAGCCATTTTAATTAGTCTTTCATGGCTATTCTGTAAAATTTCAACCTCTTGTAGAAATTTGTTTGTCACTTGTATTAGAAATGAAAAAAATCAAATGTAAATAAAAATGATTTGAAATCTACGAAAAATCCAAATGCGCGCTACATAAAAATGATTTTTTTAAAAACTACAACGTCGATATCACGCATGCATTCACCCTCGGCTACGGTAGAACAACATTCACCCTCACCATTCGCCCTCGGCTCTTAACGAGAATAGCATTTCCCTCGGCTCTTACAAAATGGTAAGTTCTTACTGAGGCCCTTCCTCCTATAGTAAGGGTTGACCCTATTTGGGTTTGGAGCCTACGAGAATGCAAAGGTTGTGATTGATTACGGGGGAGCCTTGCCTATATTTGTGTGAACTTCTTACCTCAGGAATGATAATGTTCGGAGAGCAGTGTAGCACGTTTATTTTTAGAGGCTAAAAATTATTCTTCCCAACTATCTTTATATGTCC
Source organism: Pinus albicaulis (assembly GCA_034641835.2). Classification (NCBI taxonomy): domain Eukaryota; kingdom Viridiplantae; phylum Streptophyta; class Pinopsida; order Pinales; family Pinaceae; genus Pinus; species Pinus albicaulis. Next base: position 41,838,530 of record CM076576.1, read on the forward strand.
TTAATTTTGGAATTTGATTTAAAAAACTAGTACCCAACTTTGAGTTGTGGTGTTCGTGTAAATTTGTTTGGGCCTTCAGAAATATTCTTTAGAGCTACTGCAACATTTAGGGATCTTGCCCTCGAGTCATGGGCTACGAGGGGTAGGTGCTTGCCAGGTTGAATGATATTGCAAATTTCAATGATAAGAAATGCTACATGGGCTGTCAGAATTTTTGCCGTGGTAAACCCCAACCACTATTCGAATGAGTAGCTTATAATACATTTTACTGCCCTCTTCTTCTTAGTTATAAATCTTGTGGATTTTTATAGATCTTGGTGCTTGGTAGATTTGGACATAATATGGACTAAATGCTCAGAAAATTTTGGTTTCACAAGGGATTACCCTTGCTTGAAATTATCAATTATCAATCACATTCAAAAAAAGTCTTCCGTAGCATTCTTTGAGCTCTTTGTAGGTGTTCAGGGGCAATTTCACAACATCTGAACTAAATTTTTTCTGTCCTTTTCAATACTCTGCTTGTAACCGCAACAGGACAAACAATCTAGTGGCCAATGCAACAACAACACCTCCTTTGTTGCAATGCACATAATTCACCATCTGCACGCATGAATGACTATGGCACCCTCTTTTGTGAGAGCAGATCTTGGAAGTGAGAGTCTTGGTTTCATTAGGATCGTGGAATTCAACATCCAAAATAGTATCAAATTCCACGCAAAGCATTCCTAGGCAAGACAGGTTCATTGAGACCTATTGGACTCATCACCCCCAAATAGCCTCAGGGAGCTACCTAGAGTGTGATCATTTGGAGCAATAACAAATGCTAATCCATTCCCAATTGAAACCGAACGAGTCACATTGGTTACGAGAAAACGAGAAACACGTTTTGAAGAAGAAGAAGACACTTTTGTATTAGGGTCAATCTAGGTCTATTGTACAATGCCCTACACACTTCAAATTGGTACTCCCAAATCCATGCTAAGGCTCAACTGTGCCATTCTTCGGATGAGCATCTTAACCTTTGAAGTTTGATTTCCAAAAAAACCCAAGTCCTGTTCTATGCCCCAAGACCTCGTTATTCTTGAGTAGAGTTAAAATTGAAATACTTCACAATAGGAAGCAAAAGAAACATCGCAAAAATTGCTCAGCTTTAGGTAGTGTTTTACGTAAAATTCAATGCCGAATAGTAAAAACATACTATAAAACACAACCAATCCATAATGGAATTTGAACATGAGGATTTATAACCACGAAGAAAACCCTCTCCGGAGTTAAAAGAATTACGGAATGGCTTTAAGATTCTACTAATGAGCGCTTACAACACCATAGCAATTCTTGTCACATTGAAATCTGTTGGAAGCAAAGCCCTTGTACGGTTCTACATTTCCACGATGGAAGCAAGAATCTTGCTATCTCTCATGATCTGGTTAGTAATTCGAATCCTTTGCTATGGCTGTCTTGTTACGCTAAACATGGATTTGTCTTAGCTTTGGGTTGGTTCTCATTTAGGATCGTGGCTATGCGATCTTGCTGTGGCTTTGACTATAAAAAAATTTTCAATGATATTGACTCACTATATATAGGAAGCTTCAATGGGTGCTCTCAAACACTTTTTTTGGGCAGCTTTGTTTTGTCTCTTATTCAAGGCGGAAGCTGTGTTGGCCTTGGTTTTTTAGTCCTTGGAACTTAGTTCTATCATATTTTCCATCCTATCCCCGGTTTGCCCTCACAGAAGACATAACTTCACGATATCAAAATTATTATTATTTTTGGCCATTTATCTTTAGTAATGGTACAACTTTAATTTGGTACATTCGTACGATGAAGAGCACTCTCAAGATGTTATTGATATTTTAGCATAACTACATTCAACTTCCATGCTCTAATATTTATATCAACCATAAGCATTCTTAAGGTAGTTCCCGTTTGTGGCGAAGAATGCTTGACGGCTTTCTTATCATAGTGGTACAGTGCATTCATGAGTTTATCTTTTATAAACCTCTAAGTTTCCAAACGTATTTAGAGACTATAGTTTGCATCTAAAATTTTGGACAAATACGTTTAGTATTCTACATAAAATGCATTAAGAATAAGCTAATTTGTAAAGCCCACAATTTTGTAAAAAGCTCACAATTTTTGTAAATCCACAATTTGTAAAAAGCCACGATTTTGTAAAAAGCCTACAATTTGTAAAAGCCCACAATTTTGTGGCTTGTTGTAAAAAGCTCTAGCAATTTGTAAAATGCCCACTTTATTTTCTTTTTAGCCTTATATTGAGCTCCCATTGAGTTCAACAAGTCTTGGAGTTTCTACACCATTGAGAGAGATTTATTATTTTCTTTATAGGATAATTTGCATCAATGGAAGAAAACATTAGAGGTGGAAAAAAATTCAAAAGGGTGAAAGGGGTGATGGTAGAGTTTAATGCCCTTGTAAAAAATGTTTTATGAGAAATAATGTTAGAGTTTTAATAGCAACAACAACAATGCATTGTAGAAAATATGGGCACATTGATGGTGGATCGAATGACTATCGTCCAGTGGTAATTAATTATCTATCTTCATTTTTGATTATATCGTAAAATTTTTATATTATTTTAATATTTTGTATATGCACACTAATGTTTAATTATTAATGTTTGTAATTTTCATAAAGCCACATTTGCCCCCAACTTTAGATGATCAACCCGACTTTGACTAAATAGTAGTAGATTAGATGATGTTGCACCAGGTACAAGAGAATATTGCAACCAAATATTAGTATTGATGATGTTGTACAAGGTGAAGAACATGAAGCGAATGATGAAGGTAAATTTAATGATCCCATGGAGGTAGATCATGATGATAATGAGGCAGTTCACATTAATGATGGGACAAATCAAATGCTCCAAGACTTGTATGGTGAGTCAAATGATGATGGTTGAGATAAGGTGGTATTGATGATGTACCTCGATTGAAAAGTCAAGTGAACAACACGAACATTCAAATGCAACTCTTCTCTTTGTTACATTATTCTTTGGTGAACTTAAAGGTTAACGAATAATTTGTCGAATAGATGCATGACACAACTCTAATGTATGCAATATGTATATATGATCACATATATGTAAATGTTGATTATAATTGTAATAAATGTGTAAAATAATAACTTATATATATATATATATATATATATATATATATATATATATATATCATAGTTATCAAACCGGCCGGTTTGAACCGGTAGCCGGTCAAACCGGCGGTTGGAGCCGGCCTTGCGACCGGTCAATAGCCTATTCTCATGTTTGTTTGGTTAAGTATATGGAACCGGCCGGTTTATTATCGCCGTGAGTTAGGTCTCCTATGAGCTGCAAATTCCTCTATTATACTAGCAACAAACTTGTCTAAGAACTCATACTCAACAACTTATAACAACAAAAATACACATGATAGTGATAAATACAAAGTGGTAGCATAAAATCACAGCAACATGCAACTCATCAAGTGTACTTGATGAAAAATTTACGGTCGCAAAAAATTAGCAACAACCTTATTTCACACTCGGCTAAGTGTCGGACCACTCTCTCTCTGCTCACACATAGTAGCGACATAAATACAAAACCTTTCACACAACATATAAGCAATTTGATCATGGCATCCATTACAGTGCAAATGAAATTTGTCACTGAGGACAACAACATACAACCAAATGAAAATGTATTGAAATAATAAATTAACCACTAGAAAATTCATGAAATGCACTAAAGCTAATATGATTTCTGGGTTTTAATGAATCTTTCGGTGATAAATTTAAATCAAACACATTGTGAAAATGAGGCTGAAGTTTTAATGCTCTCTCAACTTGTTACAAATAGCACTAATAGTGGGTTTCATAAACCAATTCAATGCCTCTAAGTGTTGTAGATGTTTTTCTAGAAATTTATTGCCGAAAACATAGATAATGAAAAATACAAGATCTTCAAAATCTTTGGACTGATATATATATCTTGAACCTAGAATTGTCTTCAAAGTCTGATAGATTGACAACGGATACGGCGAGGCCAGTTGTATATTATAATACTAACTTAGCAATAAAACACGGTGAATAATATAAAGGCTTTGATACATTACTTCAACAGTTTGCTTGTATTTTCGATGATATGTATTTCATTTGGTGCCATTTTGATATATTCACCTTTGCATGGTATATAAATGAGAAAAAATTTCATATTTGTCCCTATTGGCTTGGAATCATGGTTGCAAATCTTAAAAAATAGTTTTTTTTAATTAAAAAATAATTATTTTAATGTATTTTTTAAACCGGTTCATTGAGGTCATGCTTCTCATTAGGCCGGATTAGGTTCGAGCTTAGGTTCATTAGCTCCACTTAGATGGAAGTCCAACGGAACTATGATATATATATATATATATATATATATATATATATATATATATGATTAATAATCTTTACAAGACACTAGTTTTTGATTATGTTGTAGATTGTTAGGTGAATATTTATTCCACCATCGCCAAATACTTTACCTCGAACATATATGAGATCCTAAATGTTTGTGTAGAACAATTTGGAATGGAATATAACGCTATAGATGCATGTCTAGATCATATTATATATTATGGAGAACATGCGTTGAAAATAGAATATCGAAATGTGGTACCGGTAGATATTGAACGGATCAACTAACCAAAAGGTGCCTCAAAGGTTCTTCGTACGTGTTTATAATTCCACGTTTGCGACGAATGTTCGGGTGTAACAACATAGCACGATTTTATGGATTACCATTCAAAGAATAGAAGTGGAGGATGGTGTTCTTCAAATACTGCGGATGGTTGCATTTTAGAGAGAAATCGAGGAAAAATATGTAGATTTCAAAAATGAACCTCGTAATGTCGGGCTTTTTTCATTGGCGGCTTATGAGTATTGTCCATTCGGAGAGATCTTAGATCTACTTACTCGGTGTGGCCTATTTTAGGTGTCAACAACACTCCTCCTTGGATGTCAATAAGAGAACACATAATGTTGACTATATTCCGGGTATTTGATACATTATTTTTTTGAATGTAACATTTTTCATTTCTCTCGTTGTTTGCATAAATATATATTTTATTTATTTACTTACTTATATATACATATATCATGGCAGTAATGATTATGTATCGTAATTTTAGGTAAGTACCGAGTCAAAGATATGAATGTATATATTGATCCATATCGATGAGCTAATACGATTATGGCATGGAATCACCTGTATGGCATGCTAAACCAATCAAGCGAAGAGATTTTATTAATAGGTAGGTCTTGTATGGAAAAATTCATGACCCAGGTAACATGTTTGTAGTATGTAATATTTCGTTGCAATTTAATATAATACATAATTATCTAAATTAGATATACCATATTCCATGTTTTAAAAATGATCTCATTATATTAATTGTTATTGACCACATTGTCGATCCTAGAGACAATCTTGAGTTGTGAAAGACTAGTGCTAGGACTGTCTTATAGCAAAGCGAGAGAGCAAAAGCACAGTATATTATGACCGGGATAGCTAGCATAACTAAGCTCTCATGATATTTCTTCGTAAATAGGAAATTTAGCTTGAATGGGACAAAACTTCCGAAGTTAATAACGAGAGAAAAGAAATATTGCGAGAGGCGAAAGATGTGAAACTCTAACACGGATAACGAGACAATTCAAAAGCGAAGCAAACGCAAGGGCTGGATTCTAAACACTTCACGAGAGATTGGTAATCACCAGAGTATCTATTACATTCGTAGAATAAAGAGGATACTAACTCTTTGTTGAGACAACATCCGGAAACATACACGTATGTAGTGGGCTTGGTAAAATAAGAATCCACACATGAAGACAACATTTGTAAATAACATCTCTCATTATGAGTCAATATAGCGAAATGCGGATTAATTTGAAGTAAACGATGTATCACACACGAGCCATATTTAAAGTGCCGAAAAGCTTATGACATAAGTATCGACAAGGATAAATTTATATCGAAACGAGTGGGATACTCGCATTCCGAATGTGACACAAGATAAATGGATATAAACGGAATTAATGACTAAGCTACAGCACATAGAAGAAAAGAAGTACACCTTTGGCAAGCACCGAATTAGAATCCTCCTTAAAGATCAAGCTTCTTTCTCATTGAAAACCCAACGAGCTCTTCACATTTGTATTAAAACTTTCAAAAAAGCATACAAGACATTCTTTTACGGTCAATTTCTTGAGAAAATTTGGAACTTGTTTTTCTCTTTGGATCTTTCTTATATAGACATCCTCATGAACGAAGATATTTTTGGGAAAAATATCTTTCATATTCATTTATTAAAGGTCCTTATCAAAGTAACGAAATTTATGATGAGGAGTGAAACCTCTCATCATGAATGAAATCCGGCACTGTGCGTTTAAAAAACAAATATTGGCTCTCTTGATCTGGTAAAAAAGTAAAATCTTGAAGTGGAACATGAAGCCCACTTGAAACAAAGAAAGTAGCTAACTAAGTAAAAGTAAAACCAAGGCCAAATCATGAGTTAATGATGTTCCACCAGGAGATGTGAAGAAATTTGAGCGGTTAGACGGCGAGTGGTCGTTGTTGCGGACGGCGGCGATCGACTAGCGAGAGGCGAGTGCACTGTTGGCTGGTATGCGTGGTTGAGAGCGTCCATTGCCCCGAGATTTTTCCACTGACATAGGCCTTTGTGGGGGTTGTTACAGGCTTTCTCAGTGCTCATCTTGACATCTGAGCTGTGATAAAATCAACCACGAAGATAGGCTGGGGTAATTTGATGGTATAAACAGACACAACCACCGGTATCGGTCTCTATTCTGATATGTCTTCTAAAGTTCGGGTTTAATCTGCTTGATGAAAAAAGGAGTGTGCGGATCACGGATTTCGGCTTGCGGGTCGATGAACGGCTCGAACCGGGAGGATTTGGTTTCTCGGAGCACGAGGGGTTTGGTTTGGCTTTCTTGGGCATGACCAACCCATGATTGACATATAAAACTTTAAAAGACGAAAGACGAGCAAATGAGGATGAGATACCTATGCAATAGGAAATATACTCAGGAAAGTAATCTGAGGGTGTTGATATTATTGCAGGTAGACCTTAGCCGCATTCCCACTTAGTTTATCTGCGTGTTGGAAGACTGCGACTCTTACTGGAGTAAACTACGGGAAGATTTATTCCCACATTTTATGATTGGCACGTTCGAGGTAAAAAGACGGATAGATGGAAAATAAACGGAAAGTGTCGTAAGGATATGACGCTTAGGTGGAGCACGGCGCGTGAGGATTGGGCGTCGGTGAGGGATAGTGGAGCACTGACGTGCGGTTTATCTTGGTACGAGGGCCTCTGTGCCGGATAGCCTAAAGAGACATACTTACCTTTCTCTTTGCCGTGAACCATACAATTCTCGAAACCTATTATTCGTGAGCCGGGTTAAATATCTGCTTGTGCAGTCTTCTGACCCACGTTCCGATCTACCATTACTCTTTACCTTAGGCCCTGCAAGTGATGCTTCAGTAATTCCGCGAGTATGGGTATCCTCCCTAGCCTCTGTAACCGGAAATTTGTATAGAATTCTCCTTTATTGGGATGCGGTAGTCTCTTAACAGTTTTCGTTTTTTTGTCTTTTGCACCATGTGTTGCGCCTTTAGGCACCTTTTGCTTTTTGTTTATATTTTGGATTTTTCTTGTCATGTTTGCTGTCTTGTTACTTGTCACATCCTCGTCTCTTTTTACCCAACCTTCTAAATGCTTCATCATCTACTAACATTCGATACATGTCTATCCAAAAGTTAACTCCCGAGAATAACTAATGAAGAATTCATGACCAACAATTGGCTCACACAGGCAGCACGCTCATCCTCGAGCATGTCGAGCACCTCCCAAACCACATCTACTGTGAATGCCATTGTGCTAAAGCGATTCATGACTTTTTTATTTAGCAAAGATAAAAACGGACATAATAAATACTTGATACATCGGGCCTCTTGGCACAATGACTGGAAATAAGGCTTGGCCCGACCGTTCACGGGGCGTCGAGCGGATCTCCCTGTAAATTTTCAGTCTGAAGAGTCATTATAATTACTTGCCATTTAAAGGGGTCGAACCAAAGGGGATCAAATTTGCCGTGCTTACCTTTATCGGCCTTAATGTCCCATCGGCACCGGATCCTAACCTGTAATTCTGTCTTTTGGCATGTTGATCGAAGAGATCCTTCATTTTCTCATTATTCATGCTTCTCTGTCCCGTTCGCGTTTTATCTCCACCCAGTGGTTGATTCTCTGGTTACGTTATCCGGTTCTTCTTGACTTTCTTATGGTCCGAACCCTTGTGTAATGCTAGCTGCAGAGAAACCGCTACCCTCCCATATACTAATTCGTATGGGGACTTACCGGTTGCTCTCTTGCTAGTGATCTGATAGCCCATAGGCGAATTTTGCTTAGAGTCCCAATTCTTAGTTTTCATTTATCGCCTTCTTTAATTGCCCTCACCGGCATTTTTATTGATGACACTGTCGTTTCCGTGTGGGTAATAGGCTGGTGAGTGGCCTAGGAAATGTTGTCTTGTTGACGAAGTTGACGAACTTTGAAGATTTAAAGGCACGACATTATTGGTCACGATCTGTGAGGCAACCAAATGCGGATATGATGTTTTCTTCTATGAATTTCATCACCACGGTGTCTATTGCGTTTACGTAAGTATAGCCTCTACGCACTTTGTGAAATAATCCGTGGCGGTTAATATCCACTTATGCGTCGGCTGGATAGGGGGTGTATTTCTCCAGTAAAGTCAATTCTTCTTTGGAATGGCTCGTTTACGTGGACATGCTGTATCATGGGAAAGTTACTATCGGTCTCTCGGCAAACTTTTGGAACTTCTCCAGGCTCTAACTCGGGTAAACACATCCCAAATAATTTAGACCGAAGAAACCAGCCTTCAAGATCTTGTGGCTGGTAGCCCTCCATTGTAATGGCCCCGAGATTCCTTCGTGAAACTCGGCCAGTATACCTTCTACCTCTTCCTCCACAGCCAGGGCATAGGAACAAAGATGCTGAGGGTCCCTCCAATATAGCCGGCCATTTGCAATCACATACTTGACGACTTCAATCTTAGTGCTCTATATTTAGCTTTTTCTGACTAGGTGGGCAACTTAATGTTATGAGATATTCATGTTTCTTGTACCAGCATTTGAGGAGGTACTTCATATGTGTCTTCTCGGAAGCTATCTCTACCCACTGACGGCTCTTCTTTCCCTTCGGATGCCTCGTTTGCCATCATGGATAGATTTATACCCAACTGGCAATTTGACTCGGATAAGATTTTGGCTAACCCCCTGCCCCTTGATTAATTTAGTAGGGCGGATGTCAACTCATACTCTGTGTTGTGTAATTTCCCTCTTTTACCTTCACTATCTCCTTGGACAAGGATATCTTTGGCATTGTTGTGGGTACAAATGAAGTGATGTGGGATGGAGGACATACATACGAAAAGCTTTGAGGGATTTCACCGGCGCATATGCCTACTTCTCCAATATGTCATATTTCGGCTCAACATCACGAAGCACACGACTAAAAAAGGCGATAGAGGCTGCTCGTAGCCATCTTCATTTTTACGCAACGAGAACTCCGCACTCTTTGTATGAGGTGATGCAAAGGAAAATATCATAAAAAGGTTTGGTATAGTACGGTGTGGCTAACACGGGGGCTTCGGCAAACGCATTCTTAATCCTGGCAAAAGCTTCTCTTGATTCTTGTACTTGAACTACATTGTTCTTCTTTAGCATATCGATGTACCTAACTATCTCGGCATAGTTAGGAATGAATCTTCTCGGGAAATTTATACGACCTAGGAATACACGAACTTCCTTCTTATTTACGGGAGGAAATACCGTTATGACTTCCACTCTCTTGAGATCTATCTTTACTCTCGGAGTCTGCGGTAACAATATGTCCCAGGCTTGCCCACTCCTCCGGTGCAAACAAGGAATTTTGTGGATTGAGGAGAGGCCATACTTCTGCACTTATCAAAATTCTCGCAAGTGTTCAATGTATTGCATCATCTTTTGAAAACATAGTAATGTCATCTAGGTATACCACCACGAACTTATCCTGCTCCTAGATAAAAGCAATATCCATGGCCCTCTAGAAAGTGGCCCCCACGTTGATCAACCCAAGAGAACGTACGGCATACATAAACGTACCCCATGGAGTGGTAAAGGCGATCTTATTTTGATCTTACGGCGATGCGACCACGATTGTGCAGGAAAATCCATCCATCATCGACATTCGAGATGCTCACTGCACTGCAGGGATGCCACTTAGTCCATCTTCGGCGGTGGATAATTATCCTTCAAAGATGCTGTTAAGATTCTGAAATCAACACACGGCCTTATTTCTCCATTTTTATTTCGCATAGGGACTGATTTGCTACCCACAGAATATCTCAAGGGCACAATTATTTTAGCCTTCGACGGTTTCTAATTTTTTCTCAATCGAGGGTAAAAATAGTGGATTTATCTGCCTAAGCTTCTTCTTATGAGGTTTGGCATCTCCTTGATGGAATTTTATGCGCATAATGCGGCCATCCAAAGGTTTAAGTCTTGGTAAGACCAGGCAAACACATCTTTGGGTAGAAATCGCTTAAGTAGTGATTTATATTCTTCGGGACCTTCTGAGCTGACTTCACGATCTTGGGGTCAACCTCGGTGCCAAGATTCACATCTTCTGCATATTCTCATACAACATTGGTACATGAGGAACATCATTATTTTTAAACGACCTTTCTAAGGGCACTAATCCTCGAGGAATGACATTCCCTTTCTGTTGCGAGAAATTTGTGACGACTACCTTTTCTTCCCACTTATCTCTGGGGGTAACCTCTGTCACTCTTCCTCTTCACAAATATCAATCTCCATGTTGGAGAATTCACAAATGTTTCCAAAAAATCTCTTCACTTGCTCTTCATCTTCAAATAATTGCCGGTGTTTGATATTGTCTAGGATTGATGGCCGATATCGTACCTCAATTTCATATCTCAAGAGAGGATTCGAGGTGGAAGAAAATCTTGGCGGCTCGCTACAAGGGGAGTACGCCATTCTATTCTACTCCAGGGCATGAAATGGATATTAAATGCAGAATAAATTCTCCCACCGGATCCCAAATTCATTCCTATAAGCCCTTAGCCTAGGATGTTTGGCTTGGCACGATTTCTCCTGTCGACTATCGGTTCGAGAATCTCCAAAACCTTTAGACTTCTTATGTTCCGCCTCGGCTCTCTGTTGATGAGAGTACCATACTCGGCCACATTATTGTGGCTTCATACTCCGGCAGAAAGATAAAGGACCCGTTGGCATGAGAATCGATAACACTCCGGCCCCATTACCTTCTAGGGAGTTAGCCCCATCAAAATGAAGTGTCAGTTACGATTACAGAGTTTTCTATGGACCGTTACGTAACGATCGTAGTGATGGTTCATGTGCGTACTCACGATCTCCTCCTCCGGCATTAAACATGAGAAATCCCCCTCTACGCATAAGCGGAGAATTAAATGAATCATCTGTCTTGTCATGTCTGACAAATTTGGTTTCCCGGTACGGCCTCCTCTCTCTTGACCCCCAAATACGGGGATAGTGGCATAGGTTAGGTCATTGATTGATCCCCCCAATTTTGGTTCCCCAAGACCTTGGCGGTAGCATGCCAAAGCGAGATGGGATGTCGACTACGACTATATCCATCACTACACTTTCTTTGGGATGCGAGCCCAGTTAACACTAGGTCCTTTATCATGCCCGGACACTTGCTCTTTTGGAGTCAAATGAGTATAGGTCTTTGTATGGGCAAGTGATGTGTAGTCTAGTTGCTCCATAGTGAGAGGTAAAAGATTATGGGAGGGAGCTCCGGAATCTAACATGCGGTTATCGACGGTCATGTATTACCAAAGACATAAAAAGGGGGAGTGGCAACATCCAATTCTTCGACATGTGGGCCAAAAACAACCCGCAGAGTCTTTCTTCCTAAAGGTTCGAATGCACCGGAATGTTTATTACTTCTCGAGGGAGCATAAAGGACATGACTTGGGACTGATATGCGGGTTGTTTTTAACAACTCGATCAAGGGAGCGGGATTTTCACTTTCAAGCTCCTTTTGCAAGTTTGGAGCGAGGAGGAAGAACTTATCTACGGCCACCTCTTTTGGTTCTTTATCTCTGGAGTCTTTTTGTTACGAGAGGTTTGACTTCTTTTAAGATTGGTTTGACACGCTGGGGGTGCGGCCACTTGTGAAGATGAAGGAATTTGATCAATAGCGCATGAAATATTGGTTAAGGGGCCTCTTACCTTTGTCGGGGGTCTTTTGGAATGTTTCCTCCTTCGAACGCGAGCCTCTTCTTGGAGTGTGTCCTCCTCTTGGTCACGAGTCGAGTTCTCTTCTGGAAGATCTGAGGTCATATCTTCTGTTGAATTGAGCTTGCATCGAAATCGACGAGCTGCTAGGTAGTCATCAATCTCGGGGTCTTGAGTATCTGACTTTCCCATGCATTGTGTTCCTGCACCTCCCATTTCGTCACTTTCATGTAAAGGACATTCAACTTCATCTTGTTTGAGAAACGGAAGTGAGGATTCTTCTTGCTCATAGCGAGTGTCTTCGATAGAACCCTCTACTTGCCCTTCCAAGTATAGAGGGTGTGGTGATACTGATCTTACTGTCCTTTTTGTCCCCTTTGCGGTATCTAGGGTGGCTTCTGTATTGAAGATTAAAGCCTCTGTTTGGAGCATTTTTGAAATTCTTAGAGGATGCGTTCTTCGTCTTTCCATTTCGAAGCTTTACCGGCTTTCTTGAAAGGTTCTTGATCATCTTGTTCATCTCCTTAATCTGTCATTCGTTGAATCTCTATCTTGGCTTGGTGGATACCTCTTCCTTTCCCCCTTCTTCTTGTATCTTGCTCGGATTTTCCCTTGGATTTACCGATGGGCTGGTTGCCTCTAGCTCCGATTCTGTCGTCGAGCATCATCTGATGCGTTGGCTTTCTTTCTCTCGGAGAAGCCGAATTCGAAGTCCAAGGCCTTACAAACACCACCTTGGTAGCGATCACAGTGTGGTTTCATTTCGGTGGGGAAGGCTCGGAGTAAAAAATTGTTAAATATCTTAATAAACTCGGCCACCCTTCATTGTGTCTTTCTGGGTGTATTAAACTCGGTCGAACGATACCGAGTGGTATTTTATTCTCTCCCCATTTCTTGAGAAAAGTGTCTTCCATTGCTTCCATGTGTTTATGGAACGGTCTCCCAATGTCTTGAACCAATTTACGGCTTCACCGTCAGGGATTGGACAAATAGTCTTAGGACTACGTCAAGATGTTCTACGTTGAAATTTTCTACGAAGGAGCGAAGGTACTCAGGTGCTTTTGAGCTTCAATCTCATTCTCTCCATTGAAACGAGGCAAGATCTTTAGATAATCTGTGGCGGGTCGTTCGGTACTTGGGGTAATGCCGCATATTTATTCGACGGGGAAGCCCGAACGTTTGCCATTGGAGGAGGGGGGTGGAGGTAATGAAAGATCTTATGTGTGAGTGGAGGAGTGGAAGTGAGGTGTGGATGATGATGGGAATATAGTGAACGGTAGCTTGGGATGATGGAGACAAAGGCGGATTATTAGCAATGGGAATCCTTATTCTTTGATTTCTTGACCTGGAGTGGGGTGAAATGTGTAACGGGTGGTGTCTATGGATTCAGCCTCATCTTTAACTTGGATGTTTCCGGGAGGTCGTAGCATGCGAGTAGTAGCCGGTTCTCCCACGGCGGAGTCGGAATATTGTACTTGGGCCACTTGAGAAGAGGAAGAAGGAAAGTCTTCTAGAGAGAGAATTGTGGAATCTCGGTATGGATAAATTGTCTCTCCCTCTCCAATTTATTCTATGTAAAATTATTCTGAGTCGGAACCACAGGAGGAGTCTTTAGCTAGACGTATCGACTGAGTGTGGCTTAGGAGCCGGAATTTATGATTGGGTTATGCGAAAAACGAATGTGGAGTCTTGAAGGTGAGGATATACAACTCTCAACTCTCCATGCTCACCTAATTGAAGAATGAATAGGGTTTGTGGCGAGGCCAGGGGATTTTGATTATTCTCAATTTCGTTCACTTCAACGGTGCGAAAAAGATATTTGTGAATCCTAGAGATAATCTTGAGTTGTGAAAGACAGTCACAGGACATCTTATATATGAGAGAGCAAGCAATATATTACTGTTGGGGATGACTATGAGAGAATTGAGCTCTCATGCTATTTCTTTGTAAATAGGAAATTTAACTTGAATGGGACCAAAACTTCAGTTAATATGGAAAGCCGATATTGCGGAGGCAAGATGTGAAACTCTAACTTTGAAATGTAGCAGAAAATTCAAAAGCGACTTAGCGCAAGAGGGCGGATTCTAAACACTTCACGAGAGATTGGTAATCACGGTATTTATTGCATTCGTAGAAGAATAAAGAGGATACTAACTATTTGTTGAGACAACATCAGGAAAACATATACCTGACATGTAGTGAGCTTGGTAAATAAATCCACACATAGAAGACATAACATTATCAAAATACTGTCATACAGTCAATATAGCGAGAAATGTGGATGGCTTGGAAATGAAGAAACGGTATAATGTTTTTGAGCATATTTAAAGTGCTTAGAAAAGCTTATGACATAAGTATCAACAAGGATAAATTTATATAAACGTTAAGGCTACTCACATTCCCGAGAATGTGACACAAGATAAATGGATATAAACGGAATTAATGACTAAGCTACAACACATAAGAAAGAAGCCCTGCTTTGTAAAGCACACCGAGATCGAATCCTCCTTAAGGATCAAAACTCTTTCTCATTGAAAAACCAACGAGCTCTTCACATTTGTATTAAAGAACTTTCCCCAAAAAATCATCTGAACATTCTTTTATAGTCTGATTCTTGAAGAAAATTTGGAACCTATTTTTCTCTTTGGATCTTTCTTATATAGACATCCTCATAGCTTGAACGCGAGAAGATATTTTTGGGAAAAAATATCTTCCTCGCATGACCAAAATTGTCAGGTCCTTATCAAAGTATAAAAATTTATGATGAGGAGTAAAGGCCTCTCATGGACCGTTCGAGCGATCGGCCGTTTTTAAAATAAAATATTAAACAACGATCTGGTAAAAAAGTAAAATGTTGAAGTGGAACATACTGAAGCCCACTTGAAACTTGAAAGTAGCTAACTAAGTAAAAAGTAAAAAGACGCGAGGAGGCAAAATCATGAGTTGACGGTGTTTCACGGATGTGAAGGGTTGAGTAGTTACGGACAGTGTGGTCGAACATTTCTTGGTGGTGGCTGATGTTGGCGGGCGAGTGCATCTTTGTTTGTTGTGTTGATGGTTCGAGGCTTCTTTGCGAATTTTTCCACCTTGACATAGGCCTGCGAGTCGTTGAAACTTGCCTCGATGCTCATCGTAAATACGAAGCCAACGATAAAATCGGCCACGAATGAAGATAGAGTGGTGATATAAACCCGAGACACAACCACCGTGTCGGTCTCTATTCTTTGATATGTCTTCTAAAAAGCTTGGGTTTAATGCTTCTGATGAGAAAAGGGTATTGGGGATCTGAGATTTCGGCTTGCGAGGTCGATGAAAGGCTCGAACTCGGGAGGAGGATTTCTGGTTTCTCGGACACGAGGGTTTGGTTCGGCTTTCTTGGGCGTGCCTTCCCATGATTGACATATAAAAATTTTAAAGACGAAAGGAAAGCGAGAGAAAATGAGGGACGGAATACTGTGAAACGAGGAAATATACTCGGGAAAACGACGCGGGGGTGTTGATAGTATTTGGGTAGACCTTGGCACGATTCCCTTGGTTGCCCGTCTTAGTTGGAAACTTGCGACTCTTGCGGGTAAACTACGTGAATCTCTTGTTATTTCGTGAGCGTTACGAGTAAAGACGAATACGTAAAATAAACGGGGCGTCGTAAGGACATTGACGATGGAGCACGCGACGTGTAGGGATTGGGGGCGTCGGGGTGAGACGGTGAACACCGCGTGCCGGGTTTAATGCGAGTACGAGCCGTGCAGTTAGCCTAGAGAGACATACCTTACCTTTCTTGTAATGAACCATACGATTCTCGAAACCTCTTATTCGTGAGCGGGTTAAATATCTTGCGTACAGTCTTTAGGGCCCACGTTCTGATTTTCCACGTTACTTGCTTAGGCCCACCCCGTGATGCTTCAATGTAATTCCGCGAGGGTATGGGTACGTACTCCTTCATACCTCTTAACCCCACGGAAATTCCCATATGGGGAATTTCTCCGTCACACATTTGGGATGCGGTTGATCTCTTCGCAGTTTTCATTTTTTCGTCTTTTGCACCATGTATTTGCGCCTTTGCGGCACCTTTGCTTTTTTGTTTTATATTTTGGATTTTTCTTGTATACATGTTTTTTCTTTAATCGCAACACTTGTCACATCATCGTCTCTTTTTACCCAACCTTCTAAATGCTTCATCATCTACCCTAACATTAGATACATGTCTATCCAAAGTTAACTCCCAAGAATAACTAATGGTAATTCATGACTGAGATTCCATCTATTGCGGGTCTTCAAACAAAGGGTAGATTTGCATGTCCAGTTTGTGGCCCTAAGATGAAGTATCGTCATTCGCCAGACTTAAGAAAGATGGTGTTTGATGAGTTTAGGCACTTCCTCTCTAGGAACCATAAGTATCGTACTACTGGAAAACATCTTTTCAATGATAAAGAAGAAACTGGATTAAAACCATGAAGAATGACACCTCAGTTGTGGAAGTTGGAATATAACAAAATTAATAATCGTCAAGCAACTGACACGTAATTTGTATATATATATATATTATTTGTTTATGTAATGTTTGGAATTTTTGTTTTAACTAATGAATTTATTTTATTGTATTTTATAATTATTGTTCTGATTTATTTTATTCTTTGATATCAAGGTCATCGTCACGGTGAAGGTACTAATATTGTACTTCCACCTGGAATGAAATGTTATCCTTCTCAATTTGTGAGGTTGCCCTACTATGAGGACCTAAAAATAGCTCATTTGTTTGATACAATGCATGTCGAGAAGAATGTGACAGAAATGTTATGGCGAACCATAGATGGTGCACATGATAGAGATAAAATTGACAAAATTTGTGCTGACATTGAGAAATCAAATCATGTAATGAAAAGTGTGATCGACGGATCAAATAACAATGGAGGTCGAAATTATAATAATATTCCATGGTTATTAACAGAACAACAAAGCAATGATGTAAAAGAGGTCATTAGAAGAATTAAATTTCCAACAGGTTTTGCTTCAAACATAAATAATATCTTAACGAAGAAAGGTGACTTAAGTGGGGTGAAAACACATGATTGGCATACCTTTGTTAAGGTAATTTTTTTGGTATACGTTTTTGTATGTTATTTCTTGAATACATATTTTAAATTTTCCTTTTTTTCTGTTTAATTTGGAAACCAATAACGATTCATTTTTTATTGTTATATTATGTTCTACATGTATCTCTCCCAAACGACTTCGACAACAATGTCAAACAAGTTATATATGGTCTTAGTAAATACATGAGGTAAGTAGTTTTGATTTATACGCAAAATCTAATTGCTACAATTTCTTTTCGTACTTAATGAAATGATGTATTAATTTACTTGTAATGAAATATATATTATGTTTCATTGAAATAACCTTGCATAATGATTTGTAGATGGTTGTCATTGAAAGAAATCCATCAAGATGAAATAAAGTATTGGAAGAGAGAAATTCCTCGGCTAATGTGTGAAATGAAAAAGTATCTACCTCCAACATTTTTCAATGCACAAGAACACTACTTGATACAGCAAGTTGAGGAGATTGAAATGTGTGGACCAATACACACAAGGTCAATGTGGATGGTCGAGAGGCACCTGAAATCCTTGAAGGCTTTGGTTAGACAAAGAGCACGACCTGAGGGTTCTATGGTGGAGGGATATGTGGTATATCAATCCATGGTGTATATTAGTCATTATCTTCCTATATTAGCTGTGCCAGCCATGAAGGTAGTGGATTGCATTTGGGATGTGAACTCCATCAAAAAATTTGAAGTGGAGCACCTGTTGGGAAAAGGTAGAATGAAGAAAGTGAGAGGTAAAAGATTTATTATGTATAATATATATAATGTTTCATTTTTTTACATCATGTATATGATCATTATATTCATTTAGGTCTTATTCTTTCATAGTTTATTAATTAATATAATTTACCATGGTTATAAGTAATATTTATTAATATTAGTGAATTATTGTTTTTTTATTCAGGTGCTCAAGATTATGAGGCACTACTTTTATACATTGCAAACAATCTTGAGTGGATGAGTGAATGGATTGAAACATGTAAAGCACGTAATGACGGTAGGTTATCATGGCAACTACTGTCTGAATTGATTAGAGAAGCGTATCGTAGTGGAGATGGGAACGTTACGGACAGGGAAATTGATTTAGCATATGGTTTGAAAGATAGAAAGGTAAGCAATTAATTCACCTATTTTATTCATTACTTATTTTATACTATATTTATAATGTGACAACAAGTTTGATTTTTCAGTTAATTTTCATGTTGTGTAAATTATATGATTAATTATTAATTGAGAATGCATCTTTTTCATGTTTGGCATATTGTAGTTGAAACACCACAAGGCTATGTGGTGCAATGGTCGTAAATTTCGCGTTAAACAGTTGGATGATAACAGGAAAACTTCTGATAGTGGGATAACTGCAGTATTCCAGGTCACTAATGTTTCCTCCAGGAGTGACAGACATCCTCGAGAATCTGAAAATAGATATTATGGATTCTTAGATGATATAGTTGAGTGTGACTTTAATTCCTTCAAAATAGTTTTGTTCGATGTCAAATGGTATAGGCTACGAATGAATGTACGTGATGATGATAGAACACTTATTCAACATGACAATGGATTTCCAATGGTTAAAACATCGTAGTTTGAAGTAGGAAAAGATCGCTATGTTTTTCCAAGCCAATGCGAACAAGTCTTTTACTCAGAGGTTCCAGGTGAGAACGAATGGTCATTTGCTATTAGATATGATCCAAGAGGAAGGCCAGTAGAGTATAATGTAGAGGAAGAAGATGATATTGATCAAGAAGAAGATGATGTAGTGGCAGATGAGCAGGAAGATGCATTGACAGACGAAGAAGATATCTTAGAAGATGAACCAGGCATAGGAGATGAGGCAACAATTATTGATGATGATGTCGATGAGGATATTAGTGAAAATGACATAATTGATGATGATGATGACATGGTCGGTCATTTCAACACCGTTTCTGAATCAGATGTTGATATATATGTCGATCAGTTGGATGAAGATCAAGAAGATACAGAAGAAGAATATTGATACAAATGTTATGTTCGAGTATGAGCTGGTATGTTATAACTTTATATTTTAATATGTAGGAATTATTGTCTTTAAATAATTTACTAATTATGTGGGTTTTTTGCATGTTGTTTATTATTTCAAACCAATAAATAATGGCCTTACTATTGTTTATTATTTCGCAGGATTCGCAGGATTCATTTGATTCTATGGTCAGGTCTCTGAAAAAACCAATTAAACGCTTAAATAGTCAAGATCTGGAAGACAGGCTTTACCCCCACCATAAATTGCTGAAAAACTGGCCTTCAGTTCAGCTTGCTATGCTCAAGACGAGGGTGGATTTGCATGATCAATTGAATGAAAATGAATCATATATTCGGGATGTTTTTGAGGGCAGATCCATAAGCCCCATAGATGAAGATCCCATTGCTGTAGAATTTTTGTTTGCTTTGAAGCACAAGTATAGTGTTGTATTGGAATACAAATCAGAGGACAACTATACCAAGTCTAAATCAACTGAATCCAGTTCTAGTGCTCTTGAACTTACCGAATTAAAGCCAGAAGCAGGATTTACAATCTCTAATGGGAATGGGTATGGCAGTTCCAATATTGGATTGGATGTCCGGAGCTCTGCAATAGGCACTGGACCTGATCGTAATGAACCCCAACTTCAATGTGATGAAAATATGGACTTTGATGATCAGGAAAACAAGCCAGAGCATTTTGGAAATATTGAAGAAACTGAAGAGGTTTCCTGTGATCGATTGAATCAACTCAGCCATAAGACATCTACTGCAGGCTGGTTTGTATCAGAAGGAGAATCGGTTTTGCTTTCCCATGATGATGGATGCTTTTCTTTTCACGATATAGCAAATTCAGAGGTGTGGAGGTTTTAATTATTGTACTTAATTTTGGGGTTTATGGGTGTTATAATTTATACATTTTGGGATTTTCTATTAGAAATAGGGAAAATCCTAGGGGTTAGATTATTCTCATGCTTTAAATTTCTATATTTGAAATAAAATTCACCAATTTCTATTTAAAAAAATGATTTGCCTAAATATTTGATGTAGTTTAAATAGATTCAGTCACTTTGGCAGGAACGCAACAGAATACAGATATAACCATAGATACAGAGATGCAGCGGAAATAATGCTTCAATTTATTAATAAAAGAATGACTGCAATAAGCTTACAAACATAATGGAAATAAGCTAGGGCACTGGTAGCGTATCTCTGAGAAGAGATGTAGCGTACGCAGGCCTCTGGACTGTGTTACATTGAGGCTCGCAGGCCTATTACAGACATAATGGAAATAGATGAGCTAGGGTACTGGCAGCGTATCCCTGAGAAGAGATGTGGCGGCTACCAGCCCCTGAACTGTGTTACAATGCAGACATGATGGAGATGTGGCGAGCTAGGGCACTGGTAGCGCTTATCTCTGAGAAGAGATGTATCGGCTCCCAGCCCCCTGAACTGTCTTACAATGAGGCTCGAGGGCATATTTATTGTTGAGAAACAATGTAGAATCCGAAACGTCCAAAACCCTAACCGTAGGAGATGAAGCGCCAAAACTGTGGGCCCCGTTTGGGTAAATTGGTGGTTCAACTTCCCGGGGACGTAACTTTGGCATCCGATCTCCATTTGATGCGCTCAATAGCTCGTTAAAAGATCTGTCCGAGGAGTACAACTTTTGAATGAGAAACATCGGTCCATGGACCCATGTTGCTCTCCGTTTTCCCAAAAAACGTCGTTTAGGGCCTCAAAACGGCTCCGGAAGTTTAAGACCCGAAAAACTGCTAAAAATAGTAAGTTGTGCCGAAACTTACAAATTGAAATAACTGATGGTGGGGGTTCAAATGGACTCGATGGGTGGCCACCAATATCCACCTGGATTATTAATGCCCCAAAACGGCTCCGGGTGTGCAGGACCCGAAAACCTGCTATAAATAGTAAGTTGTGCTGAAGCTGGAAAAACTGAAAGAATTGCTGCTGTGGGTCCAAATGGAATAGGTGGGAGGCCACCGATATCCACTTGGATCATTCCTCCCTCCTTAGGAAGCAATGGTCTCCATTGCGTTAAGTTCCTCCATGGGGGGGGGGGAATTTTGCTGAACTTGGTGTTGGATTTAGATGTGCCACCAGTGGGTAGCCATTGAAGGATCTGAAAAAAAAAAAATTGTCCATCATCGCGTTCCTCTGTTTCTCGAGGGCATCCTCGAGCAAGATTTTGATAGGATCTCCTACTCCCTCGCCTTTCTTTCTTTCCGCCATGGGGGGTCGTCGGGGTTGCGAGGTTGAACTCCTTATACCCTGGCCGCATTGGGGACATGAAGAGAAAAACAGAGAAAGAGCAGACCCGCTCTGATACCACTGATCCGGATTTTATGTGCAGGAACGCAACAGAATACAGATATAACCATAGATACAAAGATGCAGTGGAAATAATGCTTCATTTTATTAATAAAAGAATGACTGCAATAAGCTTACAAACATAATGGAAATAAGCTAGGGCGCTGGTAGCGTATCTCTGAGAAGAGATGTAGCGTACGCAGGCCTCTGAACTGTGTTACATTGAGGCTCGCAGGCCGATTACAGACATAATGGAAATAAAAGAGCTATGGTAGTGGCAGCGTATCCATGAGAAGAGATGTGGCGGCTACTAGCCCTTGAACTGTGTTACAATGCATACATGATGGAGATGTGGTGAGCTAGGGCGCTGGTCGCGTTTATCTCTGAGAAGAGATGTGTTGGCTCCCAGCCCCCTGAATTGTGTTACAATGAGGCTCGAGGGCCTATTTATTGTTGAGAAACAATGTAGAATCCGAAACGTCCAAAACCCTAACCGTAGGAGATGAAGCGCCAAAACCGTGGGCCCCGTTTGGGTAAATTGGTGGTTCAACTTCCCGGGGACGTAACTTTGGCATCCGATCTCCGTTTGACGCGCTCAATACCTCGTTAGAAATATTCGTCCGATCAACATTATCCATGGACCCATGTTGCTCTCCTCGCTTTCCCAAAACGTCGTCTAGGCCTCAAAACGGCTCCAGAAGTTTAAGACCCGAAAAACTGCTAAAAATAGTAAGTTGTGCCGAAACTTACAAACTGAAATAACTGATGGTGGGGGTTCAAATGACTCGATGGGTGGCCACCAATATCCACCTGGATTATTAATGCCCCAAAACGGCTCCGGGTGTGCAGGACCCGAAAACCTGCTATAAATAGTAAGTTGTGCTGAAGCTGAAAAACTGAAAGAATTGATGCTGCGGGTCCAAATGGAATAGGTGGGAGGCCATCGATATCCACCGATCTAGGATGCAGTTCATTTCAAAAAATGTTGAAATTTTCTAGAAACTATGATTGGGATTTCAAGAATATTTATGCACTCTTTAAATTTTCCCTTAACATAAAGGGCAGTTGATGTATGAGTAATACTCAGTATTGTTTTTTTCCAATCTCTAGGAGAAGGTTGAATATAAAGCTCCATATGGGCTTACCCCAAACATGTGGGGTGATTGCTGGTTGATCAGAGCAGCTGGTTCAGATGGTCGCTCTGGTAAATATGTTGTGGCAGCATTTGCAGGTTGTACATTGGACTCAGGTTTCTGTTCATGGGACTTTTATAATAAAGAAATTATGGCATTCCATACTGAATCAGAGGCCTTCACTTCAACGTCCAGTACCATCTCTCTAGTTTTGGCAGAGAGGGATGTCTCGTGGAGAAATTTTGGCTTTGCAAATGTTGTGCCAGAGAATCAACATTGGTGGTACAGGCCATGTGGGCCTCTTATGGTATCTACTTCCAGTGCCCAAAAGACAGTTAATATTTATGATATTCGTGATGGAGATCCTATGATTTCAATGTGTTTGTTTTGAAAGTTTAGGTTTCATAGTAAATCATCAATGGGCTTTGAAATAAGGCACATTGAAATCTTGGATACATGTTTCATGCCAAAATCAGTTGTATCTTCCATAAATACACAATCTTGGACCACTCTGTATAAATCTGCTTCTCAGACAATATTACATCTCCCTCATTATACAGGTGGTGTTCTTACATGCATAACAAAGGCATTGTTTTGGAAATCATTTTATAAGTCACTAGATATTGTGGGTACAAGGATCTAGGGTCTCCACATGAAACTGTGTTGCCCGGAGACTCACTCTGCCTGTCCTTAAATTTGTAAACATAGTAGTATGCCAATGCTTCTTTCATTTTGTATGCATAAGATGATTTTTTGTCAAAGTCCATAATTTTTTTTAAGTTTTATCCATCCCAGTTTTGTTGTGAATGCACAGGTTTTTGGCTCAACACATATCTATTATATCTTTGTACTTTTCCTTTACTAACTATTTGAAATTTCTAGTTATATTTAGAGGTGTCTTTTAAGGGATGAGGGGAATTACTTGGATTTAGTGATGCCCACTCTCAATAGAGGCTTACAGTAAACTATGACACATTGTGATGTATATCAGTGGTAGTTGGGGCAGCAACAAAATTAGTTTCATGCTTCAGTAGATTTATTCTTCTTGGAAAGCTTTCAGCTGACAAAAAAAAGGGAATGAAACACGCAACTAGTCCCCTTCCTTTTATTGGACCACCTGCTTTCTTTTTATGAGAGCATCTACAGGCTAAAGTTACTAGAAGTGGTCAAAAGTGAGTTTGGTTAGTTGGCAAAGTCCAACTATTCTTAGCCCTCAACAATGTTTAAATACTTCATAGGCATGTTAACCCCTCCTAGACTGTGTTGTGTAAGTGGGTTTTGCATAATTTTATGCACTTAGGGTTAGACTCAAATTTTGAAATTTGATGTAATTAGGATTATATTCAAGTGTTGGCCAAATTGGTAAAATTGATACTCAGCCATAGCTGAAAGGCAGTAATATGCAGTGGAGTCATTCTATGAAATGATTCAATTTGGCATGTGAATCTCACATATAAGGGCCATTAAAATCCCATGGATGGAGACTGATCAGGATTCAACATTGTTGTTACTATTAGTGGAGTTGGGTATGGCACAAGTACAATAAAAATACTGGCAACAATAGTAACATCATAGATTCAGAATCTTAATCTCTATATTAAATAAGCATTAGAATGTAACTTGATTTCAGTAAAATCTCTAACATGTTTGTTCTAAATCGGACCTGAAATGCTCACTTGTAAAGATGTTTGAGGCTTGAGGTTGTATGACACTCCAACAATTGACTTGTTGAGTACATGATGACATTAGGTCATTGTGAAACTGAATATATGCTACTTCGGTATGAATATTGATTGCACAAACTGTGTTTTCTAAATAATGTTTCCAATGAAACCTGAAATGGCTCTTGTTACGCTGAAAACATCTGTCATCTTTAATCTACTATCAATTTGAGTGACAAGGGTAGCTAAACCACATGAAAATGCTCCGAAGATGTTACAGATGCATGGAAGCTCTGGAAATTTAGCCCCTCACTATGTTATCTAATGCAGGGGCATTAGGCCCAAGACAAATTTTGTACATAAATAAATGTAAAGGGGGGTCTCATGTTTTATTTCCCTATGAAATTATCCATAGTTGAGCTAATTTAGTTAATTTGTAGAGAAAATGTAACTGCCCGAATGATTAATGGGCACCTAAAGAGATAGTCAGTTTCAGAAGTTAAGCTAATTCTAGGAGTCTGTCTCTGTCTGTTAGAGCGTTAGTCTCAGAGTTAGGAATTTGAAGAGTTTGTGAGTCATCGAGAAATTCGAATCGATTCATTGTAATTGATATAAAAATAAACCTCCATGACAGAGTCGATAGACCTGCACAGAAGACCTGCAAAGAGAACTGCATAGAGCTGCATAGGGAAGAGGAGGCCATTGTATCGAAGATCTGGCCGAGGACCAGGAGACTGTAAGAAATTTCATTTATATAAGGAATCTGTTAGTATTATATGTGCGTTGATTGAGTAAGTTTTCTGTGTGTGAATATATGTACGCATCCTAGTGAAAGATAATTGAAATCCTGTGGTAATTAAGAAACCCTGTGATGAGGTTATGTGCATATAGACTGGTTGAGTTCTCGGTGGAACACGAGCTAATGACTCAGGACTTATGAGCATTGGTGAATTCCACAGATAACTGTGTCAAACAGTTGGGGAATTTCTCTATAATCAGTTGTGTGAACAGAGGGTGAATTAGGTTAATGAAATTCCTGTGCGCCTGTGGTAGAGCAAGGAGATGTTGTGCTTGAACCTCCATGAGCTAGGTAAAACCTCGTAATGAGTGTTGTGAATGTGTAGGCGATTGAATGAACCAAGGACCGGTGTATCGATTTGCAGAGTCGATACTAACCTTGTCAGAACCATAAGACATAAACTGTGGCATATTTAATGCGTCGTGTCTCCTCGAAATGGTCGTGCTTGAGTTCGTTTGGTATGACCGCGCGAAGGATGAAAAACGAGGCAGAGTTCAATGGTAGTAAGGCGTTGGTAAGCGGACATAACCTGGAGTAAGAGTAGTCGGAACCTTGAGGACCGCATAGTAAAGACGGGTTTCCGACATATCGCACCGCCTTTGTACGGTAAGCGGTATTCCCCATTTGGACGCGATCAATGTCATAGGCCGACACGTGGCCTTGAGCGGTTTTGAAAACCCACTCTCATCGTGAGTTAATGATCATGCAACTAACTCATGCGATATCCAGTTGGATCGTTGGATTGTCAAGGCCAGAGCGACGTATTATCCACCATTGGATGTGGAAAGGCTGCTAGTGCTGGGCCCCACATGTATATACGTCGACTATTGTTGTCCTAACTAAGGTTCAACGGAGGTATGTGCGGTTGTTTGCATTGACAAAAGTTTATTCATATTTATGTGTCCAAGCCTCATATGAAGTCCCAGTTATAAAGTGAATGCCATCACTAAAGGTTAGCGGGGTCCGATCTTATTATATGATTGTTTATAGTTGAAGCGCTGCGGGGTGGTTTATTATATTAATATTTCACGGTCGAATTATGTTCATAACAATTGGAATGCCCACATCATAACAAATATTGGAGATTTACTGTCCTGTTTTAAAGTTTCATTTAAAAAAAAAAAATTGAACCCGCCGTCGGTATACCAACGCTTTTTAAGCGTCTCTCTTCCGACGCCTTATAAGCGCTTGCTTCCGATGTTTTGAACGATTTACTTTTTCGCCGATTCGTGACGCCCGTTGATATTAAGTGGTCAGCTTCTTCCTAGCGTCAAGATTGCCACGCCTTTGAAAGTGTCGTATTGCGACGTTTCCCGGAAAGTACTCTGGCCTTGGTGACACTTTGCAATGCATCGCCTTGCGACACTTTTTGTACTTCCAAGATTGGAAGTAATGGCGCTTTAGAAACGCTTTAAGAGTGACAAAGATAAAAATGTTGGAAGAGCAACATTCAAAACGCTCAACCACATTTCGTTTGACCAGGATACTATAAAACGTGGAAGAGCGACGGTTTGGGAAACGTCCGAAAAGCGACGCTTGTTTGGAAGTGACGAAAAAAGTGTCGGTAGTGCGACACTTTGTCAAGGCATCGAAATTGCGACGCAATGGCAAACCACGTTTTTCTTGTCCTTGAACTGTCGCTCTTGCGACGACTATGTGTCGGAATAGCGACGAAGTGGCCGTCGGAAATTGGGCCAAATTTTCTAGATGGCTCTATTTCTTACTACTTTTGCTTGGTAAACCCTCTTGTTCTTGGTCTCCTGGGATTTACTTCAACCTCTGTGTCTTCTAGTTGCTCAAAATCCACCACTTCATTTCCTTTACC